>MJCC01000001.1:1915996-2034363 GCA_001766655.1 Phytomonas francai
TGGACGGGGACCCGCCCCCGCCGGACGTCCTCGGCGAGCGCGCGGCGCTCGCGGCGCGTCGCCTGCGCGAAGAGCCGCCGGTCCCGCCGGAGGAGGCCGTCCGGCGGCGACCCTGCCTTTTCGTTCTCGTCGCTCCCCTCGTCGTCGGCGTCGTCGGCGGGGTCGAGGCCCATCGCCGTGCGCACGCGGCGCCGCAGGACGCGCAGGCCGGAGCGCGCGATGACGGCGCGCGGGTGGCGCCGCGCGAAGACGGCGGGCGCGCGGAGGCCGCGGGGGGCCCCCCGCCAGCCCTCCTCGGCCCCGGCCGCGTCGAGGTCGAGGGCGACGTACTGCGCGAGGACCTTCGGCCCCTGCGAGGACGCGAGCGTCTCCGGCCGGTGCGCGAGCGCGAAGAGCTCCCGCCGGTAGGCCGCCGTCGCGAGGCCCGTCAGCCGCGCCCGGTAGCCCGCGTCCACGAGCACCCGCTTCCACCACAGCAGGGGGAAGCCGCGCGAGGGCCCCTCCCGGCTCGGGGGAAGGGGCGATGCCGGCGTCCGCGGGCGCGGGCTCCGCAGACGGGCCGATCGCGCAGGGTCGTGCAGGGAGTGGCGTGCGGCATCCCCGTTGAAGGTGGTAAAGACGTTCGACGCCCGCGAAGACGGGCGCGAGGGCAACAAGAGAGTCGCTGAATCTTTCCCGTCCGTTTGTCGGTCTTCTTCCGCTATTTCATATCCATTTTTCACCCCTTTCGATGAAGTCATTCTTTTGTACTCGTTTAAACGCACTTCTTCCCTTTAAAGAAATACGATGATTAAGAAAAAATAATAGATTAAGTATTTGAAGCAAAACAAGCCCCCATGAATAAAATAATATATATATATATATATATATATATATATATACATATTAATTTCATCAGTTATGCACATATACAACTATAAAGATATGGATAGTGATGTAAACCCCTTAGCACCTCATTAAAGCATTATATCCATTTTACGGATTTCATCGCTTGACTTCTTTGTCTTTTAGAAAGCAAGAGAGAGAGAGAGAGAGAGAGAGGAGGGTGAACTGACAGGCAAAAATCAACCCAGAATAGTTTCCATGCGGGAAAAAAACCTGTCTGAAAGGTAAATAACCCTTTTTCAAGTTATAAAGAAAAAGCTGCCACCCCTCTCCCTCCCTTTGATTGTACTAGTTATATGGCCTCTATTTCGCACCATTGTATTGGGTGCTTCGTAGGCCAAACTGGAAAGAATCCTATTTATGGCACTAACAAACAATTTTTTAACAGGAAGAAGTAAACGATAAATCGTTCAACCATCGTTATTTTTCTAAAGAAGAGGCTAGCAAAATGGTCGAGAAGTGCACTGTAGAAAGAAGGAGGGCTCCTATTTTTATTATTCCTGTTTATGACTACTCGCTCTCTTTCCCATTCTGCTTTTAAAATTAGCAGAAAACAGAGTAAAGGTTGTATAATTAAGGGGGACTATAGTTTCAAAGAAAATCTCAAATATCAATGCAAATCTTATTTTTGGAATTGTATAGCCATTTATAAAAGAAAAACACCCTGCTCCATATATTTTAGTTAGTCGACGATGCATCCTCCACTATAGGGTGCACGACATCAAAAAAATGATAATCCAAGTGGATCTCCGCGTTTTCAGTGTGTATGTGTGTTAGGTTGTTTGAAAACCTATAATTCCGGAGAATATCCATGTAAGTGTAGGTATGCTTTTCCGTAATCGTAGCCCCGCTTTCCATTTCGATGGCATCAAATACCGCCACAATCTGAAAACACTCAGGCATATCCATCCACGTAAAAGAGTTATCCAAAGGACATCGATCCGCATCCGTAGAGTTATCAAACGATGGATCACTAAACTGATTATATAAAAAGCGAAAGAGCGGACTGGACTTATCAATAAGATGGCAAATAGTGGCCGGGTACCAGAGAGAGAGCTGCCTACCCTCCTTTTCACGGTATTGCTCCTCCAGGCAGCTCCACTGGAGCTCCACAACTTTAAGCTTAACTTGCTGAATACACCCTGAATCCTCTCCCCCGGCGATTGAATTGCGTTCTGAGCATTCCTGTTGTTCCGTTACGCGCGTTTGTCCAAGCAAATAATCCTCTTCGGTAGGGAACGCATTGGCTTGATTCTGATTCTCAACCTGCGGGGTATTCCCAATCCTCTCTTGCGTGTGTGCAGGAGGTATTCCACGTTCTCCAACCTCGGAGGTTCCCCCATAATCGGAAAATGTACTTTCTTTTTTTTCGCTGTGAACCCTAACAGCAACGAAAGGCCTTGGATCCCTCTCAGAGGTCGAGTTTTTCGTCTCCTCGTCGAGGCCTTCATCCTCTTTCTGCCCAAAAGAGGGGAAGCGGGGGGACTGATCGTCTTTTTCCTCTTCAGAAGCCCTTTCCAGTTTGGTTGGGCCCTGTTTTTTGTATCCTTTCCCCCCTCTCCGCCTGCGCGGCGTTTCCTGAGATTTCGCGAGCCTTGCAGAGTCTTCATTCATGGGATCGTACGACCTTGAAAGGCCCGCTTCGTTCGCGGGTATAAATGTATTGCTCGGAGCCTCTTCCTGTCCTTCTCTAAAGGTACTACCTAAAAGGGATTGCGGCTGCACGATTTCGCGATCGAAGGTGCGGGACCTTTTTCCTTTAATTGTTTCGCTCATCTGTGATGCCCCCAATGACGAGTAGTGCTCGTCTAAAGGTTCCGCTAAAATGCAAAAAAGACGCAATTTCCCTTGCGCGAATGGTTTTTTGCTCGCTATATTTGCCATGCGAAACTTCAGCCGCCAGGCCGGTTCCTTCCCAGTCACTCTTGCCAGCGTGCAGAAGTGGCTGAAGATGATGCGATGAGCAAACTTCGCCGTGTTCTCCACCTTTCCTACCACCAAGGCCGCGACCAACCCGACAAAGATAATATTCGTAAACGACGCCAACATGACGATAAAGGTCCGCCCGTAATAGCAGACGTTGCTTGGATTTCCCATGCTGGCGGCCTCGCCCATATAACCCCCATTCGCCGCGAGGCTCACCACGGTGAAGTAGAGCGAGACGATCGGGCTTGTCGAGCCGTGCACCCCGCAGGCCCACGCCCAACCGTGATACAGCGCCGTAATCCATAACACAAGGGATAAATAGAAGACAATCGAGATCGCCATCAGCCACGACCATGGACAGGAGCGCAAATGATAAAAGAGTGTCTGATGTCGGAGGTAAAAGGAGCGTGCCCCGCATTCCTTTGTCGTCATATTTCCATCCTTGTCAAAGGCGCGGACCTTCGCCCTGGAGAGGACCATTTTTTCTCGAAGAGACTCCCCCGCCCGACGTCGTCGATGGAGGGGGAGAACGCTTAGTCTTTTCTTGGTCAGTGCCAATGGTTTTTTGGAGGGCATTTTGGAAATTTAAAAAAATAAAGACTTGGTAGTCCAATAAAGAGTAAAAACAAATAAATAAATCGATATGAAAAGAGGAGTTGCTATAAGTGAACTGAGGATCAAAGACACTCTCACAAAATAAAGAAATTAGATCAGATACCCTATCTAAAATCGAAGCTGGTTCCTTTTGTAACACTCCCAAAGGTCTTCAAATAATAATAAAAAGCAGCTCAATAAAAGAATAGAACGAGGATAAAAAAGGGTATCGTTGCGTACATCATTAAATTTTTTCACCGAAGCAAATACCTTTTTTTGCAAGAGGTTTCACGTTGACAGTGTTCTGTTTTCTCGTTTTTTTTTTTTAGGGTTATATGGGGGGGAAAAGGGAACTCAGTTTCACTAGCATCTAGATTAAGAAATTAGGCAACAAAGCTAATAACTTTGCATCAGTATCGAGAAGTATGCTACCACTTTTTTGCCATGGGAGATTTCACATTCTTCCACCACCCATTTGGTGTGAGTTACCAACAAAATATTAACCTTGATATGAAAAAAAAATAGATAAGTATTCACAATACAAAAGAAACGTACCAGGTTAATTAATCGGTGTTTCCATATTATTCATCCCTTTTTAAAACACTAAAGTTGAGTAAAAATTGTGAACATAGGGAAAATAAAGTCGAACAAAACATCTAGCTATTTAAAAAAAAAAAAAGACACAGGAGGAGGGCTGATATCTGAGCTTTTCGGAGAGCGGTTACAACGAACCAGTCCCCCCCTCCCTCCCCCTATCTTATTACTTCACACAACCACCCACCACGAAACACAGTATCCTGGAGAAAAGTGAATCGAACATCTCACGCCCAAAAATATAAAAAGAAAAGAGGGGAAAAAAACTCATTTTCTTTTTTTTTTCCAAACGAGTTACTGTTATGCAAGCAAGTGCATACATATATTCTACACACCAGTTATTGGATAGAATGGGAGAAAAAAAAGAGTACGACAAAGCGAAAACATGTACTTATCGACCTGTCCATGTATCCTTCCCTACACAGGACCAACATCGTTTGCATCCTTTTCCGTTTAGCGCTACCCCTTGTAGTGGCTTCCGTTCTCGTTTGGTTCGCCGATCCGCAAGAGGGCGTCGTCGTCGACCTGCTCGGCGGGGTAGGTGTCGGCGGCCTTCACGATGAGCCGGATTTTATTATCCGCGACGAGGACGACCCCCGCGCCGTTCTGGTGCCCGACGTAGGCGCTTGTGCTGAAGATCGTGAAGACCCGCGCGCTCTTGCTGAGCTTGAGCCCGTCGCTCTTCTCCTGGTGGGCGCGGAAGATGAGCTCGTAGTGGAAGTGGTCAAGAAAGTCGTCGACGGCCTTGCTGCCGAAGAGCACGACGCCCGAGCCGCGCGGGTTCGCGCCGAAGCCCCACTCGTCGAGGCGGCTCTCGTCCTCGGCGGGGTCGGCCCAGCAGGCGTCGAGGCCGGCGAGGCGGAAGCGCCGCCGCTGCTCGGACTCGTCGGCGGGCACGTCGAAGAAACTCCGCATCGGCGGGAACGCCGGGCTCCGCAGGAGGGCGAGGCGGTCGTCGGGGCCGCCGGCGTATCGCGGGGGCCCGCCGTGGGTGCAGAAGATCCTGCCGTCGAGGCTCGCGGTGAGGGGGAGGCGGGTGAAGGCCTCGCTCGCGCGCTCCCAGAGCTCCTCGCCGAGCGCGGCCCCGAGGAGGGCGTGGCACTGGGCGCGGAAGCTGCTCCCGCCGTAGCCGGCGACGTCGCCGCTGACGCGGGTGTCCTCGTGGTTGCCGCGGAGCAGCAGCACCTTCCCGGGCGCCAGCGCCTTCATCGCGAAGACGAGCCCGAGCACCTCCACGCTGAACTCCCCCCGGTCCACATAGTCGCCAAGGAAGAGGAAGCGGTGCGGGGTGTAGCGGAGCTCCTGGAACGAGACCAGGTTCTCCATAAAGTAGAAAAGATCGCGGAAGTTGCCGTGGAGGTCGCCGAAGACGTAGCACGGCGAGGTCGTCGCGCCGTGCCGGGGCTCGTCCTCGAGAAGACGCTCGACCTCGCCGCAGAGCCCGAGCAGCGCGCGGCCGAAGCGCGAGACGTCGTCGGGCCCGTGCCGGCACCCGTTCCGCACCGCGAAGGTCCGCACGAGGTACGCGTAGACCGCGCTCGCGGCCGGCGAAACGGGCGACGGCGCCCGGCCGAACTGCCAGTTGAAGAGGCGCAGCGTCTGCTCCGACACGATCGCGTCGGAGTCGAGGGAGAGCTCGCGGCCCTCGCGCAGGAGCCCGCGGTAGGCCTCGAACGACACGACGCCCGCCCGCCGCGCGAGGGCGTGGATCGCGGAGGCGCCGGCATCGCTGCCCCGCCCGGGGCTATTCGTGCAATAACCCTCAGCATAGGGGGGGTGCGGGAGGGGCTCGTCGGCGGTGCTGGCCTCCACCGCCGCGCAGCGCTCAGGCTTGGCAAGCAGCGTGTTCTCCAATTCTCGATTATTAATGCCGGAGGAAAGCTCCTCCTCGAGGTTCGTACGGAAGGAGAAGTCATCGCTCAGGCGAAAGCCGCAGCTCATGCGCGAGAAACGTTGCTTTTGCGGGGAATGATCACTCGGATCAGCGTTCAAATCGATAACACTACCACCATTAGCATCATCATCATCATCGCGTAGAGATCGCTCAGTAAGGGCGGGGGTGTCGGCCTCGCGGAGGTCCTCACGGCGGTAGGTTTTGTCGAGCATCGCCGACATCGGAACGCAGCGCACGGCGCCGTCTTCGATCACTAGCACCGAAAGAGAAATTTCGTAACTAAGTCTATCATATTTATTTTTATTACCATTAACAATATTATTATTCTTGCTGTTATTATTAATTCTCCCCGACGTTGATGCGGTTGAGCTCCGCGGGCTGATCAGAGAGTCTTCGGGATCCACATAACGCGCGGTGTCATTGTTTATAGGGATGATCTCTTTGAGTTGCGGTGAAGAGCAAAGATCGGTCGAGGCGCGCTCGTGGATGCTGCGGAGCTGCTCTCGCAAGCTGCTATTTTCGGAACGAAGATCGAAAATCATTTTCAGAAGATCCTCCCGGCTAAGCATCAGAATTTCTTCTGGTGATGGCATTTCTAAATTTTAGAAAAACTAAAAAAAAAAATGGAAGAAGTTGGAGCTTGTAAAGGTTGAGAGAATATCTCTAAAATTCTTCTACGAAATGCAAAATATGCGTGGAAATATTATTCTATATATATATATATATATATATATATGTATGTGTGTGTGTGTGTGTCTGTGTGTACACTTAATAGAAACGAATAAGGCGAATAGTTCTTCACTTTATGAGTTAAATGTGAAAGGGGGTTTTCAAGCAAATAGGGTTTATATGGGACGCCGATTTATTTTCCATTGAAGACTTGAAACAGTGACGGAAAACAAAATGCACACAATCCATCCGCTAGATAATACTATGTGAGCGTATCGAAATAACAAAAAGGGGTAGGGGGTGAGCTGGGAATAGAGCTCTTTCCCTTTCAAATATCAAAATAAAGCGATCCTTTCAAGAATATATACGAAATCCAACACCCTATGTCTGATATTCTCATAGGGAAATATATGCCTAATAATATATGGACACAACATAAAATGCTAGTCAGGCAAAGCACACGCTAGGATGAGCTCCTTGTGATTATTCAGAGAGTTTTCCCACCTTGCAGCTCCACTGAAAGCCCTTGATCAAGAAATAAAGCCGAACCTTTCAAATATAAAAGCCTCAACAGCCTTCACTTATTACTAGACATGCCGTTATCCTACTACGCATTCGGCATCCTCTGAATTATCCCAAGCACACGATACATGCTAAGCAGGGCGTCCGATAGTGTACGGCGTAGCTCTTTTTCTTGCATTACGGCATCTCGCGTACGGGATTCCTGATGATCACAGCATGCCACAAGTCTTGCTAAAACTGGAAGTAATTCCTGAATATAGGCCAACTCTGTTCTTGTTTCTTCAAGCTCATCTTTTCCCTGCACTTCATCACTCTCGTTAGATAAAATTTTCAACGTCGGAAGGGCATCGCATCTCTGGCAGATAGAAAGGAGAAGGTCCTTCGTAAGCCTGGCAGCATTCGAATTGTGAGGTTCCTCAAGATACCGACATAGAAGGGTTTGGCTGCGGCCCTGCATGGCATGTCGCACAATTGCATGAAAACGCCTTCGCCTTTCACAAGCATCCGCGTTAAGATGGGGCTTCAATGACAAGCAAACAAAGCCCTCTGATTTTGACGAATCCGCTTCATGAGCCGGACCCTTCTCTGGGTGCCCGTCCGAATCGCTGCCGTGCGCGCTGCTCTTCCTACTACAACTATCCCCTTTTGTAGGCTGCGACGAACTTATCGGAATAAAAGACCACTCGTCAAGAGTCAACAGGCTACGTTGCGCAATATTCTTTAGCAAAGGCGACGTGGCCATGCTTGCTTCGATAAGGGCTTCCGCCACTTTCGTCGCGCCGTTGATATCGCCGAGGTCCTCCACAAGCCTCTGGACGAGCTCGCAAAGGGTGTCGGTAAGGCCCTCAAGCGTAGCGACCGCAGCTCGCAAGGAATCCGGTACTTCCTCAAAGGAACCGCTGGGCGAAGTAGCGCCGTCGTAGCTCGCCGCCCTCGTCCTGGCGAGAAATAAAAGACGTGTGTAGAGCTTCAACAGGATGAGGATCCCACTACGGCGCGTGGGGGGGATGCCCCCTTGCCTTCCTTCTCCGGCAGGAAGAAATCTAGAGTGCACCACCGTACGAAGGTACTCCAAACAGGCGGTGAAAAAAGTTGAGGAAAATTGAGGGGACCCCACAGAAGTTTGCCGCACCAGCTGCTCCTCCGAGACATGCTGGAGCTGGAGCAAGCAGCCAATCACCGTAATAAAACGCGCAACCACGTTATCGATAAACCGATCTTCCTCCTCTCCCTCTCTTGCGATGCGTTTTGTGGAGGAGGCTAGGTGGCCCCTCTCTGTAAGCGTCATGTCATGCCCGCTTATCCGATCGTGGCACGAAAGCGCCACAGCATACAACCACTCTAGCAGTTTCAAAAGCACGCTTAGATGCGCTCCGGGGGGTAGAAAATCTTTCATTTTGAAAGAAGCTACCTTCGTTGGACTTACATCCCTTTCAACGTTATCGCCCGACGCAGTTTGTGGGAACGACATCCCCAGTAGATCTTCTACCGCTTTTTCTTGCGGGAACTGCGGCCAAACCAGCTCGTCCAGCACCGCGCCGCACTCGTGAAGCTCGAGATACGGCCACATCGCGCTGTACACCTCGACAAGCGCGACCTGGACCCTACCGGGGTAATGATACGAGTCCAACACCGCATCGCAGATGGTGCTCGCAGAGAGCACGTCCAAAAACTCCCTAAAATACATTTCCTTGTCGTCAATGCTGCTGTCAACTGAGGCTTTTGCCTGAGGGGTTCCCTCAGTACTTAATTCAAGTTTTCTTTTGCCTAAATCCCATAAAGAGGTAAGGTTAGGGGATGACATTTTCTCTGGAGGGGTGCACCATTTCAAAACAGGCAAACTCACGAGTGAGGCTCCGCGGGATCTCTGAAGCCTTCTCCGATGCATGCAGAATGTATTGCAGAGAGAGCCAAGCAGCTCCGCGACCACAGCGTCGGTGCATTGCTTTCGAGCTGTGTGCCTTGTGCGCGCATCCCGTAGAAAAATGCCCCTCAAAGCCTCCCAGGCTAATCGCGTTCCCACCAAAGGAATCGCCTCATCATCGAAATCCTTGTCGGCACCAAAGAGCTCCACCACGAGGCTGTGGAGCGCGCGAATGGCGGAGAGGGCAGAATCCACCCCACTAGTTCCCCACACCACCACACGAGACTCCCCGCAAAAATCAATGAACTGAAAAAGCACTTCGTACAGTAGAGATTTTTTCGAGCTCAGTGACAGGCTAAGGTTCTTCTCGCGAGAATGCAAAGCGGAGCGGATGTGGTTATAATGGCTAAGAAGAACCCGCCCTATAGAGTCCGTCAGGATTGCGCGCATCTGCTCGATCTGCCGAGGTTCGTTCTCAAAAGCGTTGAGAAGCGCGACACTCCTTTCTGCACTTTCTTGCTTTGGAAACGAACACACCATATTACGCTCTTGATTCGGCGTCTGATTGTGCACTACAGTCGGGGGGGAAGGGGGAGAGATAACGTCAGGCAGTAAGGGAGAGCGAGGGGGGTCTGCTGTGATCGCGCATTTTACCTGTGAAACCAAAACCACGTCCATTAGCGGTACCATCATATCCCGTAGCACGTAATGCCAACAGTCACCCGAAAAATACTCACCGTAGGTTTGAAGGATCGAGAAGAGTGTTTTCTGCGCGCTCTGACGAACCTCCTGTCGGGTATCCATGCATCCCTCATCCTGCAAGTGTAGGAGCAAGGCGCAGAAAAGAGCATCCCAGTCGTGATGCGTCATATCGGTTGTGAGATTATCCAGGGTGGCATCCATCGATTTACGGGTTCCACCCTGTTCAGAGTTGGCGTCTGAAAAACCGGAGGACATCCGAACCACCGCGAGGTAATCTGCTATGGACCATATCATTTGTATAGCACTTAGGTTGATGTGTAGTTGCTTGCCCTTGGCACCCCCAGCGTAGTTGGTGATGAAGGTACTCGCGCAAAAAATGAGTTCGCGGAGCTCCTCTGTGTGCATATTGGTAATATAGTTGTGTTGGATTACCTCAAGGATACGGTAGGCAAGCTGCACGATATCCCCGAGGGCAACTGCATGAGCTGAGTGTGCCGATGGCAGCGGGGCGACTAAATTCGAAAGGGTTTCGGTCGACACGGATACCGCTCTCGAATTGAGGCCGCTGCTCCCCAATGGGGGAAGTGATTTTCTGTCTTTACCTGGGAGAAACGCACCTTGGTGCGAATTTCTGTCATCGTACCCTTCACCTGGTAATGAGCCGACTGCCGAAACCAACATAGAGGCCGTGGAGGCCCTGTCAACGGCTTTGCGCAGCATACGTAAAAGGTGCCTCCACGGCTCGCTTGAGATATCCTCACCACAACACTGCACCAGACATAGCACCTCACGAAGAGTTCCAATAGAGAGCCCGAGAGTGAAGCTCAGATGAGCGCTCTGGAGGGCATCCATGGAATGGGGGGTAGAATGCCACGAGGGATGCGGGGTCTGTTGCTGGTCCGAGAAGGGATAGTCTCCCTCTGATCCAATATTCATCTCTCTCATACTTTCCCCGAGTATATTCTCCGGCTCGCCGTTCCCATTGTCTTTCCAGACGGGTATACATGAAAAAATGTCGTACATCTCTTGTATAAAGGAAAATGACTCCGCGCCGCACATCGCGGTGTCGACGAGGTTGCTTGTCAGCCTCTGGAGCATTTCCTCTGGAGTCAAAGGGCGCGGCACTTCGCCTACCACAAACGTGCCGGCGGCCGACGTCGCGTCTCCGAAAAGGCCGTTCCGCTGGGGCGGTGGGGCTGGTAGGGATGGGGTGCCGTGGGCCGAGGCAAAAAGCAGGGGATGGCGGCCTACAAGCTCGGAAAGACGTCCTGCGAGGAGCAGGCCGGCGGGCAAGGTGGGCTCCACCACCTGCGCGAAGAGCGCCTCGCCCGTCGTGGTGTCGAGGAAGGCTGGTCCCCTCGCCACGGACGCCGCGAGGGCGGAGCGCAGCCGCCCGCACCAACGGCTCACGTAGGCCGCGACCCCGACGACGTCCCCCACGCAGGCCAGCAGTGCGTGGTGGAGCTCGTCGAACCTCGCGGGGAAGGGGAAAGGGAAAAGGAAGGGGCCCGAGGAGACCTTAGCGGGGCCTCCCCCCCCCCGCGCGGCCCGCGCAGGCGCCCCCCAGCAGGCGAGCGGGCTGACCGCGAGCGGGCAGCGCCAGAGCAGCGCGCACCACCGCGAGAGCCGCGAGTGGTGCATCGCGCACGTGCAAAGCCAACGCCGATGCTGTCCAACCAGCGCCGCCCGGGGCGCGTGCAGGGGGAGCAGAAAAAGGTACACCAGGCCGAGAGACTCGCACATTAACTCGAGCTGCGCAAAGGCACCAAACCCGTTCGGCAACGTCTTCCAGTGCGAGTGAGGCGAAGCCGCGTCTTGGGAGTTCCCAGCGGCATCCGCTAACTGTCCAGTAGCGCACTTCAGGTGGAAAATCTTGTACAAACGATCCTGAGTTCTTGAACAAAGCTGCTCGGTCGCGCGAACCATGGCGACCAAGAATTCTACAAAGAGCTCCTCCGACAGTTGTTGGGCACACTCCAGGCACAAACTATGCATTGTGTCGCGCATTTCGTGGGCATCACAGAGAAGCTTTTCATGTGCTTGACGCCCCACCGAGTCTTCGGGAATCCACAGTAAGAATAGACGCAGTCTGTAAATGAGCGGCTCAACAAGGGAGAGCGCCTCTGCGACAACCGGCCACGCATCCGCGCGGATTATCATCCGTCGAGCTAGCAAGAAGAACAGCTTAAGAATAACGAGCTTGCGGTGAAGCCCCTCGACAGCAACCGAGAGGGTAAGCTCATTTTCTTTGAATAGGGAGGCACAAGAGGCAGCAGGTGAAAAGGCAATGGTCGCTTCCGACGCGGAGGAAGACATGAGTGGATTGGTCCTTTTCACGTTTTCGTCCCCTCGGGTAAAGTTAATGGAAATGCGGCGTACTTTGTTCGCTACCCAATGTCTCAGGTAGGTTGACGGATGGGGGTCCGTTGTTGTTTCTGGAGCTTTGCTACCTTCCTTTCCATGTAGCCTTGTCGGCAACGAATCAAATGCAGTCGTCTCTTTCCGCCAAGCGCCGGTTTGAGGGCCCGACAGTTCCCACATCCCCACGGCCTCGGGATGCTGTTGTAGAATTAGGTTAATGAGCATGTCCCCAAGTGCGTCCTCAATGTAAAGAGCGCCAATAAGAGCTTGAAAGTAACCCTTCTGTTCCTTTATAAGTCCAAGCATACCGCACACATAAACGCACTCGGTGGCAATCGTAAGAATGCAGTGAAGCATCTCGTCCACGCCTTCAATATGCTCCAGGAAGGACTGGACGCACCGAAGGAGAGATGGGTGGAGGCTCAGAAAGACATGTCTGAGTATACGCTCGCGTTGCCTGTGGAAAGCAGCCCTCTGGTCCTGCGCGACCCCACCCTCCGGGGCTCGTTTCCCCTCACCATCGGCTCCTACCCCCCTCTTCTCGAAGAGCTTATCCACTATCTGCGTAAAGCGCTTTGTAAAGACAATAAGTATGGACATGAGGTCCACAATGTAGGAGAGACACCCACACGCGCGGCTAAGGGGAGTTTTCGGATGTTGGACACCACTTTGCCTGCCCACCTTCGGCTGCGTGGGTGGCTCACTCCCGACGTGTGGCTTCCTTTGCTTGGTTGACCCTGTGAGCTCCTCGGATGGTGCCGTGGATTCCGCCACTATGCCTATATCCTCGGTGGTAAAGTGTTCAGAATGCACGACAGCGCTTAGCGGCGCCGAGATGCCCTCTATCATGTCAGCAACAAGCAAAGCGGTTTCTCTAAAGAGGTTGCTATACGCATAATGATGCGAACGGAGCGTGCTTGTGGCGGTGAACAATTCGTCAGAACGCTGTTCGTAAGGTTCAATGCTTTCCTCTTGTAGTACTCTATTCAAAGTGCAGTTCGTGAGAAATAGATCGCTCGGAACGCGATCACTCTCAGCAATCTTTCTCCATAAATCTAGTACTTTGAGCATAATAGATAGCATACCTTCGTCCCTATATGTCAACGCATCGCCCAGGGCTTCTTTGCTCATCGTACGGCCGAGTGCCTTATCAGGTACATGACTGCCTGAACTAGCTAGCTGGCTGCGCATCTGCTCGAAAATCCCTGGCAAATCCTCTAATCGAAATTTCTTCAGCAATACGGCATGATAGGCAGCAAGATCACTAGCAGTGTTGCGCATGACAATGGGGAACTTCCCTAGAGCCACAAGCGCGAGCTTCTGAGTCAATATAAACAACTCCTCATTTGATGGTATTTCCGCCTCCCTTCGTGCAATCTGAGTAGGTTGGATAAGATGACTACCTTCGAAGAAGGAATCGTAGATGCCGGCACCAGAATCCTGATCCAAGAAACCAGAGAACCGTTCCGTATCCTCATTGGCTTTGCCAGCACGGTATATCAAATTATTACTACCTTCTTTGTCTTCTCCCAACCCAGGTTCTGTCAAATAAGGGCGACACGCGAGGGCCAAACCTACAACCTTTTCATTAAGACATTGGAAAAAACATACTCCGACACTGTTACGTGGATTCTCTGACATAGCAACGCGGGTATCATCCTTCCATTCAGTTGCAAGAGTTTTATCTTCATCGTTAACGCCGCTGGGGAAGGTTGCTGACAATTCTAACCTTTTCGATAATCCGGCTTCTCCTTCAGTGTCTGTAAAGTAAGAGAGCAAAAGTTCGAGCGCCAGTTTACGTAGGCGATACGAAATATCCAGTGCGCATGACTTTGTGCTATCCAATCTTGAAGGTGAGGCTAAGAAAAGGGACTCAGTCCGTTGAGGTTGGCTGCTTTTAACAGTCTCAATGAGATCAAACCAAGCCTGAAAAGCAGTGCCGCTACTATTGCCGACATGTGAAGCAAACAGGCCATGCGAACCCAGTGGAACCGTGCTGAGTGGCAAGCTTGTCGGCCATTGCCCTGCCGAAAGATCGCACAGGTCCTTAAAATAGCCAGCTGCCTGCAGAAGCAAAGGGAGCGAGGACTTGCCCTTCGCAGTGCTGGTTTGAAGGTTGTCGCCGGTGCTGGAGATGTCAATGCTCCCCTCCCTGTCCAGTAGTGCGTTGCAATAGGCGTGTGTGTGCTGCATGAGCGTCGCTTTGAGGACCTCTTCGGCCATGCATCCTGGGGGGACGCTTGGGTACATCGTCAATAGGAGCCCGAGTGGCTCCATCAGAACACTCCTGTTCAACGGACAGACAGAAGAGAGGGCAACAATCACCTGCAAAAGTCGGATAACCATATCATTATCCCCCACCAATGTGTAAAGTGTGTGGCTCATCTCGGCGTTCGCAGCGGTTGCCCCTAAAGTAGGGGTCTTTTCTCGAATGGTTGAGGCTTGCCGTGTCTCTGAATAATCCCTTGGATCAATACTTTTTAGATTGCTTTGCGATTTTACAAAATCCAACTCATTACTAAGAAGAGAAAAACTGTGATTGCCAAGAAACGTTCTTCCTTTTTCATGGTCATTGTCAAACCCATGTACGGAATTTGTACCCCTGTTCTCAGAAGTGCTATGCCTTTCCGTATGAGGTGGTGCAGACTTCACGAAAGCCAAGCAGCGCACCATGTCGCACACGGCACGAGCCTCCATATTCGTTACCGTCATCACATTGAGCGCAAAAAACTTACAAAGGTCAGACAAGCAGTGGTACAACAAATTCCGATACATGCTGCGTTGCCCACACACTTTGCACGTTAAAAGAAAGACGTAAAGTACCTCCGTAGGGCGGTAACCGTTTTCGCGGGTTGCATACGCGACATGGCGAATGGTGGTCGTCTCTTGCTGCTTCGTAGAGATGAGGATGATATTGTCCAGACTCTCGCGGAAGGCGGTCTCCAAAATTTTACTAGTGGGAGCAGCTCGATACTGCATGTGAAGCGACCGTGATAATGTCCTACAGAGCGGCTTTGATATCCTAATATATTGCAATTGCTGACGTATATGTATTGAATGCTTTTCTCAGCAGGAATAAAACTTTAAGCTTTTGTTTAATTTTCAGGGCGTTCGGAATAAATTAAGAAAATGTTCCGCATCCAAATAAAACTGAAATAGAAAATATTTTTTTATCGAAATTCCGCTTTCCCATATGCAAGGCTTGTCTGAGATGAGACAATAAAAACAACGAATAAAAAAAGAGCTCAACAACGTATCTAAAGTAGATAAAAAATGAACTGGAAAAAAAAAGAGAACAAAGGAAGGGAATGAAGTTTATAGAATTCAAATAAATCATTTTTTTATATTTTGGAAATAAACAAGCTAAAATCAACTTTTTAAAAAGGGTTAAAATGAGCAAACTTTTTTCTATACAATGAAAAACACTTCTCTATCTCTCTACCTTTCTTTATCCCCCTCTCTCTCTCTATATATATATATACTACAGGGAAAAGGATAAAATAAATTAAAATCTAGTTACAAGTTTAACTTATGGGTTCAATGATATACCCCTGAGTAAGCAAACACTAAAGCAGAAGAACTGAAAACAGAAACCTCAAAATGCTGAAAGGTGCTGAACTTGATGGTCATCACCAAATCAAATACAGAAGCGGTATGATCCATAGTGTCGTGAAAGTATGTTTTCGCCATTTAATTCGAAATATTGCAACACTCGAGGCTTCTACAAACACCGCACCCATCCGTATTTGAATAAAGTGGCCGTGAAGTAACTCTGTGGGCGGAGTTTCTTAGAGATGTTAGGCAACGCTATCCTCATGACTGAGCAACCCTCCCTTCCCCGAGGTTGTCGCCCTTGCGGGAGGAGTGTGTAGCACTTCAGCCCCGATGGAAGAGATGCTAGAAGGTATGAAGGCACGGCTCCTACTTGCACTGCGAAGAGACTCTACAATACCAGTAAGCCTGGCATTTTCGTACTCTTTTTCTGAGCAACGCTCATGCAAAATACCATTACGCCGCTCCATAGCAATATACTCTTGATTAAGCTCTGACCACTGCTTTCGGAGTCTGTTACGCTCTTCAGTAACGGCTTTCAAGAGAAATTCTTGTTCTGAAAGAAGCCCTTTTAAGGATTTTCCTTGAACCAACATATCCACCTCACCCTTCCACTGCTGCTCATGCTCTCGTTGAACTTGCATCAAGTCGGAAAGTTGTTGCTCTACGGATTGAAGGGTTCGGATTCTGGCATCACGCTCAGAGAGCTCGGAACGAAAGGTCTTGAGTGCTGTTTGCCACTCCGCATGCTGGTTGTGGAGTACACGATAAGCATTTTGAAGAGCATTAGAAAGGCCAGTAAGAGTTGAGAGAAACTGCTGCTTTCCAGCTAGAGGTTGGTCGCTACACATCAAGGGTGCAACATTGGAAATGTCTTTAGAAGCCAATAATCCTTCGAGGGAACATTGACTTAGAGTATCCCCAGGTGAAGAATTAGGAAGTGAATTCAGGAGAGCAGCCGACAGATCGGCATCCTCAAACATAGAGCGCAGTAAGAGGGTGAGATCCTCAATAAAACTACAGTGAACTCGCTCGAGGCTCGCCGCTTCGACGAGCTGCCGCTGCGCGTCGGCGTGTTGCAGCTCCCCCCTCGACTGATGCAGCGCGTGCAGTGCCGTCCTAACCGCAGGTTCGTACCCACACTCCTGCATGAGCTCTAGCTTCGCCGCCTTGGACTCGTAGTAGATGCTTTCCAGCGTCACCATGTGCAGCTCCACCTGCGCACCCAGAGTCTCGTTCTCGTAGTCCTGGAGCCTGCCCTCCAGCGCAGCAATCTGGGCTAGCTGTGTCTGCACGGTCGCCGCGCTCACCCGCCCATCGCTGCGCGCACGCTCCAGGTCGCACTGCAGCTCCCGCAGTTGCTGTTCGTTCGCCTCGGCTGTCTGCTGAAGCCGCTGCTTCTCCCGACGAATGCGTATATTCTCCTCCAGTGCGGTGTCCAACTGCCCTCGCAGCGCGTGAAACCGTGACAGGCTTTCCTCGCTCTCCCGCACAATCGCCTGCTGGTACTCCTGCCGCAGAGCCTCGAGGCTGCCCTGCAGCTGCCGCGTCGTGTCGACCCCGCTCGTCACCGCGGCGGCCTCCAGCGAGCGCTCCAGCCGCTGCACCTCGCGGCGGTGCTGCTGCGCGTCCTCGGCCGCACGCTCCAGCACGCGACGCACCAGGACCTGCGCCTCCAGCACGCGCTCGCCGAGGCCCTGAACGGTAACCCGCTGCTGCCGCGTGGCCTGAGCACCGCCCCCGGCCTCCGTCTCCGCCTCCCCTAGCCCCAGGCTGAGATCCTGCCTCAGCACCTCCACGCTCTCCAGTGTGCCGTCGACGTAGCGCAGGTAGCCGTTCAGGCAGCGGAACAGCTCGGAAACCACATCCGCTACGTAGTCGAACTTCTCAACGTAGCGCGACTCCGCGTGGGCCACCTCCACTAACTTCGCGGGAAGCACCAGCGCCTGCCGCGTGCGCTCCAGCTCCACCTCTCGTGTGGTCGCTTCTAATATTTTCATCAACTCTTTCCGCGCTGTCTCCTCGGTCATAGGATTATAGTTGTTTGGGTCTTTTATGCTTAAATCAGGCGGAGTAGAGTCTACTTGTAACTCTTTATTAAAACGTATATATTGTTTGGACTCTGCTTCCGCTGCTAATGCAATGTTGCACTGTTCGACTTCCCTTTCTAATTCTTCTAAGCGACGTAGCATGGCGTATTTCTCTAATTCCCTTTGTGAGAGCTCTTTAACGAGTTCATGGTAGTGTTGCGCTTGAGTAGAGTAAAGAAAAGCCTCTAGTATTTCAAGTAGCCTAACGCGGCAATACTGCTCGGTTGTCGGGTCGGACATGAGTTGCAGGTAAATGTGATCCCGTGGTAACTCATCACGAAGAGTGTCAAGCACGCTCTGAATACCTCGGCGTAGCTTCTCATTGTAGGACTCACGGAAGACCTCACCTATAGTGTGCTCATTCGACAGTCTCGCGAGATGCACACCGCCCTTCACCATCATTGGGTTAGAATGCTGTGTGGCTTCATCCGACTTATGACTACTCCTTAAATCTATACCCCCGTAGTTTCTTCTAGTTTCTACGGAGTCTCTATCAAGCAACGTATTAGTAGTAGTAGTAGTAGTAGCAGTAGTGGTTGCCGATAATACACTTGATGGAGCCTTCGTGGATCGCTTCGAGATCCCCTTCTCCCTCGCCACTGCAGTCGTTACGGATCCTCGGGTCGCATTATGCCTGCTCTGTTGATGGTCCTTGCTAGGACCTTTTGAAATAGACACGCTAAGATTGCTGCGACTGCTGCTGCTTGGCTTTCTTTCCCCTCTCATGTTTTGTGTAACTAAAGGACTGGGAGAGAAAGCTGATACTGAAGGGTCAGTTGTATTGGCTTGTGGCGCGTCAGACTTATTATCAGAGACGCGCTGCCGACGATCCGAATGGAGGCTTTCGTGCCGGGAAAATGGTCTTGCGTGAACCGGCACCTTTTCCACTGCGCCTTCACTTGGGATACCTGAGTGCATGACGTCTTAAGCGTACTGTTTTTTAGTGGAAAGAAACAAGGATGTTTCGGTGCGGTGTCTAAGCGTTGTATTTTCCCTGTTTTTTTTTTGTGTGTATATCTTCAATATCGTGCCTACTTGCGTCTAAGCGCAGGTACTTTCCTATCGATATTAGTTTGCCCTTCCTTTGAGTTATTTCGCTTTCTGATATTTTCTATTCAAGCTAACGGAAAAAGGAATTGAAAGCAAAATATAAACCAATAAATGCTTTTTAAAACGACACAAAGAAACAGATGCACATGTATGTACGCGTACTTGAGAGCATAAGCATGTCTCCCTTTTAATTTGAACTTTCAAGCAAATGCGTAAAGTAGATATATGAAAAAGAGATCACATCACTTTTACCGCTACTTTTCACCTGGGCACGCTTTATCGATGGTCCTATTTGTAGCATTATGATAGATATTGATTTTGTAGGTTCGGTGTACATTATTATTAAAAAAACGATAAAAGAGCTAGGCATACAAAAAACGCTAATCGCTATATGTCTGGTCCATTGCTCACGGAGTGTCAAATAGATTCTGCAGCTTCGACTTTAGTGCAACACTCTCAGTGTGATCTGGAAATTCTTCTAGTGCGCTCGTGACCATGATGTAGGAACGCTCTAACTCACCCGTATTGTAGGCAATTAGTGCAGAATTGTATAAAGCTTCAACAAGCCTGGGCGCCGCCTGCAATGCCAACTCAAGTAGGTGGTTGCCCTGCTGGTTGGTTGTAAATTCAACGTCTTTCCTTCTCAATTCCCCTTCGTAGGCGAGCACCACTAGGTTGTTGAGGGCTTCCGCATGACTGCTGTCCGTCGCCACAGCAAGCCTTAAGGCGCGCTCAGCGGACTTAAGATCGCCGATTCCGATGTATACGTGACCAATGTTGTACCACACATCCGCGCGCTGCGCATCGTCTTGGCAGCACTGCATGGCCCGCTCAAAGCACTTGAAGGCGTGTTCAAACTGAGCAGCGCAAAAACTAGAGACCCCAATGTTGTTCCAGATCTCCACAGTGTTTGCACCCATCTGCAGCAACCGGTTATATAAGTTGAGAGACATATCTGGATTATTTTTTTCGTAGAACAGGTAAGCCGCAATACACGCGATGGCCTCGACATTGCTGTTATCGATACTCAGTACTTGCCGAAAGAGCTCATATGCCTCACCTTCATGATGCAGTTCGTTGTGTAGCCTCGCACTACAAAGTAGAATCTCAAAGTCACCACAGTTTTCCATCAGTGCATTTGTGTACAGCTCCAGTGCTGAAAGGGGCTGATTCATCTTTTTGTACACCTTCCCCAGTTCCATAATAGTGCTTGTATTATAATTCGAGAAAGGGGTCGTCGAGCTCTTTCTATCAGAAGTACTGCTCCCGGTTTTTCCCGTCTGAGCCCCCCCCAAAGAAGGCTCGTAGAGGGCGTCCCTAAAATATTTCTCCGCTTCACGGAGTAATCCAAGCTGATAATTGGATTTGCCCAGACGCGCCTTCCACCACCAATCGTTTGCTTTTGGAATAACATTTTGTTTTATCGGTATAGAAGGATCGCTGCAAGTGGAAGCCATACCCAATGGCAGACCGGAAGGCCTATTCGCATCTGCAGCCGGTGGTACTGGTGGCGGTTTCAATACCGCCATACATAACGCTAGTGCAAGCTTCGGTTGGTGTTCCACATAGAACAGATAATCGCATAGCACTTTTGTCAGCATTGGCTTTTTTTGTGCAAAGTCCTCGAAGTTGAGAAACTGAGTTTGGATGTGCGCACCTCCGGGGGATAGCTGAAGGGAGGCCGTGCTGACGCGTGCGAAACGACCAGTTGTCGGACGAGCGGCGGTGCCACTACGACCCCCCTGCAACGTTCCGGGCCGGTTGTTGAGGCTCCCCGCGCGCACAAAGCCCTGGCGGCTGCTAATCTGACGCCCCCCTCCGGCAGTCCCAAGACCACCCACTCCGGAGGATCCACAGACCCCCATTTTTATCCTCCCTATGGCTAGTTGTCGGGACGGCTCGAGGGAACCCTCCTGTAGTTGTGTGCTCTTCACGACCGTTTGCTCATCCTCCAGCAGCACATTGCTCACACCATCGTCTTCAATACTAGCGTCATCAAACCAATTCTGAAGCACCATAGCTTTGGTTTGGGCATACCAAAGAAGTTCACTCAGCTTCGTTTTATCACCTTGCACAGCAGAATCCCCATCACTACCAGTTACACTCTGATTAGACACAAAAGCTATGCACTCGCTTAGCTTCCGGCGGCGGAGGAGACTAATAGCATAGTAACTAGGGTGCATGCCTGCCGGTAGCTTAGGCACCGTTGAAGAAGACGCGTCAAGTACAAGAGAGGCCATCATTCCTTTCTTATCCTAGTTTCGGTATTTAACTTCGAATAGTGATAATACAATAAAACTAGTACCAAACGCTAAAAGCATTTTTTATTTTAGAAAAAAATGCGTTAAACACAAGAGAAAGACAAAAGTAAACTATTGTATTCATTGCCGACAAGTTAAACGACACCATGTCCTTCTCTATAATTAAATTTAGCACTAAGAACGAAAGGTCAAAAAAAAGATTAAACGATTCTTCACCCTTTTTTGGGGGGGGGCTCACACAACGTGGTGAAGCGTTACAAATGAATGAATATTATAAAAGTAAACGGGAGGCGCTTACCAACTAATACGTACGCAAATCGCTATTTTTTGTTCCGTAATATGATAGAACCAAATGAATATGAGATAGTATATGTGAAGGAGATGAAAAAATTGCTCCTCAAAATTGAGTCTCAGTTTCTGAGAATGTATACAATTACTACCATAAAACATCATATACCAAGAGCCCTAAAGCATTTGAAAATATAATAAACAGCATATATAGTACATCTACTCTATGAAATAATAGTGTACATATGCATATCTTCGCCCCCCTCCTTCCCTCTCTTCACTCCTTTGTGAAGACTCTTTTATGTACGGACTATACGAAATATTCATAAGCTTGTTTTATACAACAAACAAAGTCATACAACTAGCACCAGAAGAAATACAAAAGAGAAAAAATCTAATTTCACCTCGGAAAAGTGTAAATCGGTACTAAAGCTTTTCCTACAAAGAAAATGAGAAACAATGAAACAACACACGAGTTTTGTCATCAACGAGTTCGGAAACGACGGAACAAGATGAATCTATCAGCGAAAATGATGCTAAGGCTTCTGCTTCAGTAGTATGTGACTTGAAAATATTTTGATGCACCTCATGAGCGCTTTTTGTTCCCCATATAAAGTGGCAATAATAGGTATAAATCCTTTCATTTCATTTATTGTTGCATAAGGGATTGAGGGGCGGGGGGGGGGGGAACAATATTCATCACACACCTTTCACAGTCGCCCCCCTCCTTATTTCTTTACTAAACGCTTAAGATTCCAAGCAAGAAGAGGCACCTATTGTATTCCTTTATATCTCAGTTATCTCGAACATTTCTTTGATGATAGATCGGCATACTGGGCAGTTTCCGCAGCTTGGTGCACATAAACGGCACATCACTTTGTGCCGGCATGGTAACAGAATTACTGTCGGCACATGGTCCATGCACACTACACAATTTTCTTGCTTGGCGGAAATCTCCTCACGTACTTGTTGAAGATACTCGATCATGTCGCGCTCGACAAGACGAAGCTGACAAAGCTTGTAGCGACTTGCGACCTTTGGGAAAAGTAGACACGTCTGCTGGAGATTATTCATAATTCCTTGCCTCAGCGCGCGCTCTAGTGAAGCATCCTCACTCTCTTCCTGGGGTTCAGTGTTTGTCTGCAAGGTGGTGAGCTGCAGTTGTGAATAAGATGAACACGCGCCGGGGGTGTGCTGGTCTCCGCACGTGGCAGCCGGTGAGCCCACGAGGTTGCTGGGCGAGCTCAGGGAGGTGAGGTCCACGTTCTGGGGCCCATCCGTCTGGTTGGGATACCCGTTGTAGTGGATCCCGCTGTCCGCATGGGTGATCTGGGAAGGGTCGGGATTGCCACCCGCCATGCTGCTCTGCTGCGTCGTACGGAACCTGCCCACGAGGCCCGTCTCGCGCGCCGGGCTTCCCGAGACCCCGGTATCGTAGTCGTTCCCGCCTAGCACGATGTTGTTTGAGGAGGAGAGATCGGCAATCGCGTTGTTGGGCTGGAATGTGGCCGGTGATGGCAAGGATGTCCCTGTATTGGACAGCAGACGCGCTCGGCTGTACTGCTGCTGGTGTTGCAGCATGCTTTGACGCTGCGCGTTGCTGCGTAGGAACTGCAAATGCTCCGGCGTCATCTCGCTGCGACGATTGCTATTTTGAGGCAGAGCGGTTGTCTGACTGCTCGGGCTGATATTCATATGGCTGTTACCGTGGAATGGCATGGACCTGAGACCGACAGAAGACCGGTGGGCGATTTCGCACGCCCGTATGCGCTCGGCAGTGGCATTTAAATCACTAATCGATGGCAATGGAGCGCCTTCATTACGCGAGAGTTGAAGCCATAGCAAGAACTCATCCGCATTCATTCGGCTATTGCTAATTGTGTTAAGTTGAAATTGAGTCCCATTGATTTCGGCCAAGGTACGAGGAAGGGCTGCCAACAAGTAGACCTTCGTTTCCTGTCTTGCGTCAGTAGAAAATCCGCTATACCACTGACCCTCAACCGTGCCCTTCACATAGGCAATGGCATAGTTCTCTGATTGACAATCTAAAGGCAATTTGATTAAAATACGGATAAAGGATCCCGCAATAAGTTGCTTGACGTTGCTAGGATACCACTCAAGAATTTTGGTAGCAGTGTTACGGTTGAGCTGAGCCTTGCGGACGGCATAGTAGAGCTGCTCCTCCTCCTCGGAAAACATGAGATGAATAAATAAACTTTTAATTTTTCTAGAGCTTAATTTTCCCTTGCAACTGTGGATACCAGAAGCAACTGAAAAAAGAAACAAACAAGGTAAAGACAGCAAGGCTAATTGCCAAAACCTTTTTCCTCACCTCAAGCTTCCGGTACAAAAACAAGATTACTATGTATCGAGGATTCTAAGCAAGGATTTTAAATATCAGATTCTTCTAAAAATGAAATTTTCCCTCTTGCCTATAATTTAGAAAAAGTATGGGAAAATCTATTTGTAAGGTATAACTTCAAATTTTTGTATATTCACAGTTTGCATGACGCAGAAAATGAAGAGCCAACAGTATGAGAAGGATACGAAACAGTTGTCAAAGCACCAATACATGTGAAAATCACAGATGGAATAGGAAAACTGTAAGATATATATATATATATATATATATAGTCATGAACTTCTCATCCTCTGGACGTACAAGTGTAATATTTATAAGAGATTCACGTAAAAAGATGAGTAAAAATGTAGGGGATAGAATATAGGGGCACAAACAGATTTCCACCCATTTGATACTGGCTCATTCTTTGATGTGTATATCTTCAAAAACGAGACACCATACGTAAATATAAAATGCAAAAGAGCAAGGAAGTTGTCCTTCCAATAGCTTATAGATTCACTCTCTCTATAGTGTTACGCCGTACTGCCTTTCCCTATAAGCTTGTCACTTGTTGGTCTCACTCATCCATCCCGCTTATCCAAACCCACAATCCTAAAGCGCATATATGCATTGTCTACTTTCATCACCCTCTTGGATACATTCCTTTTCATCATAAATTCCCTATTCTCCCCATGACGCTGCTGGAGAAGCTAAAGGGAAAAACGTTCTATAGCGATATTTGTTCTTGCTTAAAAACAAAAAAAAAGGGATGATAGTACATGGAAAATAATTGGATTATTATTACATACATAGCTTCATTGGGACGAACATATTAGAATTTCATTGTTTACATATATAATTTCCTCTAAACCAGGCACTAGTTTCCTTCATCAGAACCTTATTTATGCACTACTAACTGCTATTTCATCTAACCAGAGATTTCCTGTGAAAAACAAAGGTTTCTAAGCAATATAACCACACACACAAATCAGAAAGCATACACGTATAATCGAAAAATACAGAGAAGATATGAAATGACCGCATTCGATATCACTTAAGGATTAATATGAATGGAAATTGCATGAGAAAAAAAGAAACATTACAAAACCATCTAAAAATGTTTTCAAAAAGAAGTCAGAAAAACGTCAACCTTTAGCCCCACCCCATAAGGGCTATCTTCAGACTTCCTTCCTTTAAAACTCTAGAATACTAAGTAAACGGGCATTGTGAATCTAATAAAATTTTCATCTTCAACAGGATGCTGGAGCGTATATAAAGCATAAGTCAAAAAGATAAATATATAATAATAATAATAATAATAAAATAGTCTCTTGAGAACTCTTAGGATGCGTAGCTATAGCAAAAGTTCTGATTTTCACTAGTAAAACAGAAACATTTCATCTAGCCATTGTTTGCAGTCAACCTCAACATTTTCTACACTCCTATTAGTCTCATTGTCCTCACATTAGGGCAGCCGGCCGCAGGTTGGGGCGGTTGTCGGGGTGGTTGGGATGCTGCCGCGCCTCAGGGTAATACTTGAGGACGTACGGGTGCGTGGTCATCTGGCGCGCCGTGAGGCGTTTCGGGCGTTCGTAGTGCAGTAGCCTTTGGATAAGATCGCACAGAAGTGGGTCGCGGATGACATCACGCACCCGCCGTGCGCGCGCAATGCGAGCAATGTGCTTCGGGTCTGTGCATGGTCGAAGCTGCCCTGAGGGGTTGAAAAGCGCCCGCGCTTCATCGGTGCCGCAGCGGCTGCTCCAGTCCTGTGGAAGGGCACCTAGCGTCTTTTCCATCAAGTGCAGGTGCTCAAGATTGTCATGCGTCTCGTAGAGCAGCTTTCCCGTGTAGAGCTCATAAATAATGCAACCCATCGACCACATATCGGTCGAGTACATCCAGCCGAGTCCGAGGATCACCTCGGGGCTGCGGTAGTGCCGCGTCGACACGATGGCCGTGCGGCTGTGCCGCTCATCGCAGCTGCCGCCAAGGTCGCAGATGCGCACGCAGAGCGGGTCCGACGGTATCGGCCGCTTCGTCTCCGGATCCACGATCAACTCGGTGGACTCCATCAGTATATTCTCTGGCTTAAGGTCGGTGTGGATGAGGTGTAGGTCGCTGTGGAAATGATCGAGCGCAGCGCCAGTCTGGAAGATTATCTGCGCGAGCTGCCGGTGGTTAAATGGGCTATGCTTCATGATCCAGTCTAGAAGACACAAGCCGTACTTGGGCATCACGATACACATATGCCCGCTATCATTCTGAAAGTAGCGCTGGATCTTCATGATGGGGAAGCGGTCCTCTGGGTCAGCCTGTCGAACCTTCTCCATGAACTGAATCTCAATCTTCGCATCGCGCGTGTACTTGGGCACGTTGCGCACAATTTTAACCGCACAGTACTCCTTGCGCTTGCGATCCCATGACTCCACGACCTTCCCAAACGTACCCTCGCCAAGAAGGGACAGGATCTTGAACCGCTGCGTCGACACGTCAATATCTTCGCCCAGGACAACGTAGAAGTGTCCCTCCTCCATATTTTGGTGAGGAAGCGCATAGGTGATTTTCTTCTTTTTCGGCGGCGGCGCCGTGGTGCTTTTCTTTGGATTTACATCCGTTGAGACAGCCGTGTCGTGGCCTCGTTTGCTTCCGGATCGGCGACCACTGGCTTGGGCGTCACACGCGTCATCAGCCTGTGTGTCATTGCCATTGGCGCGGGCATAGTCGCTATGCTCAACCTGCTTGAGTGCCGTGCCGGACGTTGCGCGTGTATTGCTGTAGTGCTTGTCATTCGCATTGAGAGTTGTTGTGAGCCCTTTAGAAGCAGGCTTTCGAGTAATGAACATGGTTCTACGAAGGTCGTGGTTGCTGAATAGGCGATAATAGAAGAAGCTCTACGTATCACGATGCCCCACAGTATATAGATATGGAGATATATTCCTCTGAATCTATCTATTTGATTGAAATTTCACCTGTCTTAATCTAATAAAATGTCAGGTGAGCGGTAAAAAAAAGGCTTTAAATTCTTTAGCGTGAGGTAAAACCAAACAACGACAACAACAACAAAAAAGAAAAAACAAATGATTAAGTCTAATAGTTTTATTTTCTTATTATGCTTTGTCCCTATGATCTTTTTACTCTGAAAAACACTCTTGTGTATTTAAGAAGTGGGAAACTACTAGATAAAAAAAGGGTAGCATATTTTGAAGTGAATAAAAGGGAGAAGGAAAAGAAACACATTCAAAAGAGAGAGAGAAATAAAAAAGACAGCCTCGAAAAATCGCTTACTTCATGAAAGCATCAGTTAAAAATTTATAGTTTATTTTTTTTTTTGTATGAAATGCAAAACCATTTGAAGAAGATGCTTTTAATGGTAGTGTTGTTGATTATCGATATACAAACATCGCGGGGTTATCGATTTATCTCTAATCGCTCAATTACCTTCAATTAAATTGTTACTCGCTCTCTCTCTCTCTCTCTCTCTCTCTCCTCTCCCCCTTGATACAGCTAAGAAGATAAGAGCGAAATTCACATAGGTAAAAATTCGTAAAAATGCTCTTCAATATCTTTGAAATGCGCAAATATTATGCTTCTGTGTTCCCCCCAAAAGGTATATATTCGGAATAATAGAAAGTATTTGCATAAAATAAAAAATTATAACAAGTCTAGGATTTACCACCCACATTTATACATATACAATTTTCCAAAGCAAACAGACAGAAGAAAAAAAGTAAACAAAGAAAATACGACAACACGTCAATTGAAAGAGATTTATGTGGGAATTTGTCACTATTTTATTGGTTGTACCCTTAAACTTAATTCACTGCATGAATCACTGTTAAGTAAAGGCAGAAGGAATTAAAAGTATAGAAAGGTGTAAATAATGGTGCGAAAACTTCCTTTGTAAAGATGATTCAAATACAATTTATTTCATAAAGAAAGAATCAATGAATAATACGAAGGGGTCTAGTTTTTATAGAGTATGAGTCTCACTATTATCTTGTTTTCGATTTACATGACATCATATTTCCCATTGTTTGCAGTCAACCTCAACATTTTCTACACTCCTATTAGTCTCATTGTCCTCACATTAGGGCAGCCGGCCGCAGGTTGGGGCGGTTGTCGGGGTGGTTGGGATGCTGCCGCGCCTCAGGGTAATACTTGAGGACGTACGGGTGCGTGGTCATCTGGCGCGCCGTGAGGCGTTTCGGGCGTTCGTAGTGCAGTAGCCTTTGGATAAGATCGCACAGAAGTGGGTCGCGGATGACATCACGCACCCGCCGTGCGCGCGCAATGCGAGCAATGTGCTTCGGGTCTGTGCATGGTCGAAGCTGCCCTGAGGGGTTGAAAAGCGCCCGCGCTTCATCAGTGCCGCAGCGGCTGCTCCAGTCCTGTGGAAGGGCACCTAGCGTCTTTTCCATCAAGTGCAGGTGCTCAAGATTGTCATGCGTCTCGTAGAGCAGCTTTCCCGTGTAGAGCTCATAAATAATGCAACCCATCGACCACATATCGGTCGAGTACATCCAGCCGAGTCCGAGGATCACCTCGGGGCTGCGGTAGTGCCGCGTCGACACGATGGCCGTGCGGCTGTGCCGCTCATCGCAGCTGCCGCCAAGGTCGCAGATGCGCACGCAGAGCGGGTCCGACGGTATCGGCCGCTTCGTCTCCGGATCCACGATCAACTCGGTGGACTCCATCAGTATATTCTCTGGCTTAAGGTCGGTGTGGATGAGGTGTAGGTCGCTGTGGAAATGATCGAGCGCAGCGCCAGTCTGGAAGATTATCTGCGCGAGCTGCCGGTGGTTAAATGGGCTATGCTTCATGATCCAGTCTAGAAGACACAAGCCGTACTTGGGCATCACGATACACATATGCCCGCTATCATTCTGAAAGTAGCGCTGGATCTTCATGATGGGGAAGCGGTCCTCTGGGTCAGCCTGTCGAACCTTCTCCATGAACTGAATCTCAATCTTCGCATCGCGCGTGTACTTGGGCACGTTGCGCACAATTTTAACCGCACAGTACTCCTTGCGCTTGCGATCCCATGACTCCACGACCTTCCCAAACGTACCCTCGCCAAGAAGGGACAGGATCTTGAACCGCTGCGTCGACACGTCAATATCTTCGCCCAGGACAACGTAGAAGTGTCCCTCCTCCATATTTTGGTGAGGAAGCGCATAGGTGATTTTCTTCTTTTTCGGCGGCGGCGCTAGCACTTCGACCACCTCATTAGGCTGATTTTTTTTGGATGTGTCTGTAGCTGCCGCCTGATCATGCGTACGCTTGCTACCTGAACGCCGTGAGCTGTTGCTCCTGTTTGTTTGTTCACCCTTGAGGGTTGTGCGGACATGTTCTAAAGGCTTGTTTGTTGCCATTTTATTTACATTACCATTCATATTATGGTGCGTAGTCTGCATGTTCTCATAAGTACCTTGTGAATTTGCATACACTCTATCAGTTAGGCTCATTTACACTAATGCGCCGCAAAACCTTGTTTTACGAAAATTATTTTCTGAGTGCCTTGAGAATACAGCAATCTCAGTTACTATTAGTTAATCTGGGTTAGGAGAAGAAATCCCAGTCTATATATGTATAAATACTTTTAATTATACTATTGCAAGTGATTATCAAGATTCAAATACAATAATCACAATAATATATACTTTATAAAATTCTTATCGTTTTTAATGCAATAAAAAATGGAAGCGAACAAAGGAATGATAGAAAATTCATATCTCAAAAATAAGAAAGTGATGCAAGAAAAATTAAAGTGAAGGGGAAAAAACAATAGTCAGACTAGTTAGTAAAGCAAATAATATATTCTGCTTTCAACTTTGCATAGAGGAAATGCTACTAGTCAAAGAATCAAAAGCATAATGCGAAAAAGACGTCACTTGGAATCTAGTTTTCATTGATTAGCTTTAAAAATCATGAAAAACTAAGCATTGATGAATGATAAGCGTAATAACTGTATCATTCTATTTATAGATTTCTCAAAAAAAAAAAAAAAGGGTCAAAACTTCGGTCGTTCCTAGCTCCTACTACCCCTTTCTGTTGAGTGTTTCGGCACGATTACAATGCACGTGCATTAACCTGTTCACCATACATGCCACCCTTAGATCCTCCAATAAAAAAAACATCGCTAAACTCGTTTACGACGGTGTGAAGAAGTAATCGCGTGGGGATGATCTCTACTAAGGAACCTGCGTAGGTGCGAATAGTAGGCAGCAGGGAAAGCGCGTCGTATGTTTCCAACGTCAGAAGAAGTTGGTAATCTACCAACGTGAGTGTGAATTTTGAGTACGAGGACAAGGAAGAGATGCTTTCGCATGACATCGGATCCTCTCTGAATGTGTTATTCATGGTATTGGCGCCGCCTTCGGTTTCATTGAGTTGATCCGAACCTCTTTTTTTTGTCATCCTCACATTCTGCATACAGTTATCTGTAGTAGCCTGAGACTCAAATCCCCCTCCCCTTGTCTTTAACATTGAACAAAGGCTCTTACTACTGCAACCAGCATCCACCAACTGAAGTACATAGGTGAGGTTACTTAAGAGTGGCAGCAAGCGGCGCAAGTTTCGCTCCAACAACCGCACCAGCATTTCTACATCAACCCCACTCTTTCCCCATGTAAAAGCCACAAGGTGATGCATTACGACAATCAAAAAGACTTTAACAGGGACATGGCGATTTGCCGATCTAAGGACAGACGAGACGTCTCTAAAGCGAACCTCTTCATTCTGGCCTCCAAGGGGAGCTGTGGACGCACATAAGCCTCTTTCAGAGGTACCCTTGGGTTGCCTCGACACAGCACCCACGTGTTCCTGTTGGGATGAAAGCAAGGCACTGTCAGAGAGTTTGCTCGAGCCCAAGAGCGGAAATTCAAGGAGTGGAACGGGGCGAATCGCGTTGCAATCCGGTAATCGCCGCTTTGTGTAGCGCGTTGAATAGGAAGTCGTGCATACGCCAGAGGAAGCAGGAGAGCTCTCCAGCAGTGGAGGATCGGAAGATGCAGCGGCCGTGTCCGCTTTCGATAACCCCGTTTCCACCCCACAAGTCCCCCCTAAGGTTGGATCCGATGGCGCAATACTTACCTTGGCAGTGGACTCAGCTCCCAGTGCAACTGCAAGACTGCTTTGTACCCCGGTGTGAGTCTTGTTTGGACCTCTAGAAGTCTTGCAAACAGCGGGATGCAGTGGCCTATGAAAAGCATCGCTAGCACCAGTACTACTATTTTCATTACCATTAGCGTGTGCAAGTGGCCCTGAGGCGAGCTGGTGTTCCAGTTGCCTCTGGCATTCCATGGCGTACTCCACCCGACCAACAATGGTCGAAGCAAAGCGGCTAAGCCATGCTCTGGCCTCCACCGGGATAGACTCCGCACTCAACAATAAAGAGCTTTCCTCTTTTTCACTACTGGGTTGACCTGGGTGGTGAAGGCTTTCATCATTTTGCTCCTCGTCTACAGTCTTATCCGGACGATTCCGTACATTGGAAGGGGGACTGGCGTCCAAGCTCAAGTTCATCCGATCGGAGCTAGCCTCCGCAGTTAAAGAAGTTAACTGTTTAAATACTTCAAACGATGAGATTATGTTCGATTCTACGGGTCCCATGTATATCTCTGGTTTTAAAAACCATGGACGCTGCATCTGTGTGTGAGTCTCACCGAGAGCAGTACTACGATGGTGTGAACTGAAACGTACTGCCCCGTCAGCACCGAAGTTGTTGTGGCCGTGGTTGATCTCCGATAAGGGACCAGTATACTTGGAGGCCTTCTGTCGGTGCAGTTTCGCTTCGTGCTCTGCACACACGCGCACTGAGGAATCGAGAAAGGGAAAATGAAGCCTCGCCGGCACCTCAAACGCACCTGAGGGTTGGCAATGGATGGGACAGCGCCCACCGCAGCAGTTGTAGTCAGTCTCGATGTGCAAAAGCCAGCACTGTGGGTTCGAAGCGAGTGCTTCGCAAAGTGTGCAGGCGGACCCCCATGCACAATACGAAACGAGCTCGACCTGCTCGTGCTCACCTGGGACGGCTGCTGCTGGCAGAATCTGTTTTGATACGACCATATGCTGAGGACACTTCGCGGTTGCCGTGAGTGGGCTACTGCCAAGTAGCGTGTTTGACGTAATGGAAGTACTCATGTTAGTTCCTAAAAACAGATGAGGAGAGGCTACGAACGTGCCGGAAATTTTTTTAGAGGAGACTCCAGTACTCGATGCGTCGAACAACGCACCCGAGGGATCGCCAACATATTTGCGGGATCTCTCGCGGCTATGCGCGAACAGGAGCATCAGCATGTTCAGTAGAAGAATTGAAGGCATCATGGTGTAGCGCCCCAGTTTCCCACAAGAAGCTCTTGGATTTGCTGTGCTGGTGTCAGACCGCTGCAGAAGTGTCAAGCGCGGTGCACTGCTAGTATGGAGACTCCCGCTTAACTTCAGCTGACGCCGCGAAATCTTACTTTGCTGTTTAGACATTACATAGGCTGGCACTACGTCCCCATGTGTAAAAGAGACTGTGACTTCACGATCAACCAAAATTACACCTTGTAACTGCAGAAACTCTACAATGTCAGCAACGAGAAAGTCCAAGTTTAAGGACTGAGGCAAGACACTGAGAGCCGTCGCGCGCGTGTCTCGCTCGGAATTTCCATACGGGTGTGGCACCCCGGGAGCGTCAGATGCAAGAGGTTGGCCTGTTGCCCCGTCGGATCGCTGCTGCTGAAATTGTCGAGAAAGTATACCCCTTCGTAGCTTATTCATCTTAATCAATGCACATTCGAGGCTCCGATTTAATGCTCCAATACGCCATGGTGTCGCCAATCTGGTTAGACACGCCTGAACGGAAGACAAGGTAAACAACCGAGCATTACTGCGACCAAGGGCCTCTATGTACTCACTTTCCAGTTCATTCAACGACAGGTTGCATGCGGGGTTTAAGCGGAAGAGACTGAGGGGATTACGGCTGAAGCTAATGGAGGAGATATTCTGTGGGCGAGGTGCGACGCCAGTAAGGAAAGAAAGCGGAAGATGTAGAATGTCCTTGATTAAAATGGTACCTGAGAGAGGTGGCGGGGGTGACGGAGCTGAAGCCACATGCTGGTTTGCACCTAAGCCATTGCCAGGATAAGAATGGAAGAATGGGTGTGCTGCAGCACTTGTAGCGTAACACGACAAACGGCACTCTGTTGCACGCATGGTGGCGCACCAGACGTTAATCGAATGGGCTAGTTGTGCGATTGTGGTGCAAAGGGTAGTCTTTGGATGTTCGGCCAAGTATGTGAAACGGTCAACGCTTCCATTGGTTGGTCCTAAAAATGTTGGTTGCCGCATCTGATCAGTCGTGCCTGCTGATCCAAAAGTCGTCATGACAGACTCCCGTCCACCCGTCGATGCCTTCATCTCCTCCATCATGTCGCCATTAATGACACGGAGATCCAAAGAGATGTTTTCCTTCGAAGATGTGGTCGACGGTGCCCCACCCTGAACCTCTCCTCTCCCCCTTTCCCACTCGCATTGCAACTGCTCCATCACTTTGATTTGCTTCGAAACATACTGTGCACGCTGCTCCTCGCGGTAGAGAATATTCATAAAGCATTGCAGAAAACGGGAAATAGTGCCACTATCGGTATCTGGGCGATACATCGCAGCGACGAGCATCGCCGTAGAAGCACGCGCCCGCTTTTGAGTCTCTCCTCCATTGGCACCTACTAGTGTGGCGGAGCCATTTGACTCGGGCATTACCCTCGCATTAGCGCGCGTAACCGTGAGGGGCAGGACCAACAGCGTACAGTTTGACAAGTTTATAGTAGTGAACCCAGTGAAAGGGGCTCTTAACAAATGTAGGAGGGAGTTTACAGGGATACCCACGCACGTGGTCGTTGTAGGTGTCGGTGTTGCCCTATCAGAACCCATACATTCCATTCCACCACTTCCAAACGTTGTAGAAGTTCTTAATTTACCTGTTGGTCCGACAACAGAAGTGTCTGTGATGCCTTGAGGGGAAACTGAGGACACTGAAGCAAGAGAGGCCATGGACACGGGGCGACGCAGCTTGGTGCCGCTCCCCTGCGAAAGTACCGGTGGACCGACAGCCACTGCCCCGCCATTGTTGTCAGACTTTCCGCTCAACGCGTGTTGGGAAGCCACGGCGTCTGGCGTGCTGTCTGGAGGAGGAATGGCAAGCTTCTTGGGCTTCTTTTTGTGCCGCGTGGTGAGGCCCACGGCGGTCACCGGGACGCTGTTGCTGCTGTTGCCGTTGCTGCGTCCATCCGGATCACCTGTAGCCTCGGCACGGTTGGCGAGCTCGGTCGACGAGACCGGCTGCGTGGAAGCCACAGACGCTCGTTTTGATTGCGAATTTGTTGTCGGTGACACTCCACCACCGACCGATGCGTTATTGTTGGGCTTACTGCTGCTTGATGCTGCAGTTAAAGGGCTGGGAATGGAGGCGGAGGAAGCCGCAGCAACGTCGATAACGAAGGGATTCTCAACAGGAAAGCGAAAGAGTAACTTTTCATGTGCAAAGAAAAACAAAACAACATTGTTGTCCATGAAGTTGCCTGTCATTGAGCAGTTTCACGCAAACGAAACTAGAAAAGAAAATTTCCACTACTTTCCCCTAATTACCTCCTTTGATACGCAAAGCCTTCTACTGATTTGTGTTATTTAATGTGGAAATAAAAGCCAAAACAGTATAAAAGGCTTACTAAGAAACATTCTCTTGTAAAAAAGAACCATTTCGTCGGGGGAAACCCTTCATTATGGATCAAATGATCTATATACTAGAACGCAATAGCAATATTGCCCAAGTAGAAAGCCTTACGTTTTAAGTCTCACCGTACAAGTCTCTCATAGAGTGAAAAAGAGTAACAGTAAGGCCACAGTGTGCAAGTACAACGGGGCGATTCCTTCCTTTTTGTGTCTACACTTCTTCCATCCGATTACATCGTTAGGAAATGTTTTTGGTGCAAATACCCAGGTTCAATAACCTGGAAAGGGACTTTATGATTAGTTTCTTTCGAAGGTTTGAACCCCAAGACTTTGAAAAAATAAAAACGATGAAACATCACAATGGCATGCTAAGCTTCACTTATTCTCCACCTTCCCCCCCCCCCTCCTCCCCGATTTTATATACCTGTTGTGTTCTACTTTTTGTGTCTTGCTACGGAATCCAAACTTACAAAATGGTAAGAGTGAAATTACGCACTAGTACTGAGCTTGAGACGAGATATGAATGCCCTGCTTCTGGCTGCCCCATATGAAAATAAAGGGAAAAGTCGGTGTCCTTGCATTAAACACTCAAAATATCAGACTATACAAATCCTTCTATCTTTCTATATACAGATAGATAGAAAGATATACTAAGAGTATGCAAGGATCGAAATAGCTCGCTTTAGAAACTAGTCGACATTTAAATGCCCTAATATTCGGTTATACAAATTAAATGAATAGTCGTAGACTAGAAAAGAAGGAAATAATGAGAATGTTAGTAGTGAGAAGCGAGGCTGGTCGGAATGAATATCTCTAAAACGCCTATTCAATGAAAACAAGAGTCATGCTTTTTTGATCTAACATCTTTTTTTTTTAATGTAAGCTTCTCATTAAACGTAGCCAATTCAGTAGTTCGACTAAACACGAAGGCTTTCCCCTTTATTGGGGTATTTTCCCCTTTTCTGAGCGACTAATTTTCAGGAGTATATACCATGTGCTGCTCCTCAAAATAGATTAGAAAGGTGTTGGGCATTTGTCATTCTTCAGTAAGGTCAAGACCTCTTCTGGACTCTTACTCTTTATGTCCATACGTTTTATGACTTCGTCAAATATACTTTTGTACTTTACGGTCATTTTTGCCAACTCGCGCAATTTTTGATCGGCCTTCTGCAGAAGGGCTTCATTATCCTTTAACTTGGTGTGATACTCTGAAACCATTCGCTCGTGAGCCTTCCTTTCCTCCAATTCCTTGAGACGCCACTGGGTGATTTCACTCTTGTGCTGCTCTTCGGCTTGACGCAACTGCTTATGTAGCAAGGCAAAGCTATCATCTCGGCTTTGAAGCATCTGTCGTAGCTGATCAAGATGTAGCGTCAACTGTTTGTTTTCACGGCTTAAGCGAGAAAATCGAACGGATTCTGAAAATTCTCCACCACCGAAGTACTGCTCCTGCTCCGTTTCTACCTTTTCTTGCGTCTGGTGAATGCTGCCTTGATTTTCATCCCCCTTAGCCACCTCTGACTGCGCCCCCAACACGCCGCCTGTGCGGGCTCGTTTGGGCGGGGGAAGGCCCGCGATGCCGGTCAAAACATTACCCGCTTCAGTGCCTACGCCTACGTGAGATAAAAGTTGCCGCAATGGGTCAGCGTTGTTGTTGCCATTCATTTGCTGAAGCTGCAGCTGGACAACATTGAAAACAACACGCAAATCCTTCAATTTTGTCTTAACCGCCTCGACTCGCTCGCCTGTAAGGATAAAGTTATCTGTCGTATTCATTGCAGCCTGCTTGGCCGTGGTATGCACGCTAAGATGTTTGCCTAACGTGGAGTGAAGATACACAAGATGCTCAGACTCGGAAAGCACTTCATTGGAGACACATTTAATGGGAAAGAGTTCAATCATTTCACCAAGATGCACAGCCAACAGCCAGGAAGACAGCAGCTCCTCCCCCGAAGGCGTGCTGCTGTTGTCGTAACCCTGGTTTGTAATTTTCGGCTTCGGCAACAACGCAACCACGCGTCCCACGCGATGCAACATGTCTTTATGCGATGAGCGCCGCGGTTGGATCGGCACATCCGACTCTAACCTCGAACTGGCCGCCTCTTTATTATCCTCTTCTCGCTCCATTGCCTGCTGTTGCTGCAGCTGTACGTACGGGTTGTCTAACAGGAGAGCCTCCTGCTTGTTCTTTGGAATGAAAACTCGCACAATGGCGTTTTCAATGGAAGCACGAACGTGAACCTCGCTTAGAAGGGCACTTAAAGCACCCCCTAAGGTTGGGAGAACAATGCGCGAATCTGGCTTACCAGTATCGGTGCCTTTGATCGCATCATTATCGCACAAAATGACGCGTGTGGGCAACAGAAGAAGGTCTTCCAGATCATTTCGGAACAGCTGGCAATGTTTAGCTTGTACGTACTGGCTCGGCATATATCCAGAAAAAAAAAAACGAGTTCTCTAGAAAGTAATAAAAAGGTGTGATAAGAAAAAATCATTAAGGTATAGTGCCTCTTTAGCTATATTACAATTAATTTATATTTTCAAGAATGCGTCAAGTTGTACTGAAAAAAAGACAACTTTTGTTGACTCTCTTCTTCACTCCTTTTATTTGAATTCAGTCTAAACTCGATGCAGAAATGTAGCTAAACGATAGGTATCGTGTGTTCAGACGTAAAAGAAACGAAAACGCATCAACAACAACAAAAAAAAAAACAAGAATCAAACGCTGTTGGCGGAACTAAGGTATCAGACCACTTGCGAGGTGCTCACCTTTTTGTACACCTGGACACGACGGTAGAGATACGAATGCTTCTTTACATTATGAACTCACTCTTTTTACTTGATACTCATCGAATTTCACTGATAGGTTTTGCCTTTCTAGGAGGTGCACGGAACAGGTAGATAGCGCCACCCAGTAGAGTCAGTGTCAAGATACCAAGAGTCACTAATATATATAGATGATCGGCCCCGCCATTATCGCGCAAATTAATCAAATAGCGTACGAACCAGTTTGGTGCCAACCGCGCAATGGGGTTGGTTCGCTCATACGGAAGCTCAACATCTTCGTTTTCCTTCTCGAATTGGCGCTGCCAGGCTGCAGTCCGCAGACGTTGAGTGCCAGCACTCTCACCAAACACCGCTGCGTAAGGGTCAGTATCTGCGATATCTCGGTAATCCTTGAATCGTGAAAAAAATCGACGATCAATGTTTTTGCCCTGCTCTGCCTCTCGCGTTCTCTGGATATATTCTCGATCTATTTGCTGCTGCCTAAGAAATTCTTGAGCGTTTCTTGAATTTCCCAAAAAAAGTTGCTGAGACCGTGTGTTAAGTTGCTCAGGGCGACCGCTTTTGAGGGTCTTTGGGAACATCATTTCTGCCTCTTTACGAGCCTGTATAGATGATTGCAGCGGTCGCATGCCTGGACTACTCTCATGGCGTCTAATACCACCACCATGATCACATCCAGAGTACCCTTCTTGTATCTTCTTCTTTTTTTTCCGAATGGCGTACATCTTTGATATGGAAAAGGAATTATAACTAAGCAATCTTCGTTGGGCAAAGAGGTCGGCACATATGGTTGTACCGGTTAGTTGTCTTGGCTGATCACAAAATCGCCTCTCACTATGTCGATAACAAGGAAAAGGTGCGGCAAGAAATGCAAACTTTTTTGCATAGCCTGGCGTCCCCCCTCTACAGGGAAACATAGTCTACGTTAAGACTCAAAGAAAAAATGAAAGAACTCGAGTATGTGATTGAATGAAATGTTGTCTCTATAGCATATTTCCAGTTTATTGCATTAAATGCCATTTTTCCCCCAAGAATAAAAACAAATATTTTACCCATTTTTCCCAAATTCAGAGAAATTATAGATCAAATCTTGTTTAAAAGTTCATCATTTCATTTGAATTATTGACCTTAAGGAAAAAAGTACAAAAAGTACGTCGATATACTACCTTTAATCGCTACGCACCTCCCTCACTCGCGTGCACACACATACAAGCTTACGCCAATTTTTTTTTGAATTTTCACGACGATTTCTGTCACGACCAATATTCCCATGTTACTATCCCTTTTGAATACTAAAATAGAATCAATAGACCTAATTGATATGAATCCGTTCTATGAAGAAGCTCCATCATACCAATAAAGAGTGAGGCACAAAGACAGTGCATGAGAGATCATTTACGAAGTTCCCAAAGGCAGAGGTTCCTTCCCTGTTGATTTGAGACACTTATCTACACATTGACGAAGTATTTGACGCTCACGGAGACACGTATTCTTGTTCAGTGAGCGGTTAATTTGTGCAACCTCCATGCATTTTCCGTAGCTAAGTACCTCTTCCTTGCAATCCTCATAGGCAACACTGTATTTTGAGCCTAATTTGAAGTCTATTATAATATCCGAAATGTAGAAGTTTCCCTCCATTGTCGTGCTGAGTTTAAATGATCGAAATTTGAGCACGTTGTTTGCTGCTACTAAAATTTCTCGTTTAATTTACCCAATATAGATGTATATATTTGGAAACTGATGGAGATCCTAATGTAGAAAAAGTAAAGTATTGCCTTTTTCCCCGTTTTGCGGAGAAGTTCGAAAAAAGTTCGTGATGAATTTGTGATGATTGATATAGATCTTCGTCCTTTCCCCTTCAAAAGAGGAGTTCCAGAATGACTACAATTAAGTCTTCTGCTATCCACTAAAAGACAAAAAAATGAGAAAGAAAGTCCATGATGTCATGACATTTTTACTACCAAAAAAAAGTGGACGCACAAAACTTCCCGATAAATGTCATCTTTGCATACTAAACTCCTCCTAGGGGGGGGAGGGAGGGGAGAGTAGAAATAATAACAGTTACAATAACAAACTAAAATGTTTCGAGTTCTGTCATATTTCAAGAAGGAAAATGCAGCTAAACACCGTTCGGAGAAAATCTAAAAAAGTAGTCATGAATGTACATGGAGATTAAATAACGTATCGTTCCAAGTATCGCTACTTGAAAAGAATATTGCGAACTGATTGTCCTGTCTTTTATTTCTAAATTGTGCACCCTTTTTATTTTCACCTTGTTTTGGCTATGAATGCCGTAGTTTGCAAATAATTTCCATCGACTCAAGAGTAGGAGATTTAAAATACTCAATTACGCTCGGAAAGACCTTTAATGGATCTCTATTTAGGTTCTTCAAAGGAATAAACCTGTATCAAGGATTATTGCTTTGGTTGCTTTTGCGAATAACTACGGCGCGCATGGTGGGTCGTATTTAGCCCTCTGGCGCGTCGACCCGCATCAGCGAAGGCAATATCCGCCGGAAGTAGGACCACTACAACAGAGTACAGCTCACCACCTTCGGCCCCTTCCGTAGGGAGCGTAGCCCCGACATTGCTGAACGCCCCGGAAGAAGCGCGAAGGTCTTCTAATTTAATTAGCTCTGGAACATCCGGAGGGATTCCCCCATCCCTGGCGTTACTAGACTTGAATAAAGGTCTACAAGTGGCATTGTCTTCGGGCACTGGAACAACGACGCAATCCATTGAGGGCATAGTTCGGGAAGTTAGCGTGGTGGCCGTTGCAGAGATCGAATCCGGATCCATAACAAGACGGTTTCCATCGGGAACATCCTGCGAGGGCTCGTGGCAGGCGGTGGATGCCTCTATCGCCAAGAACGAGGCCAGTGCGTCACACAGGGTCAGCTCCTCCGCCGCGCCAGGCGCGTTGGCTCGTCGAAAGTCCCTCCAGGAGGTGGGTCCTTGCCGCTTTACCTGCATAGGATCCATGGAAGTCTCGCCATTATGGCCAATATCGCATGGTGGCGCTCCTACACCCGTTCGAGATATTCTTGTGCCAAAATTTGAGTCCTGTATATTGTTACTGATGAGCGAGGAATCGTAGTTCCGAGTCCCCCCTCCCTTCCCACGTTCGTTAGCCATCTCACGAAGCTCTTCTGCATAGATTCGCGAAGAGTCAAATTTACTAAACCTACAGTGCTGAGTATAGTATGTAACACGCTTGTTATAGAAAACCAACATGCGCGCACGTGCATCAGGTGAAAATGTAGACTCGAGCGTGTTCAGGTACTCACGTATTTTTCCTGCTTGCTGAACGGCTATGGAATGCTCAACAGCGTTCTGGACAGTCCTATCTCGTTTTATCTCGGAAAATTCTTCACCAAACTCTATTTCCTCAGAGTCATCATTTTCCTCCAATCTCAAAGTCTTAGTATAGCTTGCCGCCTCAGAATCTAAAAGTATTAACGTTCGAAGCAGGTCAACTACATTAGTGGTTGAAATAGCCGACCAGAATTCACTGCAGCCAAGCACCACAGCGAAAGGAAACACTATTCGACTATGAAGCGGGTTGTTACGAGTTAATTTCTTCAATAAGTGATGCACGCCCAGAGTGTTGAGGGTATCTTTAGAACCTGATCCATGTTCTCGTGGCGTTGGGGAAGGCATAGTGGTAAACGGTGCAAAGTTCGACAGATCCACGAAACCACGTACCACGGTGGGCATGTCGTAAGTGCCATCTTTGGGTAGCGCTTTGTTAGGATCGGCGTCCATTGGCGCGAAGGATGCAGGATTCCCTGGCGAACTGGTGTTATCGAGCGGAGTCGTGTCGTGGACTTCACTAGCATTTCCAGATGAAAAAAAGCTAACTTCAGGATTTTCAAGAAGGAAGTCCTTGCACAAATCAATAGAAAAGCCTTCTTGGGAACCATTATTAAAGCAAAAAAGTTTGCCTTTGATCCCTGTGGTCGACGCATAGTACACTTGTGAAGCTCGAACATAAAGGAGAGCCAAATCCAACGGTGGCATCCGCAAAGTGTGCGGTTGTGCCACCGCTTGACCACTAAAACGACGCAGTGTCTCTTTCGTGACACCCAAGCACATCCGATGCAGTGTAGCACGAATTGCGGACGCGATGCAGTTCATGGGTTGCGAGATAAAAGAAGGCATTCCAACAAAAAACTCAATCGCGAGCGCCGATGCAAAGATACAGCCACCATCACTGCCACTCGCCAAGGTGGCGGCGAACTCGCACGTGAAGAATGGGTGCACCCGATGGCGCCGGTTACTACTTCGAGAGTTGGCGTCGCCCTTCGACTGCTGGGCCTTCCAGGTATTGCTATCCTCACGGGCCTTGAGGAAAATTGAGGGCATGTTTTCAAAAGAAACGGCGGTCCAGCTTGGGATGTTCACTGGGTCATTTCCCGGTGTGTCTACCGTTGAGGCTCCCCTGGAGTACGGAAAGAGAAGGCGTGAGCCACGTTTCATTGAACGCTGCACTCCCTGCCAAAGATGAGCCCCGAACTGAATATCGCCATCCTGGTCAAAAAAGAGCTGCATAGCTGCTGCCTCGCGTGCCTGCGCACTTGTGCTTAGCTCTCTGCACGACTGGGTGTCCTTATCACAGTGATTGATCAGTTCCTGGATTCGCGATTGCTTTATGTAGTCTAACCTAAAACGCAGGATAGCGGGAACCACTAGCTGAAAGCCCACCAGGTCTACCAACCCAGAAGAGTCACCTAAATGAGAGTTCTCAGGTTGTATTGAAGTGTTTGAACTAGGTGCTTGTGTAATGGTCTCGGGACTAGTACCCATTTTGGGTCCTTTTATTTCTTCCATAACACTATTTCCCTCGCTGAGATCTAATTTTGCAGGTTTCGCCGCCGCATTCCCTACTGGATCAACAACACTTTTTAAAACATGTACCAATTCCCCTTTCGCCTCATAGTAGGCATCAAAAATTATAGAGGGAGTCATGATACGTATGGGGAGCCATTCCGTCATAACCTGTAGTGTAGCAGCGCGGAGAATAGGGAACATCCATGCATTTGGAAGATTCCGAATGAAGCTAGTTAAGGCCTCTTGAAGTACCTCATCAGACATGGGGCGGGTACCTTCCTCAATCAACCTTTGGTGCTTCGGAGAGCTAGCCGCGAAGGTTTCCGTGGAGAAATCAATCGAAATAGCGCTATCAGTATTCATCAACAAGCTTTTGTTCGTTGAGGAAATAATTTGAATGGTACTACCGCTACCGTCACCACTCATATCATCATTTATGGGATCGGACGGTGTGTGGTGAATTTGCCGAAGTTGGTCACGAGGTGTGCGATCTGGTGTGATAGTACTGCGATGCACATTCAAACGGGCTGAATTACCTGACTTTTTTTTCTGTCTAGAAGGAGGAGGAGGACGTCCACTTGCATTGACGTTTAAATATCGATCTGGTTGACTTGAATACATCGTTCTTGGGCTAGCCTGGCTCGAAAATCCCTTTTTCGATCGTAAATTAGATATTTCAGCACCATTACGATAAATCTGAGCACGATCAGTTACCGAGCCTACCTGCTTATGTTGGAGGTTTGGCTGTTGTTTCTGAACAAGCCTGTCGCGAGGAAGATGGAATCTGCTATCAACATTAGGTTTTCTCACTTCCTTGTTTTGAAGTTTCAAGTGATCAGGTGCGCTTGATGATGTGTCCAGCCATTCTTTCTTGGCAATGGTCGCCTTCATCAACAGTATTCCCCTATTTGCAACCCACTTGTAAATAGTCAGACAATTCGTGGGAGTATTTGCGTTAATATGCCTGTGTATATCGAAGCCCGTTACTCCGAATAGCGAATGAGAAAAGAGGAGAGGGAAGCACTCTAGTAAAGGAGGTTAGATCCAGCCTCCTGCCGACGTCCACTAGACCGCCGCCAGTAGTATCACCGGGATTACTAAAATTAGAGCAGGATTGTTGCCTGAGAGACACAAGCTGTAAAATAAAAATAAATAATAAAGGGCTTCCCTATGGTAAATATATACACTTAAATTCTTTGTCAGCTAAAGACTCTTTCAGCAGCCTTGCGACAGGTCAACAAAGGAAAAGAAGACTACAGAATTAGCTCTTCTGTGAATTAGCTTGGGGCAAAAAAAATTCTATTAGAATTATCAAAAATACTGTACTGCCCTCTTTCAGACAACAAAAGGGGGGAAAATTAGGTGGAAAGACAAAAGGCTAGAAATACAATAATGAATGAGTGAGTTCGATACAATGAGAATAAAAAAACATACCGCATGAACTTCGAATTTCATTTACACTAAATTTTACATTTTCAAAGGTATTAAAACAACAAAAAGGATAGAATTAAAGATATCAAAAGCAAATGATCGCTCATATCATCAGGCACGGCAGCATACAAATGAGAAAATAGCACTAGCATTTGAAACGCACAAATTACGATATCCTTTGTAAAATACCACAATCGTGTAAAATTGATAATGCATAAATTGTTTACATATAAGTGATTATAGAATAAATTGTTCAAGCATTTAATATGGTCTGCATTTTAGCTTCATGTGCCTTGTTCAGCCTCTTCAAGTATTTTTACAATAGCCACATAGCCGCGTCGGACAGCAATATCCTTCGCTGTGAGACAAGTAGAAGACAGAATTCGTACATCTGCACCGTGCTTCACTAAATATGACACTGCTTCCTCACGACCAAACGCTGCAGCATAAATCAGAGGTGTTGCAAAATAAGTCCATCGCTTCTCAAACTGAACCCCATTATAAGCTGTTGGATTGGGCTGCCCTATAATATTAATATTGACGCCAGTCTGTAAGTTCAACTCAATCATCCTACAGTCCCCATCACAGGCTGCGTGGAAAATATCCAGCATTCGAGCTGGAATACCTTTCTCTCCTTGGCTAATTTCCATGTTATCTTCTAATTCGATTTCGCAGTTCTCATATCCTTCTAGACCTTCGACCACTGCTTTATGGGGGTACTCAGGGGGACATGCTAGCGGCACACCGCTCTCACGAATCACACTTAAGGCATGGTTAATAGTAGATTCACGTGAAATCATAAGACCGCTCTCAGCATCATGGCATAGAGGGGTCTCCCCTGCCGGTGTGGTTGCGAATCTTAAAAGGCTAGGCACCATATACTCAGTAAACTTGGTTTGTGAAGGCTGCGAGCGATACTGTAGTCTATTTGGGTATGGAAGAGTCATTGTGTCTACTGGGAAAGGAAATATTCTAATCCATTGATATTTATTAACACGTGGTAATTAAGTAAAGAGGGGGGGGGGGGAGGAGAATCGAAAGTCTTTCTTGGGAGTCTAAAAGGAACATATTTTTTTTATTGTAAATCATGCACATACGTAATCACTTGGACGGGTGGAGCAATAAAGCGAAGAACGTATTTTTTGAGGCATTTATTCGCTTCTAACCCCTAGTGCAATCAAAATAAGACGAGATCATATATAGCTGTCTTATACGCTAAATAATATTACAAGAATAACTTCTGCCATTAGGCAAAGAATAGTCATGGAAAATATTCGGAATCATGTATCTAACAGAAAAGGGCTGAATACTCAAAAAATATATATATATATATAGGATGTACTCTCCGCTCCGCCCCTTTCCTTAAACCGCATAAACCGCTTGAAAAATGAGCGCTGTGCTGCTCAAAAACAAACGGAATCAATCAAAGAACATCCAAACATTTGAAATAGAGATTGAAAGTAAAACTTGGAGGTCATGTTGCTGGGTGAAAACTATGGCACAATAGAACCCAGGATCAATGAGCATTGGCCCTATTTTCCCATCACTAATAACGTTTTCGGAATAGTGACTAGGGGAGGGGGACTCATGTCAATGTTCACGCGTGCATGTGACATGTGTACACCCTAGGAAACATAACACATCAATTAAACTTGCCAGTTTACAGCAGTGCGTGTCTTGTGGGGAGAGGGGGGGATAGAAATTGAATCAGATATATGGCCCTTATTTTACTCTGTTTGGTTTCCCAAAGCAATCTTATTTTCATCTCGTTAGTTACACACGACCCCTAGCTGTGGCGTGTGTTGCAAAGAACTTTCTGGTGAAAAGATAGCTCTATTCATGCTAGGAGGTGCAGTTTTGCCATCGTGGGCAGGCACACCTACACTTTCCTCCTCTGCCACATCTTTGAATGCCGACTCCAGGAGGCTACCGTGTATCCAGGGTTGATCTCTAATCGAAGCAATATCGAAGGCATAGCTCCATTCTTCTGGTTGCATCAAGGCTATGCCGTGTCGAGCTGCCTCAGCATACCCAGGACCTCTCAAGTTTTGTAGGTCTGGAAAGTAAGCCCTCAGATCTGCGCTTGTCAGCGTTCGGTGCGCCCCTTGCCATAGCTTTAGGGGATAAGGATAGTTTCTGCCTATATACACACCGTGCATAGCCTGCATACGAGGTGTAAGAATGTGTGGACGATGAATGTACACGGGTGGTATTTTTGAAAGCTGAGGAAGCCACTTTTTAATGTAAATTCCAGTCTGGTCATGATGATGTGCTAAGTAATGGACGTTATGCACAGCCTCTCCAAAGTCATCGTGCATGAGTTCACTGAAGTACGCGCAGTTGCCGTAGCAGACAAATGGGTCAAAATCCAAAGAGCAACGTTCAAGCCATTCTGCCGCGAGACGCCAATCTTGTCCATACCCGCGTGTGAGAAGCCACACAAGAGCCTGACGCCCCTCGTGTGCGACAAACCCGGTTCCTAGCAGCTCTCGCATTGCTGCGTCCGTGAACGGGATCCCTGTAAGACCCATGCACCACTTCTGCACTATGGCACGGTCGTGCCTCCAGTCTGCGATGTCATCCGTCTCTTCAGGGTGCGGACCGTACGGGAAAAAGAGCCGATCGCCGTAGCGGATTCCCATCCAATGCCAGTAATCTCGCCGCGACAGCCGCAGCAACGCCTCGCGGTACTGCATCTGCACAAACCCATCTTGGAGATTGGCGTATGCGTGAGAGCGCAACATCTCATAAAATTTTCGTGGCGAAAGAGAACCCGTAGCGATGTACGGTGACACCCGTGAGAGCTTTTGAGAATACATTTTCGTGTTGGTGCGCTTCACGCGGGCATAACGCAGCATCGATGTCATGCCTCCCTGATCGAGCCAGTCCTGCACCCGCTCTATGGCGGCCTCCTCGCCAGCTCTGGGATGCGATGACTGCGTCGCAATAACCTCCTCAAAGCAAAACAGACGTGTATTGCCATAGCCCAGCTCGTCTAGTGTTGGAAGGCGACCCCGTAGTAAAGAAGGCGGATCCAGGCCTAGACGCTCCCGTTCCCCAGGCAGCAGACTTGCAATAACGGGGAGGTCCTTTAGGCGCGCAATATGCCAATCGTAGGGCCTTGTCGGCCGAATAGCAGCCGTTGTGACGTCGTCATGGTACCAGCGCTCCCCTTCCTTCATTGCAGCCACTGGCGTCTGGAGGTCGTCTAGGTGGATGAGCGTTGACTGCCACACGCTGTGCACTGCCACGCTCTCGTTTGACGTCAGAGGCGCAGTTGCAGATCCTGCATTCATGTAGGGGTGCCTTTCAGTATGCTCCACCACCTCCAAAAGATCGTCTCCTTCTCCGCTATCAGCCATTTCTGTCACGCCACCAAGACCTAGGTCGAAGTTTTGGACAACTCTTCGGCTTACCCAACACCGCTTCTTAATGCGTTGTAAGATATAGTCGTGAACGTGGCGCTCATGTGGGGCGTATTGCGTTGTTAAGAACACATCCACAGCTCCAAGCTCTACGACCAGCCTCGGGACATGTTCCTCTGGTCGGCCGCAGCGAATCAATAGAGGCACGTGCAAATCGCTGTCCTCGAGCTTACGGCGCAGTGCAGCAACCGTGTCAAGGAGAAACTGTGCCCTCTGTGGACTCTGGCGGAAAAAGCCACCCACAAGACTGGGTTGCGCAAAGGTGCGATAGTCTAGTACACACAACGCCACCACGGGAAGCCCGCCTGCAGCGTGCGCGCGCATAGAAGCTAATGCAAGGTTATAGTTGTCGTGTACACGCAAATCATTCGCCGCGAACACTACTAATACACACATCCGTGTCTGTGCAGGGATGCGCCCCTCATCTAACCGTAGCTCTGCCAAGGGCTGCGGTGCAAGGTACAGCCTATCCTGCTGTGAAAGATAGCTCGAGCGGTCCACCATGCGAGCCGACGTAGGCACGACAGTGTTGCTGCTGAGTGTAGCAGAAGCTACTGCCAGACTTCCCGTGATGACCTGAGCCGTCCTATACTTTTCCTCCGCCTTAGACCCCGCCGTAGTCTCGTCAGCAATGTGTCCCGCCTTGTCAGGGATTATCAGCGGCACTTGCTCCCCTTTTAAGCCCCACTGAGAATTCACGCATTGCCAAGAGCATCCCATTTCGGTTAGATCACTTTCACTTTGCACTTCAGAACTATCCCAGGCATCGGATTTTTCCTCAGTAGAACCCACGTTGGATCCACGTTGCAGACTCCAGTCCTGCGACGTAGACTCCTCTATGTCATGAAACAGACCTTCAAGAAGTCTTGGCACCCTATGAGGGTCCGATGGAGCTTCGCAAACTTCATCGAGAAAAAGCAAATTAAGAGAAGAGGAGCGCTCTTGTATAGGACCATTAGATTGTGTCGAGACTTCTTGGTGTTTAAAATCCATAGAGCGTCCAGAGCCTGAATCAGCGTCTCTGCATGTGGAAGGTAAACTTTCAGAAGAAATAGTGTCTTCGCTTTCGTTAGAGGGCCCATTATGAGCAAAGGTCGCACTCCAAAGCTGCCGGCTCGTGCTAGTAGTTTCTGAAACTGTTTGGTGGTCTGTATCTCGCAAATACCAAAATAAATCTTCATACTCATCCACATCATTATCTTCTCTGTTCTTTGAATTTCTGATTACTAGACCATGTTTCGCCCCCTCTTTTTCAAACACAGAAGTAATACTGGATAAATTTGGCTCTTTCTGAAGCGATGATTCATTACTAGGAGTATGGTCAGCATCTAAACATTGAGGAGAATCATAAAACAAAAGCTCAAACCATTCGTCTTCTCCTCCTTTTTCTTCCGAAAATTTTCCTTCTGGAAAAGTCCTTGCGCAACCCCTGTTTTCTGTAAAACTCTGCGTGTAATGGTCACAATCAAAAACAACCTCCTCCTCGCTTGTGCCTTGATCACCAACACCTTGTGAATCACCTTTGTATCGTGAAGAAATCTGAATAGCCAAATTGGCTGGTGCAAGTTTGGATTCGTTTTTCCTTCGAATCTGTATCGACTTCGTCTGTCCAAAAGTAAAATATCTTACTCGGCTTAGATAGGTACTCTTCCTACTTTTTTTGTTAGTATTCATCCCTTCAAAAGGGGCAGCAGGATCTGGGGCAACTATTAAGCACATTCCCCGCCTTGGAATGTTAGTTGTGGCAGTGGATCTCAGCGCTGCTGTTGAAACCATAGAAAGCGTTTGCATAGATACGCTTTTGTACGCATATGATCCATAATGATGAAAATGAATCAACCGTAGCATGAATCCTAATAATGCAAAGTAGAAATGCGCGTAATTGAATTGATACTCAAGGTGAACGTTTGAAAGCTACTATTCAGTATATATGTTAAGAGTTTGATTAGTGTTTCACGTTTTTGTTAGACACGTTTAAAGAACGCCCCTGTACTTATATCCCTGAGAGGGTCACACTTACCAGCAACTCTATGGAAGATGAAAACAAGGAAATTCACTGGAAAGAAAGGATAAGCTAGATTCAATGTAATTCCCTCAACAGTGCTTCAAACAAATACATAGGATTGTAGATATACATACACACCATGTATATATATATATATATATATAATCTGAATTTTCAGACTATAAATGATTCAACAACTGAAATTAAACATGCGAAGTTAACAGCAGCAATAGCTGTAGTGGGCAAACATAAAATGGGCCATACAGGATTTAATAAGAAGTCAGCCTTTATAAAAAAGATGTTATCGAGAAAACGCATTTAGAGGCACTACTTAAGTGATATCCAAAGATAACACTCATTATCATCATTCTGGATGAAAGACGATTACAATTTTTTGCTTAGATAATTCGTATAAGACATCATGCCTCACTGAATTACTCAGTTGATTATACTCTCACTGATACTTAAGCACACGAAGCGCTACCAAAAGCCTAAGAGGAATGGAGTTAATGCGATGCCCCGTAACTGAATTAGCCCCGTCACCTCCAACCTTACTGCGTGTACTATCATTTTTTTCTTCGCGATCTGTTGTTGTTGTTGTTGTTGTTGGAAGCGTGACAGTTAGAGGCACCTCACGTATACACGCACTCATTCCTCGGAGGAGTTGCTCCGCTGCCTTGCCGTTTACACCTCGGTTGTACGAGATAATCTTCATGACTCCACTGATACACGAAAACGGTGTCGAGCTACTCGAGCATTCTTGGTGATATAGCCCCTTTTGCCCGTTACGAGTGTCTTCGCCCGCCTGCGTGTCTAGGTGAGTAGCCGTGCTAGCCTCCTCCCAGAGCGCTTGACATAGTACTAGCATACCTGGATCGGTGTAGCGCAGGCCGCCAAGAGAAGCGAGTTGACTCCGGATACTACAAAGAATGCCATTCCCAAGCTGATGTGGCAGCGAGGATTTTACGTCCTTGAGGCTAGAAGTGTGTCTAAGGAAGCTTAGAAATTCTTCCGGTAAGTAATGTTGATGTTGTCGTGTTTTATCAATATAAATGCGCAGAGCGGCATGCAACACGATAAATCGCTCTCGCTCGCGTTTTGCATGTCTTCTTGTCATAAGTCAAAGATACTTCTTTCTAGTTACTTTGAGACAGCTATACTGTACCCCCAGAGTGGCACCCTTTGACTAGAAAACAGTAGAAGTGAAAGAGATAAGAAATTCTTTTAAGAGAGCACGAATGCACACACAGTGTAGAGAAAAAGGAAAAGGGATCAATGATGAAGAGGGTAGAAAGGTGCATTCTTCACTTTCCGCGGGCTTCGCTCGCAATCCTAGGCAAGTCTTACAATAAAAGTCTTTTATTAAGGTAATATTTTGTCAGAAAATCTTGCAACTATACAGAAACAAACACAATAATAATAAGACTAACAAGATGTAGTGGTGATATTTTGAAGTGGTTGACACAAAAACAAATTCACTAAGTTCAAAACTTAAGAAGACTCATGAAAATCATAAAAATAAAAATAAAAATCGGAAACGAATTAATATGATATCATAAAATGATTTTCAAGTGCAGCATATAGCTTCCTCGGCGTTTTTTCTCTCTCTTACTAACATATTATTTCACATAAATTTGTAAACATTCTTTAAACGAACCTCTGAAGCTAAGCCTTCCCTCGCAAGAAATGCTTATGCAGTTCAAAATCAAGTTTAAGGTTCCATCCTCTCACGTTTCTTTAGCATCTGATCCCACCACAACGTCAGTTCTCTCTCGTGCTGTTGCATGTACTGTATTACGCAACGTGCTGATATATTCTCAAGAGTGCTTTCTTGACCGATCTCAAGGGCTGTAGCCAGCCGCTCGAAAATATTTTCCTTCTCCACGTTCATAAGCGGCTGGAAAAGGAAATTCAAACCCTGGAAGAAAAAGTACATTAAGACACGCACTGACTCGTAGCTAATGTCGATGGCAACTGCCTGATGCTCAAATGCAGCACGCAGTGCCGCGTCCAGCCAGTCCTCAATTGGTGGGTGCTGAATACTACTGGATGCCGGACTGCAGATGAGAGTTGTGTTGGAGTTAGATGTGATCTGCGAGGAAGATTCAATAGCATTTTTTTGCAATCCAAGTGGTCCATTGACGCCGAAGCGCGAACCGTCATTACTACCCATAAATCGTGAATAGGTCCTGCTGGGGCTATTCCCATTATTTCCCGAAGCGGAGCTGTTTCCACGAAGAGAACGATCCTTAACTTCACCTTCCAAGGCAGTCCCACTCAAAAACTCACTTGACAATAGTGGGTTTAGCGGAACATTGATAAGGTGCAGTTGCTTTGGGGACAGATTAAAGTAATTTGATGTCAAGGCGTCGGAACTAGCATTTTTCTCAGTTGGATTTTTACAGGGCAAATCTGTACTGGCGGGTAATCTAGGATGAAAAATCGTGCCGCTGGGCAGCTCGGTCTCATGCACGGAAGTCTTGTGGTCACCGTCCTTACTATGCACAGTACAAGGCATCAGGTCTTTGCATGCATGTATTTTTGAAGTTTGGAGCGAACTTGAGCATCCCTTTTTCACATCAGGTACCTCATGACGAAAGATCTCTGAAGCTTTTTGCTTATCACCAGAAGATTGCTTGGTCACGGAGGCGGACAGATCACCAACGATGTGCAAAGGAGTTATATTTTTCAATTGTCTAGATAGCTGTGCTTGAAGCCTGCACTTCTGTTGTCCTGTGCCAGCTAGTCCATCTATCTTGACTATCTTTTCGTTGGTAGCATTTTTAATCGATCCCGAAGGAATAGCTTTGCCTGCTCCTACCGGTGAATGAGAGTGGATGTTGAATTGATTGGCAGCATCCCGTTGCGTTTCATTAGAGGAACATTTAGCTGCCTTCAGGTCGGTGTTTGTAGAGGAAACGCCAACTCCGTGTTTGTAGGTAACTAAGTTGCATTGCATGCCTGGAGGGCCCAATGGAGTGCGAGTGTTAGTATCAGGATCATTGACCCCTACCGCTCCGTTCGCTCCTATGCTTGATATATTACCGGATGAACTTAAAGAAATTGAACGCATAGATTCATTGCCTAATAAAATAATTGGGTCTTCGAAGTCTGTTCCAGTGTTGTCATATATTTCATGCGGCCCGAAAACAGGAATTAATCCTGAAGACATATCCAATTGGTTTCCACCAGCTTCAACACCTAAGCTTAGAAGACGGTATTGCGGTGGCCGTCCCATATAGCGTGACTGCCACACTGCCCTCACGAGAGACTTATTCATTCTGGTGCTATTATGATCCTCTATAATATAGAGATTCTGACGATTTCTAACGCCTCGGATGTAAACTGAATTAAAAAGCTGAACCCGTGAATGCAGTCCGGGATTTGTCTCTTTGAGAGCCTCCTTCGCTGACTCGCTGAGGGTTATCACATTGGGGACTGCAAACATCCACATACGTCCGCCATAAACAACATCTGGGCCATCGTACAGGTAGCCACTGCTAGCGTAAGGGTTAGGTCTGACCGAGGCATCCACACACCAGTGCACGGCGTAGGCCAGCAGCAGCTGGCCCTCCTCCCCAAACAAACCTTGCATCGACTTGTCAATGGGCCGGCACCGCAGCTCACTCATTATAGCGAAGGCCATGCGAACGGCATCATCGGCACTCTTTAAAATGTACGAGTTTACGTAAGGTTGCAGCTGCGGGATAGAACAGCCTTTCGACTGCTCCTTCGCCTTGCATGCAACACCAGTAAGCTTCTCGGTGATCTGAACCATCTCATCCGAGGCTATGTTCCATAGGGAATCCCCGTAGCAAAAGCCTAATGTGAGAATTGCAAAGGGTGCTGCCTTAGGCGCGTGCTTAGTTTCGCTATACTCCCGTGTACAATGTATTATTATTAAAATAGCAAGAATTAGCAACGCAATAGCAGAAAATAAAGTTATACACAAAGATGTGGCTATAATTTTGCCGTTAAAGTAATCTATTCTTGATCGGTATCTCACGGCTAGAAAACAAGTAAGATAATCTGGCAAAATAGCTGTCACGACGCTCTTAGAAATCATTCTTCTTATCTCTTTCTGTGTATGGGTATCTATTAAATTTGTTGCAATCGGTGCAATATCAAGACCATCAGGTAGCAATGTATAAGTGATGTAGTCCATATCATTATCGTCCATATCTTTGTAAAAGCCATATTGCGTCAAAATGTTATCAACACTAAGGGTGAAGTACAGAAATCCCCAGAAGTTTTTTAATGGTTCTACTGCACTTGAGGTAGATAGATTGTAGATGGGCACACGAAGGTGGATAACATATTGACCTGGGTAAGTGCTTTGCGGAATAGTTGAGATACGCGGCCCTATCAACGCACCCTCTCCTTTTTGGATAGTTTCTATTGGGGAGATCCATTTATACACGTTTTTACCATGATCATAGTTAAGCAAATCATAACCCATTATACCAGGTACATTCGGCGCCGTCTGGCAAACTACTCCGCCTGGAGCTGAAATCATTTCGGGAGAAGTCAACATTGTCGAGTTGATCCGCTTCGCGACATTTTCAAAACGTGAGAAGGATTGGCCGGCTAAACGTTCCTCTATCGAGCCATTGTAGGGGGGGAGGGACTTCATTTGCCCTATGATAAACCCCCTCATAGCTTCCGCAGAAGAAATGACTTCGATGACGGCATTTCGCCAGATCAACTCCCACTTTTCGCTCATTTTACTCTCGATCGTATTGTATTTGTGGTTTTCTTGTGTATTGAAGTGCTGCAGAGAAAACAAGACGATTGTACCTGCAAAAATGAGGATGACCCAAAAGACAAATAAGACAATAATAAAAAGACAAATTCGTCTTTGTTTGTTTTTTGTACGTGTTTTGGCACTCACCTTGGATCCTGATAAATGTGGAGAATCCTTTAGCATTTCCTTGTATGAATAAGATAAAAATCTAAATAAATGGAGATATGCGTCTACCTATTCTTATTTTTAACCCTGGATAAGCGCCTCCTTTTCCAAGAGATTTATTTGACTAGAAATAATAATATACAAATTGCGTCTGCTAAGTAGGAAAATAATTGACTCTTGTCTTAATAATTAAGTAATAAACAAAAGTCGAAAATGTTGGATGTTATAAGAATATACATGTATAAAAGCTGCCGTCCTGTGTATATAGATTAAAAAAATGTTTACTAAGAAACAGAGGGGGACAGAAAGAAAAGACTATGATAATGGCATTCAATAGACACTACAAGGAGATCATTGGTGTTTGTTTAATATACTTATAGAATGGCACACTCATTGTTTTGCCAATAACAATAAAAAATAAAATAATATTTCTGAATCAACTTCGTGAACTTCTATTGCTATTCACCCTCATTTATTTTGAAAGCAGGAAGCTTACAAAGTAAAGCAACTATTCGGAAAATAGTAGGCCTCCCAGAAAGTTAAGATTCGGAGCAAATAAAGGGAGTGTATACGTAAAGAATACCCCCCAAGCAATATTAAACATTTAAAAATGACAAGAACAAATTGCATGTATCATTTAATATACTAACACACAATTACACTCGACAATTAGTGTCGCATGTATTAGGTGCACAACGCTCATATTCGTAAACTAAAAAGAGGTCAGTAGCTACATCAAAAAAATATATAATAATAATACAAAGGATTTCAACATGAATACAATGAAAAAAGAACGTATGTGATGCTGCTTAATCCTTTTCAAAAGTGATATCTTTAAGTAGCCTAACCAACTTATGAACAAACTTCTGTCACATTGAAAAAAAAAAGAAACAAGGGAAAGACATAGATATCTATTTTTCTACAAAAGAAAAAGCCACGTAGAAACTCTTAACCCGTGTAGTGTGTTGCCGCTTGATATGGAATCAGCGATTCATGGACAGAATATATATACAAACAATATTAGTTTATGGGCATGGAAAAGTAAAATATCACAAATGCCCCAAACTAACATCCATCTTTCCCTTTTCCATTGTGCTTCTAACTCCTTTACTAAAAAGGCAATATCAGGGGTGAAAGTTACTATGATGCATTTCCCAGAATTAGAAGGAACCCTTGGCAATATATATAGTCTTACGCTTAAAACGATTGATAACTATATCATAAATATTCGTGCACGTTTTTATACCTATAGGCTTATAGGAAAGTCAGGACTCTAGGGGAAATATCTTTTTAAAAAAATTTCAGTCTGGATGATTCGACAGCGCCGGCTGTTTGTCCTTTTCCCTATGAGATTGCTCCTCCAAGAGGACCCTTAGCTTCTTTGCGCTGCTTGATATACCTAATTACGCAGCGTGCGGCCAGGTTCTCCAGAATATCATGTTCTGGAACACCGAAGACGGTTACCAAGCGCTTAAATATGTTGATCCGTTCTGGCATTTCAAGGGGTCTGAAGAGCAGCTTGTAGCATGAAAAGAAATAATAAATAATTAGCCTCACTTTCTTGAACTCAAGCTTTACAGTGACCGCCTGCCTCCCAAAGGCGCTCTGTAGAGCTGCATTCTGCCAGGTGGGGATGTTCGGGTGGAGCAGTAGCATTGATACGGCATCATTTTCGTAGGAAGCGATTGTAAGAGTTTGCCGGGGTATGGAAGACACGAGGGGCTGTAGGTTACTACCACTGGAGACTGAAACGTTTGGGTCGTTAACTTGCACGTCAACTCTCATAGTGCTGGTTGAGTGGACATCCTCGTGCATCTGGGTGCATGCAAACTGCCCGTTTTCAGTATGTGTCCCATCACATGGTTTTAGGGGTGATAAGCGAGAATTGGGCTCAATACATACCATGGCTGCCTCCGATTCGAAAACGTTTTTAGCGTCTTGCAGTTGGCTCGATTTATGTAAAGAAATAAATTTATCCATACTCTCTTTTGGGTTCCCTTCCCATTCGCTGAATGCAGAAGAGCATTGGGACAGCCGTTTAGATTCATTTTGATCAGCTAGGTTGTTAACACAACCACTGGGTACTCCCTCTTTAGTAGTGTCCATTAGGTTCAGCGATTGCTGGTAGTAGCTGCTGCCTGACGGTTCTAGCGAAGACATTTTCTTCTTGACAGCCATCGGAGTACCTCTTTCAAGCCCACATTTAGTCGCTGAGGAATTTGGCATAGCCATCCTAAAGGAGCCCTCAAACGGGAAACAATTAATGAAATACAAAGGCCCCTTAATATCTTTTATGACGGTACTACAAACATACGCTACCGTGGAAAAGGCAACACTTGTCCTCTTCAGAGCCTCCTTCGCTGACTCGCTGAGGGTTATCACATTGGGGACTGCAAACATCCACATACGTCCGCCATAAACAACATCTGGGCCATCGTACAGGTAGCCGCTGCTAGCGTAAGGGTTAGGTCTGACCGAGGCATCCACACACCAGTGCACGGCGTAGGCCAGCAGCAGCTGGCCCTCCTCCCCAAACAAACCTTGCATCGACTTGTCAATGGGCCGGCACCGCAGCTCACTCATTATAGCGAAGGCCATGCGAACGGCATCATCGACCCTTCGAAACACATACGAATGTGTATAGGGCTGCAGCTGCTGGCTGGAATATGCATGAGAGAGTTTGGCATGCTTAGCTAAAATTGTATTTAACTTCTCCGTGATAATGTCCATCTCTTTAGAGTTCAAACTCCAAAGGTTTTCACCATTAGTTGGACCTAATACAAAAATCGCAAAGGGTGCTGCCTTAGGCGCATCCTTGAGCTCGTCGTGCTCCTGCGTACAAAAGATGATAAGAGCACTCAGAACAGCAAATAGAACGACACATGCCAACAAAATGACTGAAAGCAAAATGGTCACAGTTGCATTAGTGGCAATTAGATCTAAATGGTGCGTCTTTACGGCCAGAGTAAATGCAAAGCTGTGTAGAAGAGGCAAATTACCCGTGCTAGTACGGATGAAGTCGTCTATCTCTTCCTTAGTTCGATTGCCCAGAGATGACGCCACTTCGACTACCGTCCCATTCTGATACATGGAGTAAAGGAGATAATCCATACCCTCTGCCTTCATATGCTTATCAAGTGCAGTATCGCGTATGATATCGCTCACATTGAGGCTGATTGTCACAAACCCCCAGAAATTTTCCTCAAGTGACAAATTTGATTCGTTTCCTGACGCATTGTAGACAGGCTGGCATATCTGAATCGTCCACAGCTTCTCCCCCGAAGGAAGTTGGGTGTGCCACGGACCGTTGAATGTGGAACTACCCAAGAGCATGGTCTGTTTCGGTGTGGGGCCAAATATATCTTGATAATAGCTTTCTGAAAACATGTCTATGCCCTCGATAATCTCATTACGGGGGTATGTAAAGCTTACCGCGCCACCTGGTGAAACTGTCTGTAAGACAATGGTTGGGTTTTCCCGTGCAATCGAGGAAGCAAGAATAGGAAACTTTGGAAAAAGTTGGCCCCTCACCCGCACATCCGGTGGGTCCGAGATGTTTGGCAACGTCTTAAGATCACTCATTATGTAACCTTCAAAATTATTTGAGGCCGTAAGGGCGCCAATCATGACGTCGCGAAACCTTGCCGACCATATATCTTCAATTGCATTTTCCCTTCTCCGTGCCTTAAGTTCATTATCGTAGTCTTTGTTGTGCATCACGATCAGCGACGCAGTAGCCCCAGAAAATAGTATGAGAAGACATAATATAAAGGCTATGGCAAAAAGTTTCCACCGCAATGATTGGTGTTTGGAACTCAAACAACTATTTAAGAATTGCTTTGTGTATCCACCACTTCTCATAATTGCTAATTTATACGCAATTATTCCTTTGAAAATCCAAAATTCACAGCAAAAACAACAAATTTAAAAGCAAAGATTTGCATAATAATGCAAATCAAGTATGTTGCTATTATCAAAAATAACAGAAAAATACCTCAAAACGCAAAAGATATGATCACTCAAATTTTAATTTTTCCCCTTTTAGATGTTTCTTGTTACTCCTAATCGCTGCATTTAGTATTTTAAAAAAAAACAGTCATGAAAGAGGAAGATGCAATGAAAAATAGAAATATTTATTTCATACAAACAAAAAGGAGTTCAGCAAACTAGGAATTACCCTTCAAGAAGGGGAAAAACGCTCTTAGCGTGTTTTCCTCCATCGCAGCCACCAATACATACTAGCAACAGCACGTATGCATATTCTCTTATGTATGAGTACCCCTACAGTTTAAAAAGGAGTGTGAAACCCATAAACACCGCTATTTCACGTGACAATAATTCAAATTAATTTCCTTCTATGAGGAGGGAAACAAAAAATGAACGGAAAAACAACCCAAGGAGCGAATACAAGGTCCGTGATTATGAGAAAAAATGGTAAGGCTGCACTACTGAGGGCTCCTTGCTCACCAACTAAAAGCTGCTATTTCATATATATATATATATATATATATATATATTGAAAGGACAGCATCTTTCATTTAGCCAGTTGCTGCATTTGGCACGCAGCACCATAGTAAAACTGGTAGTAGAATGCAATTACTCTGTTAAAGCCTATACATAGGTTATACATACACGTACTATATAGCTTTTTATATAGGTTTATATTCACGCAGAAACATTTTCATTTTCAGAACATTCTTTTTCTTTAAGCTACCTAACGCTGTAATCACATTTTTGTGCTGTATTACGATTTTGGCTTGATGTGACTGTCGTGAAACCCCTGAAGCTTCGTCGCAAGGCCACTCTGGACCCGCTCCAACCTTTCCTTGAGTTCTCGTTCATTTCCCACTCTTTTGTCGTCAAAGCAGTTACTATTCAAGGAAGAAAATCTTCCCGGGTAAGGAATGTTCTGTGGAGAACCGACAAAACCCAACTGAGTCGCATTCTCGTCATCTAACAATTCAAAGAAGGGCATGCCCAGTAGCTGAGTGGCGGTGGGTCGGCACCGCGGGTCGTACTGAAATATTGAGCACAGTACATCTAAACATGCCGGGGAAGGCAGCAGAAGAGGGGGTTGCGGAGAGTGCGAGGAGGAAGGTGCAAGTACAGAAGAACTCTGCCATCGTCGTGTGTACTCTACTCGGCGATTCTCCATCTCGGCAATAAACCAGCGACGAAAGCCGCCATACTGTGTGTACAAAAAACTAGGCTCAAAAAGTGCCTCCAGTCGCACCGTGGAGGGGCTGCTATTACTAAATAGCTTTGAATAAGTACCGTATGTCGAACCTGAATCAATACGCTCCTTTATTTTTTGAAGATGTTTGAGGTGGCTACATGTTTCTGCTGGAAAGGCGTCAGACGAAACCTGCGTGATAGGTCCAAGTACTTCAGCAATCAAGGCGAGCTGTTCCAACTCTATCTCAGAACTACGACTGTAACGCGTAGCACGTTCCTGCTCATCCGCGCTCCGGCGCTTGTAGAATGGTGGGTGGCGCAGAAAGATCTGAGCAAGAAAACAACCAATGGACCACACATCAACCTTCGTGTTGTAAATTACACTCCCAAGCAGCATCTCTGGCGGACGGTAAGACAAGTTAATCATGCTGGGTGTCAGAGCGGCTCTACCAGAGTCCTCAAAGGCGCACAGGCCAAAATCTGTCAACTTCACCACACCATCCCTCATAAGAAGGACGTTGTCCGACTTGATATCTCGATGAATGATGCCCATGGCATGCAACTTCTTGGCAGCTATCACAAGGCTTCGGAAAATATAAGCAATCTCGGGTAAAACAAAGGGAAAATGACGCGCAAGAAGCCCGGCCACGCTACTGGAAGCGTAGTTGAAAACCAGAAAAATATCGTGAGCGCCCTCCCGCGATACGAGCACATCCCGCAACGTAATCATCTCCTTGAGTGGATCCTCTTCAGCTCTGGCACCGGAAGAATGGACCTCTTGACGGTCGTTTTTTACCGTCAATGGATGCTCACTGCTCTCGCCACGGATAGCCTCCTTTGCGAGTCGGGCACGCTGCCGATTGATGTGCTGTAGCGCAATCACCTCCCGTAGTGAGGTGTATGGGAACCCATCCAGACCACGCAACACCTTCAGCCTCTTCAGAGCTACCATATCGTTTGTGCGCTTGTCAGTGCCTATATAGACTACCCCATAAACACCCTCACTTATCTTTCGATTCAGCTCGTAGTGGTCTTCAAGGACTCGCTTGATCATGCTGATATCAATCTTAGGAGGAACAGAGGGAAGTGGCACCCGTGTAACCCGATGTCTTCGGCACGGTGTGTCCGTAGCAGAGTGATGAATGCTAGGGGTGGGAGTCGGAGTGATCATTCGCAACATTGTCGATATAGGGGAGGATGGTGAGAGGATCCCGCTTGGTTGGGTGGGCTGCACAGATTCCGTTGTAGGAAAAGATTGAGCATCCAATTGTGCAATGCTTCGAGAGCAAGTTGCAGTGGGGGCCGTCATATAGACCGGCGAAAAAGCAGTCATCTTTGCGGGGGTCGTGATAGCCGTTGCTGGAACCAGTGCATTTCCTACTCCCGTGTCCTGAGATCCCTGCGCTCCATAGGGACTAAACATAGTGGAGGAGCCACTGGGCCCAGCCACGTTGTTTACAAAATTTGACTCCTTATCCTCAACAGCGCTTACGTTAAAGCCCAGAGACAGCGTTCGCCTTCGAGGCGGCAGCAGAATAGAAGAGTTGGGAATGCTGAAATTGCTGTCTATGCCATTGTCGTTTTGATTTTTCCCCTTATTATCAGTTTGACCGAATTCCCCCGTATTTGTACTGCTAACTTCAAGGAGAGGTGCCATTGTCTCAGCAGCAAGGGGAAAAGTTAGGTCATCACCCTGCTGGTTCAATATCTCCCTGTCACGCACTTCTTCTTTCTTTTCACCATAATTTGTGTCTTTATTTTGCTTGGGGTTCGAAAGGCAAAGGCGAAAATGACGCCTCGGATTCTCAGTCTCTTGTTCCAACATAGCTTTTTCATGAGAATCACCGGAAGCAACAAAAGGGGCAGTGAACACAGTTTCCGCATTTGTATTACCAGCGCTGCTAGTTGATGTACCCGTGGGTGTTTGCGTCAGACGAAAAGAACGCGATTGATACACGCCAGAGGCGTAGTGGTGTAGTTTGGCGTCATGAGCGCTCAACTCCTTCATCTCATCTACTTCCTTCACCACACTAACACCGTTGGTTATATTTGGTTCAAGCACATTACCACTGGTCTCTTCCAACTTTCTCACCAAAGTCCCCTCCCTATTGCTCTTGGATAAAAGATCTACCTTATCCACAGTCGCAGGATCATGACTTGCCTGAAAATGAAGGGGGTCGACATGAAGGGAAGCCCGCGACACGGGGCCACTGTTGACAGGCTGTTGCGGATGTTGAGGTATCCCACTAGTGATATCTGAGTCGATAACACAAAACACCGTTTTGGACGCCGCACTGGCCGAAGGGACCTGCGGTGAACCCCTTGATATAATGTTCCCTACCTTTGTCTCAACCTCCGATTCGGTCTCTTTAACCAACGTAGCTGTGGCGCCAAACAGCTCCTTGTTATCAACTGTAGATTGGGCCTGATTAAAAACTTGTATTTCCTGCAGTGGTGAGGGCTCAAGAAGGAAACAAGTATTCTCTCTTACTCCCTGTTGATAAACAAGTTGGCTGTCCCGTGCTCCCGTACCTACTTCTTCTACCACCCCTCGACTGTTCTCTCCTGTCTCCCCACCCTTTACGATTTCATGTTCCACTACCTCCCTTAGATCTCTGCCAACTATGAGCCGCCTCCGCCGGTGGGTTCGTCGCTCCTCCCAGTCTTGTCGTGTGTTGCATGCAGTTTGACTACCGAGAAGCCTTTGCATTGCCTTGGACACACGAGTGCCCGCGTTACTCTGGGGGGATGGGGTAACACTATCAGTCTCATCGATAGTGGTGCTCACTCCGGAAATGACAGAGGAGGGAATCCATGTGGGGGGGAGTCCTGATGTTGCTGCATTGTGCGAGAAGGTCAATGGGTTTCCTACTTCCCGCAGTGTGCCCATCAGAATTTTGTATTCCTCCTCCGTCATTTCATCATGAGCAACGGACGCTGTCGCCGAGTTCAGGTTAACATTGACGTCTTCATTACTGGGCATGGAAGTCTGTGCTGCACTCTCCTTATTAATTTCAAATTTCTACTCACCCCCCTCCAAGAACTATGCCTCTTCACCCTTTACCAAAAGTATGTGTTAGCCTTAAATAAAATACGTTGGTGTAAAGGAAAGAGGATTAGTATGAGTCACTTAGTTTTCCTGTCTCTTGCTTAACGCGAGTATAGAGGACTTTCTGATGCAAATGATCCCCTTTCTATCTATATTTTATCTCCCCTTCCCTCCCCTCCCCAACTATCTGGGACTGTGAAAAGAACACAAGTGCTACCAAGATTAATGACCATTTTTATTGTGCCTATCGATGTATCTTTTAATAAGATGCCTCAATATATTACTCTCTCTCTCTCTCTTAAAGCTATTCGAAATTCACTTTTTGTTTACGTTTGGAACAGAGTCTATAATAAAAATGAACTAGTCCCAAGCACTCAAGAAAATTATAATAAAAATGTAGCAGCACTCAGATATTAATAAAAGCGATGAATAGAAATTTTCACTCTTTGTCGACCGTTTACCATATTCCAGAGCTCTCTAAAATGAAGACGTAGTAAGTGAAAGGAGAACAGAAGTAAAAAGGGTAGCACGCAGAACCCTATACCTGTTTCCGATGCATCCAAAAGAATGTATTCTATAAAGGAAAAAATGGATGCATTACTCATTAACCGGATTAACATTTACCCCATTCCTTTTGTTAATTTTATTAATAGTAAAAGAGTTGGCAAATGTCGTTATGTGGTTAGTACTTTCCCGTAGGTGTCCTTTCGGAGGGAATTTGATGCCCACATGTATTACTTCCCTATCTCTTCCACATATACTGTCTCACGTTACAGTCGATTTAAAGTGTCGATTACTCCGTTTGTAGAGGGTGGTAACCATGACCACCAAAAAGGCTGGCGTTACCCATCCCAAGACTCACCCCACTCAAATTGAAGCACATGGCTATGTCAACCTCATCTTTTTCTTGTGCTTGGTCGCCTTCGTAGAGATGGTTGTGCCCATCGTGTTCGTTGGAGGCGTTGCTGCCAGTACTACAGGAAGATGAACATGTGTTATCTGACCCTAAATGCTCGCGCAGTACCCTGTCCATGTAAATTTCATCCTCTCTGTGATAATCCTGACACCCTTGAGGCGCCCTATTGTTGCGTGTACTGTCACTCCCATGAAAAAGATTGCGACCATATTTTTCATCCTCATCAGCCCACGTACTTCTTATGCGCTCCGCCGCAACCTCAAGATCATCCAAAGCATTGACTATCTTTAGTGAAACCTGAAGGTCATTGTAAGAGAGCTTAACAGCTCCTGTGCCGTCCGATGCTGCTTGCATGTCACTCTCACATTCTCCTTGCTGTTGATGCTGAGCTTGATGTCTCTGCAAAATCACTGGGATCACAGCCGCCAACATGCAGCGGTTCCACAAAGGCAATTTTTTAAATTCCGTGATAACTTCACTATCAGAGTCCTCAAAGAAGACTGCAGCAGAACTAGCTAGCTTCTCAGTGATCCTTCCAAACGGCATCAGCCGAGCCTCATAGACAAAACTCATCGAGTGTGCCTACCAAGATAGAAAAGATGTCACCTTTTGTAAGATGAGTCTATTAAATCTCTTGAAAGTCTTGAGACACGTAGAATAAGCAGAAGACGATGATCTAAAGAATATATACACATATACTTCTCTACTTATTTTCACACCGTTTTTCAGTGAACATTATATTTTTCATCTAGAAGTTGCTATGGAAGACACAAAATGAAAAGCGTAATCCAGGTTGTGAAATCAACCGAGTAAATATAGGCAATAAAGTCCATATTCTAGGGCAGGCACCAGATTTTGGGTCACCCCTCAAAAAAAAATTACTTTCAGTAAAGTTCCGATACTCACATTAGCTAATGGTCCTCATTATGTGTTGAACAATTTCTGCACGAGGCGTTACACCTTGAAAAGGCTTCTACAAATGTGTTAGTAGATTTACCCTTAGAAATCAGCATAAAGGCTGAAATGATACTATCGTTCAGAGACGTCGTGAATGCTTTATTGCAGAGTTTAGCATATTCTTTCCTTAGCTAGTAGTGAGCAGATTCGATGAATGTCTTCAAATACGAACACACTATACAAAAGAGGAGTCTATACAACTCTATTTAAAATGCATTATGAACTAAAGCTGTAAAACCTTCCTCGGGAACGAGAGAAGGCAGAAGTCTAACCAATATTTTATCATTGTCCATAGTAAATCTAAGTTGTGAGCATTGTCTAACCTGAATAATCTATAAACCTTAAGTGTCAGTGAATTTTAAGAAAAAATTGCAGCGGATCTGTTTAGAGAACCTTAGCAATTGTGCCTATGTAACAAAGTAGTATCTTTTACCAAATCTGCGACGTTAATAGTTGAATTATTGTCCTTTTCAAAATGAATTGAGAATAAATAAGTAAAAAACTAAAGGAAAAACAGTGCGTGTAAACAGATTTTCCTCCCACGTGAGCATTCCAAACTTCTACTGTGGTCCATTTCTTTAAGAATGCTGATGTTGTTCACGGTAATCCCGCAAATAAAGTAAAAAATGTTCAGCTTTCCCAAAAGTATATTTTATTCTTTCAAAGTGCAACCAGGGGTAAACTCGCTCGTTTGCGCGCCCACAACAACAAGCCATCAGAGGCTCCAACCATAGGACACTCAACCTCGCGCCCTGTATCCCCATCTCTTAAGGTACTGCCTCGGATGCGTACCTCAAGAACGTTAGGATATGTAATAGAACGTACAGCATTCTGCAATGCCAGTTGTACTAACTCTTGCATTTTTTCATTTTTCCCATTGATACAACTATGAGAGAATCCTTTGGTAGAGGGGGGCAACGGCAATCCGGAAAAGTTGGCTGAAGGGAGCCTAGCGGCATTGGAAGCACCAAAATTGCCATTCATCATCAATGATGGCGAACTTGCCGAAGGCATTGAAGTTGTAACGTTTCTCGTCGTCGAGGTGGTGGTGAAGGAAGAGGAGGGGTCCGCAGGTAAATGGAAAGAGCGACGGTTTCGAAGGTAGTGCTGAGGAGCAGTAACCTCAAACGAGGCGTTAAATCGTGGGAGGCTCGGAAACGAAAGCTCCATGATGGAACCATGAAAAGCAGCATAAAGGGATCCCAAGAACGACACATGACGTAGCTGCAAAACGCAGTCGATACACAGAACGTCTGCGGGTATACACAGTTTGGCGGGCAGGAAAGACAGAATTGGAAAACAACAACCCAAATCTAGAGAGAAACGATGATCCTCGTAGCAAATAGGGATGCTAAAGCAGCGCAGTACGAGCGGAAAAGGAAATGCTACGCTGACTGGCGTTTCCTCCACTTCTGACGAAAGCGAAGGCCGTTGTGCCTGCTCAGAGGGTGAAATGATACACCCATTTGACTTTGTCCTTTTCATGGCATCGCATCCTGTTTTAGCACCAGCTTGCGCTGCTGGATCCGGCTTACTATTTCCCGAAGGAATATCTGGTGCAGCGTCCGACGTCATTGTTGTAAAGGACGGCAGCTCAACAGAGACAATATCCCCAGCAAGACGCGGAATGGCAACCCCAACACCAGGAAAAGATCCTGTGCTGCTGCTGCTGATGTTGCTACGACCAGTATAACCCGGGCAATCGTGTACTTTACTTTCGTCGACAAGGAAGTTGTTTGCGCTCACAGGGGCCTTGTCGGGCCTTATGGTTGAATTTCTACCACCAGTATTTATCAACGAAATATTTTTCACAACTTTCGCGGACACGGCAGCCCACGTGGAGGCCAAGTTGGAAGACTCCTTGATGTTCCTCTGCATCGCATCAATTGTGGAGGTTGCTATCCCAGAGACGCTCTTCTGGAATACATTCAGACTAGGGCCTAATTCAAGATGAAGTACATCGACATGCGGATAACGCCCAACTGCACCAGTTTTTACAGGAGCTACCGTCATGGGGTCTGGCACCCTGCTTGTTTTTGCCATCAGGGTGCGATTTACACAAGCAACGCCGCACTCCACAGTGTACTGCAGGCGGTCAGACCACACATCAATGTTGACAGTGCCGCCACCAAGTATCAGGATGCCCAACCAGCGGCTAACCACGTTCACCCAGAGTGCGCTTTCTTTCCGCATCGAGCTATATGTCCCCTGTAAATCACTTCTTGGCGCATGCTGCTGTCTTATGAACCTCTGTCGCTTGCCAAAACCACCTCTGCAGGCATCACTACTATTTTGTGCCTCCCTTGGTTTTCTGGCTTGGTCCCTAACAGTAGGGCTCCGTAAAAAAGCATTGTCTAAGCCCAATATACTAACCCGGATATGTTGATAGACTATCGCCACAGCGCTTTCCTCACCCCAATAAATAATAAGCGACTCCCACCACTTAACCGGCCTTTGTGGTCGATCGTGACTGATTTGAGAAGAATTCAAGTCAGACTCCACATCATCCTCAACTGGTGCGCTAAGGAAAAAATAATACGCCAATAAAGCACAGACACCAATGCTTAAAAGAAACTCTATTATGAAGCCTATCATCCTTTTAGCATGTTCAGTTTATATTTAACCCAACCTACTTACGTGGCGTGGCGAGATACAAAAAGAGCCTTAATAAGCAACAGAGCAGTACTCACACAAAAGCATATATATTCAAAAAGGTTAGCATTACAAACCCCAGTAGATAACATAGAGGGAACTAATCCCAATGGTTAGAAATTGCTTTAATTTGTTGTTGTTGTTGTTTTTAAGAATCATTGCACAAAACATCTTTTTAGCGAGAGAACTATCGTCTCCCTTTTATGATGTGAAAGCGCGTATATCCCACCTTTCCTTTGTCGGTAACAGAGAATAGTTAATACATTTCCTTCTCTTTTCTTTAGCTTAGATAGCTATAGGTTAGTTATTCAAAATAAATAGATGAAAGTGCAAATAAAAAATACCAATATTACTGCGAAGATTGCGCACACTGAAGCGGATACGCGGGATGTAATCATAAAATAAATTTAAAAAAGATAAACCCACGAAAAGGAAAGGTGAAGTAAAAGTAAATAAGAGACACACCAGCTACTCGTGTTCCTTCGGAAGGTTAGTCTAGTGTGGAGAGAAAAAAATATCTAAGTGTCTGAACGAATGACATTTTTCGAGAAGAACTATACATTTTTGGCTGCAATGATGAGCCCATTTTTTCCTGCATACATTTTTCATATACAAAGATGTAATTATAACTACATTTATATTCATATATACGCAACTGCTTATTTTCTTTTCCATTTGGGAGGATAATGAGAGAAATAAATCGTGCATTTATTACCTTCGCGCACTTTACATGCACAAAAAGTCAAAATATTAAAAACGACATAATTCTAATTTTGGAGCTAACCTTATTCAATGAAATATTTACTTGACTGAACATAGAACACAGGTTACTGAGTCATAAAACCAGATAATTTTATACTTGTATATTCAGAGAAGTCTTGATACTCTGCACAGTAGCTCTCTGAGCACATGCCTCCCCCCCCCCTCGCAATTGTTCAAATTGAACCGCTTCTTTAACCTCATGTTGATCCTCGGTTGTATGAAATGCGCTCCAAAGTGCTGTTATTGTACCCATTGCAGTAAATATAGAGGCGCACCTAACTAAGCAACGCAGTTTAAAGTTCTAAGAATATGCCACCCGTGCTCAAAATATGCTTTAGATTTTCTGAGTTTGTACAAAGTCGTAAAAAGGGAGCACCATACATCCATGTTCTACAGACAGTGTTGCTACACATAGCAAAGTCTGAGCCAAGAAGCATATAGCAAAAGACACCAAGATTAGCACCATCGTACAGTGCTGATCAAGTAGATTCATGACAGCCTGACGAAAAACAACAACAGAACCGAATCAAAGATAGAGTTTTAACTCAGTTAATAAGAAATATGATAGTACAGCATAGACCTTCACATGGCAGTAAACACTTGCATAGACTTGCTATTTGTCACAAAAGGGGAAAAAAAGTATATTAAAAAGGCCTAAAAACAAATAATATACCTTTTTCCGTTGAACCTTGTACATGGTGTTAAGAGGCCAATTTCAAACTTCTGGCCTAGTGAGTAAAGAACCGTTAAACGTAACGGAGGAACGTCTAATTTCGTCACACCAAGCTTTTGTGGTGTGGTTCCTGGTACTTGTATCCTTTTCCAATTAAGTTGTTTGCATCATTGTACTGATGCGTATCAGGTAACAAAACATATTTGTTTCGCACAAGAAATCTGTGAAATTAAATCACTAGGTTCCCTTTTGCGCATATAGTTCGATGCTTTTGCCCTTTCCTCACGTTCCGGGAGGCCACTACTATCCTCCGTCTCATAATCATCCAAGTCAATGAAAGACGTCTGTGCAAAGAGTAGGTGTCTGCGATACTGCAATAGCCCAGCCCTTTTTGATACTTGGTCCGCATGTACATAGCAAGGATACGAAGGAATACCGAAAAAAATATATCAATATTTCCAGGAAAAATGCATTGTAAATGCCATCCGTCCAGTTAAAGTCATTCAAGACGGATCCTACAACATGTCCACAGCAAAGGAGACCTGAAAATAATGGCATGAAAATAGCGTGTAATTGTGTAGAGAGAACACTAAGGACAACTACTTGCCGTGGTAAGAAAGGCACACCAAACGAGATTCTACTAGAATGCTATAGATGATGGAAAACTAAAAACCCATGATACAGGTCCTCATAAGAAGGCGCGTGACATTTATAAACAGTCGGCTCAATTTTACGGTGGGCACGCTTACGTGTTCAGAAACCACGCCAAGAAAAATATTGCAAGTGTAAAACAGGAAGATGATGTTGAATGCGTGTAATGAAGCCGCGTCGAAACGGAAAGCTAAGATGTTTTTCAGGGTCATCCCAATGCTAACTTTCATACCGATGAACAAGCTAAGAAGCTCATGAGTGCATTCCTATTGAAACCTGTGTATCTTAATTATTCAATTTGTCTTCATCTATTCTGAATTCCTATAAAGTGTAAGTAATGAGGGATTTAATACTGATTTTAGCGCAGATACAAACTCTAGGCATATCTGAAAGGGAAAGTATGACTATGTAAAGTAAAAAATCAAAAATTAAACAATTAGACCCTCAACCTCTTTCCAGAGCACAATGCTGATGAGAAAAGTGACTACTGCTCCTTCTCACGTGAATAACGCATCCTAGTAACCCGATATACCCTTAGTTCTGTACCAATGATCCCCTAGAAGGTGCAGTAAAAGAGCCTCGGAAAGAAGAAAAGGCTTATTTCAGTGGAGAAGGGGTGAGGGAAGCTGTTCTTTATTAGCGCTATTGCATACCCGCAATAAATGGAATGGAAAAAACAGAAACAGATCAAAACATTTTTTGGAGTTATGTTTCATTTGATTCCGCTGATTTTTCTTGTTCCGATGACTTTTTATGTTGGTTTGAGGCATCTGTGGAGCAACAACCTCGACAGCCACACACAGTGCATGCGAAAAAGTTCTTGTTCTTGCGTTGCGAAATTGGAACCCGGCATATGCACGTTGAATTACTCTCTTTCTTTTGGTGAGTTGAATGAAACGCATGTCGATGCTCGCGTTTGTCGCGCAATGCATATTTACTTGCTATAGACGCAGCCACACTGGCAGCACCAGGAACTGCACATGCTGTACAACACAAATGTTCGTATCCTGGTAGCCTCCAGCGCCGCGCCAGACCCACATCTATGAACTGCATCTCACAACAATAGTCATAAACCTCCTTGCTAATAGTTTTCAAACGGAAAAAGGAATCGAAAACGTAGCGTGTGCGCTCACGATTGATTTGGGCAATTCGCCATAACGGTGGTATAGGATCAGCTGTATGCTGATCATTCTGCGCTGACCCCTTAGGATCCTCTACTTGATTATTCTCAGCATCATCTATGTTATCTACCGCGTGAACCCCCTCTACGCGTCTACGCTTTCCCTTTTCAAGACTGCCATTATCTTTAGCCCTGTGTGAGCAAGTCGTCTGTCCAACTACTCCAGAAGATTCCTCTTGCAACGCAAATTTCATTGCTTCCTCATAATTGTCCAAGACATCATTGATAACCTCGAAACCCGGTGGTGGTTTTTTCATTCCAGGACGTACTCTAGGCATTTTTAATAACGATCTTTTCCTAAGATATCGCTGTCAAAGCTTTGTCAACTAAAATTCAAAGTTAAAGGACTGAATGGCCAAGCTTGTTTGACGAGGCAAACGCTTCTACACGGCAAAGGAGGAAAAAATGCACCTTAACCAGATATGGGTATTTCTGTAAAAGAGATAGAGGTCATGAGGGGGAAAAAGTTTTGAATCAAATCTTTTCAACTGTGAGAATTTAAGAATTTAGGGGCTTGAACTTCTCAAAAAGAACCACGAGCCACTTTGCTGAGTGTTAGTATTATTTGCACGTTTGCTACTGATATCTGCCGCTTGAGTGGATGATATCGCAGGAAGTCTTTGATGTTTACAAACCTTACGTGCTTTATTTGCCTCAAGAATACGAAAATTTCAACCTACTCTCTCAGAGACGAGCGCCGTCGTGGTCTGCAAAGGTCACAAGGGTGCGTGTAAAAGACTTGATAGAATCACCACCCGATAAAAGTGCAAGTAGCTCCATAAATTGAGCCGGTCCTACTGGCCTCGAAGCTCCACTGTGCTCATTAAGAGCCAGCCGTAGCTCTGATACAGGAGCTGTATGCAATCCGCGGGACGTGTACTGTCGCGCCACGACCTCTTCGAGGCGGCGCATGCAGCTTTCCATGGTATTTTTAGTCGGGTCTGGGGCATGGAAGATGTCCAGGTTGATCAAACCTGTTCGGGGATCAGTTGCGGCCTCCTTTAGTGCCTCACTTATTAGCCGCTTCGCCTCGAGGACGTCATCCACGGATACCTCAGGACTGTAGCGCATCTTTGCCCTCGCCTCAGACAACCGAATCATAGATTCTAACTGACGCAGAGTGGCAGACACTGTTTGGCTCCCACGAGAGCGGCGCAGCAGCATGTACGACGTGGCTAGCTGTTTGTGAGATGCCTCAGTAAGTCGTGGAAAAACGGTCTCCCGTGCGATGGCAATGTACTTGGAGAGAATTGCGGTAGGCATATACGGGCGCTCTGAAGGCCCAAATAGAAACGGCTCGCCCTCATATTGAAGAAGGACCTCCACTCGTAGGCCGGTTGTGGGATCAACATGGGTTCGCATCGGCATAGGAAGATGCCCCGTGCTAGCGCTTGCTTCTGTGCCCAATGGAGGGAGCCCTTTGTCATCTTTTCGGATTTCCTCATCGCTACCACCGTGCACACCTGCTAACATGGGGGATTGGCCCTGAACAGAAGAATTACTTACGAGGGCTTCAGAGTGGTCCATGTACAAAGACAAGACATGGGAAGCAAGACGTCGATCCTCGTTGATATCGTGCCGGTCTAGAAGCAAAAATATCAGGTCAAAGCGGGATAGTAAAGTTGGCTCGATTTGCAAATTCTCGACAACATTTAGGTGGGGGTTCCATTGAGATTCCTTTGGGTTTGCAGCAGCGAGAATCGACGTGCGGGCATTTAATTGAGCTATAATTCCGGCCTTAGCGACAGATAGTGTTTGCTGCTCCATGACCTCGTGGAGCACAGAGCGCGTGGCCTCATTCATTTTATCCAGCTCGTCGATGCAGCAAAGCCCTTGGTCAGACAGAACGAGAGCGCCTGGCTCAAGAACATGCTCGCCCGTGTCGTGTTCTTGAACCACGAAAGCGGTCAGCCCAACGCTGCTGCTGCCCTTACCTGAGGTATATACCCCGCGCGGAGCAATCTCGTGGACCTGTGTAAGGAGCTGTGATTTAGCCACACCAGGATCTCCGCACAAGATAACGTTTAGGGATGAGCGAAAATTAGCACGGTTATTAGAGACCGCACCTGGTTGGGAGGGAGCGAGATCGGCGAGGGGTGCGTCATTTTTGCCGTCCCGGTCGGTGTAAGAGTTTTCTGGGCGGCGATTAAAAACGAAATTCTTGGGCGTGCCACCGAAGAGCTGAGCTAATATACCTCGCTTGACATCCTCATGACCCCAAATACTTGGGGCAAAGGAACGGATAAGAATATCATGAATGTCAGGACGACGTGCCAAGAGGTGAAACATGTCTAAGCGAGCTGTATCCATCGCGTCGATATCGAGAAAATTGGAATCCCCATTAGAATCCATCACACCCCCTTTGTTGGTCGTCGCACCTGTTGAACTAGATGTCATCGTGTGTGACTTTGGTCGCTGGCCCACGCCACTAGAACTAGGACCACTGCCAAAAGAGGCTGTGCGCGATAGCTCGATATGCACCACATCTAAATGTGTAGAAAAGATGCTCTTTATAATACGAGTGTTCGCATTGAGGCGAATAGGAGTGGAGCGGTAAATACCAGTCACCACCACGCGATCCCCGGGCACCACAGAGTCCACAAGCCCGCCATATACCACAAGAGAGATAGAAATCGGTGTCTCACCGTCAGAGACATGCTCAGGTGATTCCTGGAGCTTGATTAGCTGTTTATCCTCGAAAATTGATAAATTGTGCTGCAATCTGAAAGAATAAGATTGCCCACAGTGGTTGCAACGCGTGGGTTCAAAGATACGACCCTTGTCCCCACTCACGCTGCGCTCAATATTATGACAGTGCCAACACTGAAAGCATGCAACTCGAATCTCAGGAATAATTTTTGAGACCCGTATCACCATTCCTTTAATACTCAACAGCTGCTCAAGGTGCTGTGGGGAAAGCTGTTTGATAGTTATCAGAGAAGGCATCCTTTTGGGGGCCAGGTACAGAATAAAGTCGTCCGCGACCTTAATCCCATGTCGGTGTTCCAGCACCTCACGGTAAAGATCCTCAGCCACAGCCGTCATCATCTGTAGGCATTCTGTAGGGTGGTTGGCTGTTTGTTGGTATAATACTGGGGCGGTTTGCTGCAGCCAAGTGAAGTCAATCTCAAGCGTGGTTCGGCCCCGTAAATGCATAGACAGCATCTCCCCCAGATAATACCGCTCCCCCGTACTCTGGCCTTCCACCCCCAACGCATCAACCGCGACTGTGTTAGGATTGCACACGGAAACGGCACTGACCCCACCTAGGATAGAAGACAAGGGTCGGCTATTGTTCGGCTCAGTAACAGTGCTTCTTCCGATGAGGAGGTGCGAGTTGTCTTGGGATGTCTTAAGCCCTACAAGCTCGAAGGTTTCTAAATAAAGCCTAAAATCTGCTTTGAACTCCTCGACAGCGATATTTGTGCCCCATATGTATGACAAATCCTCTCGGCGAGGAATTTGGGTTGGCACGGAAAATACAGGCGTACTAAACGTTTCCCCGTTGCCATGTTGCAGGCCCATGTTATTATCGTCTCGCTCCTCTGTTGGAGGCCTCCGAGGCCGTAGGGGAGTTAAATCAATAAAATGATCGGCATCCATGGGTTGTCCCGCGAGAGGCCTGATTGCACTTCTGCTTCGATATTCTATTTTATAACCAGGGAGCTACTTTTCCCTTTCTCATAAAAATATATAATAAGAGAAGGCTCAAAGATAATCAGCTATCTTTATGAGCTTTAAAAAATAAAACAATTTCAATAAATAGCAAGGAAGATTACGCAAAGTTATTGTGTGTAAACGGATCCTTTCTTCACGGCCTTCCCTCTCCTTTTGAAAAAAGGGGAAGTAAGGAAGGAAGAGGGTGAATGAAGGCTGGTAACTTAATTATGGCAAAATAATTCACCAAAGAGTCAAGCATTTATATGTATATATATATATATATATATATATATATATATATATATATATATATGCTCAAAACATTCATACATTGTAAATATTATTAGGATGTATAGTAATTATGGACCATGTTAGAAAAAGCCTAAAGCCAATATTCTAATCAGAAATCAGGAAAACAAACAAAAAAATAAGGCCTGAAATTAGTCCACCAATTTTATTCCATTACAAGCAATTAATCGGATTACATTTCAATCATTTTTATTTTAGCACGCCCATTTCGTTTTCAACAGAAGCTCATACCTATGTTGGTCTATTTTTTGGATCCCCATAAACAACCTTGAGCCTCACATCGATCTGTTTTGAACTAGATTTATAAGAATGTCTTGATCCCTTTCCAGTTCCTCATATTGGGCCCTTGTTACAGCAGCGTCACCTCCATAGACCTCGTAAAAGGCTCTGTAATCAGCTTCATCAATTTCAGCATAGTACCATCTCACCGGTGGTCCATATGCGTGAAGCAATGAATCAGGTATCTGCGAATCGGCTGTAGAAAAAGCTCCCTGACTTTTCAATTTCTTCAGAAGCCTATTTGAGGGGTAAGAGAACTTATTGATGATAGGACCTGGGTCATGAAAAAAAGCTACCCGCTGCAGCCACATGGAAGATATGTACACAGTGTCGTCTTTATTTGCCTCACCTCCTACTTCAATTTTATGCTGGTGCAAATGGCGAGTAAGCTGAGTACCTTTCCTGTTTTTTCCTTTGCCATCATCGCAGTCTCCCAAGGTCTTTCGGGACTTCAATAAATAGTAGCGCGCTTTATCCCGCAATCGCACAAACTCCTCTGTGGGCTCCAGAACAGGCTGGCGGCGGTACAACAACAGGTACTCTTCGGAGTCCGCCACACTGCCTAAGTTCACCGCTTCAATTTCGTCATCGTTTATGTGGAGCCACACACCCTTATTGTTCAGTGATTTGTGCGTAAAAACGGTGTAATGTCCACTGGTAATGGAGCCGTGGTGACTGACAATCCCGTCCAAGGTGTAAGTTGAAGGAACCAGTTCACTTTTCGAAAGAACTGATACTTTTGTATCGTCATCTTGGTCTGTACGAATGCTATACAGGGATGGGTGAATTGGTTCTACATTACTAGTCACAGTCGGATGCATGTAGGGCTGCAGGTCTAGTATTTCGAAACGCGATTTCTGTATCTCTTCCCATTGGGTCCCCTCTTTGAATGGGGTCCACGATACAGGAAAGATCACCGGATCAGAGTTTTTGACCTTCGCAAAGGTATTCATTTTGAAGCGTTTCATCTGAATAAAAAGGTATTCAGGTAAGGAGAGTAAAAACTCGGACTTGGTTGCCTCATGCAATCCCCCACATGAACCACATTGGTATCTATTCGCCCCCTTCAATTCCACAGGCTCAAAATGAATGTCCAGGCACTCCTCCAGCGTTAGTGCATAGTCTACATTGCTAAAACAGCCAAAGATATAGTTATGTAACTGCCTGTAAAGGTGGTAAAGATGTGATAAGGGGTTCCACCACGCAATATTAGGGTGTTTTCGCATTTGTAGTGGCTTTCCATTTGCATCAAGGCGTTTAATGTTTGGGTTGCGTCTGGCAAATTCATGCCGTTGTCTTTGCGAAGGGATTTCCAAGATAAGAGAAGTGAAGCTATCCACCACCCGGGAGACACTGGAGCAGTTGTGGCAGCGGATCTCAGACACCATGTACCCCTTGAAGCCTCCTGTCGTAGGGTTGAAAACAAGGCGCGGTGGGGAGAAGGAATGCTGTGAGTCGAAACTCTTGCCTTTGCGTTCTGCTTCTCTTCTTTCCAATTCACAATTTTCCTCGTTAACTTTCTGCATGAGGCGGAGCATGGCGATGAAATGAGCACTACGAGGGCCTGGGAGAACTTTATCAGGACAAGCGTATGACATCCTTGCTTGATCTAGAAAGGCTGGGTCCACCCGAGATTCAATGTAATCCAGATTGGGAGAACAATAAACCATGTTCATCGGCTTATCACTCACAATATGGAAACTGTCTTTAAGGGCTAAAGTTTTTCTTTTTTCATACGCTCCCGAAGCGGCCTCAAAAGACAGCAACAGCTCATTTACTCCAAGCTCCAGTCTATGCTCGTCCTCGATGGTTACCAGAACGGCGTTAATCATCTCCGGGCAGTCCTGCTGCCTTCTGCCCTCAAAATTAGAAAAAACCTCCGCGAGCTGGTCTACCACACGGAAAGGCGAGATAGCCTTGCCCCTTTCAAGTGCTTCATATTCCATATTGTAAAGAAGGTTCGCCAAAAGTCGAAATAACGTGTGCTTAGTCGAGTTATTGGGTTGATTAAGTAAGCATAGGCTTTTTTTACACGTCGTATAGAATTGTGGTGCGTCGCGCAGTCCAAACACAAACGCTGGACAGTTAGATAATATTTGAATGCCTGAATTAAAGTAGCACGTGTTACCTAAGTTGCTTAGTGGACAGAGAATTAATGTGTTAAAAGCCACGTTCCGACCGGCTATAGCCTCCCGCTCCCTGCGCTGAGCTGGTGTGACACCGTTATGAGTATCCCCCGAAGGGAGTGTGAGTTGTGGTCCAGCATCTACGTTATTTGAGGAATCATTTTTCTGTTTTAAAACTTTGGAAGTAGCTTCTACTTTTACATCAACATGGTCATTTTTTTTAGTCAGTTTATCACGGCTCAATTCTTTCCCCTCTAATGTGTCCCCTAGTGGTAAGATAAGGCCTTGCACATTCGGTGATTTGGGTAGATCACAAGATGACTCCACTAAAGCACGTGATCCGTTCAGTTCCTCGGTCTCACTCATTATGGGTCGGTTGGTATCAAGTGGACCGATAGGCGGTAAAAAATGAATGCGTAAAACGGATAAAAAGAGACCGTGCAAAGATCTAAAAAAACAAACAAAGGAAAAATATGTGGATAAATAATAATAAAGAAGTTCAGAACACTTCAAAAGAGAAAAAAAGCTTTGATGTACTAATTCTATGTTGTTTTCACAACCGATTCGGAAAAGGGTATAACCCAAATGCTTCCTTAGGTTACAATTGGAAAATAATGAAAACAAAACAAACATAAAAGTAAAACCGAAAGCAACAAGAGGGAAAAAGGGAACGGAAAGGGAAGAAATATTAGACTTTGCATTCAAAGGTGAACTAGCGTGAACAAAAAAGTGGCCGTCTGGATCGCAATATCTACTTTCGTCATTTTATATCCCGGTGTATCCTATTAATCCCCCATCGTATGAAATAATTGTACCACAACAATATCAGCAAGAAAGATCGCTAAAATAAAGGACTAAGGACTCCTGCCCTAGGCCGTGCTACCATTGATTATACACTCGTTCTTCAAATCATATTACTTACCAGTAAAATATATTTTAAAAAGGTATAGCGACTAGAGAGGAGGGGGGAAGAAGATGCTAGCCACAATCACTTTTCTTGTGATTCATCAGCAACTTTTCATTTCGTTCTTCTATCAGTTCCTATCCCCTTTCCATTTGTACGCTTCTCTCAAGTATTACCTTATCTTACAATAGGTACTTTGCAAGGTCAACATTTTTTTGCAATTTCTCTGTCGCATCCCTAACAACTTTTGCATCCACCACGACTTCCTTGCCTGCGTAGTCCTCACAATTGAAGCTGTAGGCGTCCATGGTTCGCTCTAATATGGTATTGAGGCGACGTGCTCCGATGTTCTGACCCTGTCTATTGACCTCACATGTCACCCGTGCCAGTTCATGAATTCCATCATCGGTGTATATTACCTTAATGTTCTCCGTCTTAAGCAGCTCTTTCTGCTGTCTCAATAGATTGTACTTGGGCTCCGTGAGAATCCGGCGAAAGTCCTCCTCGGTGAGCGGTGTCAACTCTACTCGCACTGGTAAACGTCCCTGGAGCTCAGCAATCATATCAGATGGCTTGGCAGCGTGAAAGGCACCCGAACAGATGAAAAGGATGTTATCAGTGGAAACTACACTACCATCCTTCATACTGACGTTGGACCCCTCCACCAGCGGCAGAAGGTCCTGCTGCACACCCGTTGAGCTCACGTCGCCGTTGTCACCTTTGACAGAAGGGTCTGCAACGACTTTGTCGATTTCATCAATAAAAACAATGCCCTCTTCTTCAGTAAGGCTACGAGCTAGCGTGTTAACTGCATTTTCATCGATGAGTTTCCCCAGCGCCTCTTGCATCATCAGTGATACTGCCTCTGATACCGTCTTCGTGACCATTATCTTTCGTGGCGCGGCAGAACCGAGGCCAAGAAGGATGCCCACGGACTGAAGATCGACACCACCAGTCATGCTTTTTTGGTTTGCCTGTGGAGCCACGACCTCCACGGTTACAATGTCATCTTTGAACATGTCCTTGTAATGCTCCTTAAAGTACTCCAGTGTCATCTTAGATGCCATCGAGGAGGGTGATGCTACATTATCGACCGCATCCTCGCCTTGAATCCCATCCTTCGCTGCGTCCATATCGTCGTCTTTGCGCTTGCCCTTAGCTTGGTCATTTCCTTCGCCGTCGTGATTAGCTTTACGTCGACCAGATAACTTACGTTTTGCTGATCGAGAGGCATCCTCCTCCTCAGTGTCGTCCTTTTTTTCGACGCTGGTTGCGCCTTCGATCGGAACAACTGAATCCGTTGCGTTGGCACGCTGTTTTATGATCCAAGAGCTGAATACAGCATCCAGTGCCATGTTTAGAGCTTCCTCTTCACGCTCTCTCTCAAGCGCCCTTTTAGCTTTCACCTTTGCATTTGAGTAGAGTTCCTCGATAATACTTTCGACATCCTTGCCTTTAAATCCTACCTCAGTATACTTGGTGGCTTCAACTTTCACAAAAGGAGCATCAGTGATTCGTGCCATGCGACGAGATATCTCAGTCTTACCAACCCCTGTGGGCCCAATCAGCAGCATATTCTTCGGCGTTATTTCTTTGCGCAAGTCTTCATCGTTCAGCTGACGCCGCCTCCAGCGATTACGCAGTGAGATCGCAACTGCCTTTTTCCCGCTAACTTGGCCGACAATGTATTTGTCTAAAATTTCTGTGATTTTACGTGGTGAGAGTGTGTCGAGTATGCTTTCCTGCGTCTGTACAACTTCGTTCGGTGAAGTTATGTTGACGGCAGCTGAGCCAGTCAAAAGACGGCGGCCTGGAAAACGAAGCATGACCTACAACACCGTATATCACGCCCTTCTCTTAGTATATACAACGCTCCTATTTCCTTTTCCTTGAAAGAGCTTATGTGATCAGGGTCTTAGAGAGGGAAAAAAACATGGAAAAATAAAAATAATAACTTCACCCTAAACCCCCTTTCCCGGTGCAAAAACCCTTTCATATAGCAAGCTATTAGATCTGTATATATATATGAGAGTTTATGCACCACTCCTAAGCGTCTCATTTATCCATTTAGAACCCCTACCATAGGTTATAGGTTGGTAAATATAAGATAAACTATTACCAGTCTCTTTATTTAAAATTGAAAATCCAATAAACCGGATTCGTTTTCTTATATAAGATAGATGCGAATCTTTAATTCAAAAAAAAAATGTTTCGAATTTTATTATTATACATTTGTATGAAGAAATAACTACAAATCATAAATAACACAACAGAAGATATTACATTTATGCATCATTAGTTCGATCCATATTGATCGCTTTGTCAAATGTTATATAAATGTTAAAGTAAATACATGTGAAGTGGAGTTCAGATGAGCTTTTCCTGTAACCCTATTCCTTCACATGATATAAATGCAAAAGACATGACCGGAGCTCAATTTTCCCCCGAATATAGAAATCCACCCCCATTTCTACCAGTTGAAACGTCGTTTATTATCCCACATGCTACTTCATGCCTCGTAATGTAGCTTGTTTTACATAAAAGCGCGAATGTTAAAATCAGTCTCCGAATGCACCTCTGAATGTGCAACAGACTATCGACGCATATGAATTAGTTTGTTGTTCTTGCTACGTTTCAGCCATTGGTAAAGGGAAAAAACTGTATTTACATCGGTGCAGATAACTAAATAAAGGGGAAAAAGAAAAAGGAGCACTGCCTTTTCTAGTTTTGGCGACGCCCCTAAAGATGATCAACGGAATATGCGAACGATTCGGGTGATGTTAGATCAAAAATCTTGAGGGTAGACAAAATACTTGGCGTAAATGCGGTCAAACATCTGTGATCAGCTGCATCGAAGGAGATGCTAGGCTTTTCGGTGCTTAAGGTCCGAGTTACTGTCATTTTGATACAGGCATATGCACTTGAAGGAGGGGGGAAAGTAGAAGAAAAGGTGAAGACTTGTAGGATAAAACTAAGTGCATAGTTTGGTAGCATTCACAAGTTGAACCTGGAATAGCTTAGAGGCTCATACAGCCTGCAACGTGCTTAATAGCATCCATTTTATAGTGTTTCGACACTCAAGAAAGCGCAGATGCTCGTGCGTAATAGGGTACGCAACCAGGGAAGCTTCGCTATAGAGATAACTGGTGCATAGTACTCTGGTAGTTATAGTGAAAATAATATTCAATATTGTGCCCTAATTCCACGTTATTATAGGACTCACTAGTTTCGTAGGCGATCTCTCCCTTCACCAATAGTCCCTTTTCCCATTCCTTGTACAAACGGTAGAGCTGTCCCTCGTGCCTCAAAGGTAATAAAACACAATACGTCAGACATAAAGTTATTTTCGTCATCCTTCATTATGCGGTATAGATCATTTCTCATGGTTTTGTTCATAGCGATGTGCACACTGAGCTTTAAAATCTGGATACATTACCGTGTATCAGATATCACGGTTTATATCATATTTTACATCATAGAGGATCTGCATGCATTCCTTTTGAGGGAAACAATATTTTTTTATATATGGAATATAATAAACTGTTTAAGCAAACCTTCGAATATGCCAGAAATAAAACTGCGCTAACTCTGGTGCCAGTGAAAAAAAGACAAGGTGGCTAAAACTCAAAAAGGATTCGCACAAAGTATCATTCTTTACTTTTTCACACCTTTGAACTTTTTTATTCCTTACTCTTACTCTCAAGAAGAAATGCATGGGAGCAAACATAGTGAACTCTTGATGGTTTCTATTTTTTACACTTGTAACTTGCTCATACATCTCTGGATACAAAAGAGGAACTTAGAATAAGTGTACATCTATAATTACATAAAGGGGTCTCATTTTCTTCCATGAATGAAAGTCGATAAACTAAAACTCTGAAGTAATAAAATCCATTTCATTCAGAGTATTTAAACCAAGTGAACACCCCGACAACGCATCCGAGCTGCATACAATCTGCTTTTTCCCCCCTTCTTCAGTGTTTTTAAGCAGCATATTCAAAAATGATGCCTGCAGAAAGGCTAATTGAAAAGGTTCTATTGTACATCAACAAACACTGACTATCTAGAGTTGCGGCTTTTAAAAAAAGTTTTGGGCACAAATTGAAAAAAAAAGAGGATACGCCGCATTAAAAATATAAGGGAAAGTATATTTAAAAAAAAAATGCAACCCTATATAAAATACCTCATTAGCTATTCAATACCTTTCTCTTGTTTGCCACTCCATGCCGGTAAGTCGTATGAAATTGGCTTTGTATAAATATAGCGGTACGGGTCATTTCCAACTGGGTGCCAAGGCTTATATTCGCGCTCTTTCTGCTGCAGCAAACGCATACCTCGCTCTTTTACATCGTATGGGTCCTCTTGGTACTCAGGAAAACGATTTATACCATCTTTTAAGACAGAAGCGGGAACCCACGGCTCAGCGGAACGAGGTTGAGCCGTGGAATCGGTCACTTTTTTAGGAGGAAGAGGTTTTGTCAGACTATATACGCTGCTGAAACCGTGCTCAGTCTGATCAAAGTAGCCGCCACTGTGCACATGCGCACAAAACGGCTCAGCCATGTCTTTCTTGGCTGCAGCATTTTTGAGAGTCTCCTGCCGACGACTGCCATCATATGGGTCAGATACATACTGCACTTCTCCAGCTTTACCTATTGATAAACCGGAGAATCCATAAGTGCCTTTTTTAGCTGGGTTCGTATAAAAGTTGGGTCCTGGGGGAACATAGTCTGCCGATTTTTTATTGAGTTGAAACTCTGTTGCGTGCTTAAACGGATTCTTTTCAGAGAAAGTGCCATAGTAGTCACCCTTACCACTGCTCTTGTGTGGAAACCCTGGCGGAAGAAATGGTGGTTTCTCATCTTTAATCGCTGATTTCTGCGTTAAAGTGCGTTGCGCTTGAAAGGGGACTCCAAACCCAACTGAACGATATGGGTCGCCTGCGGAGAGTGAGGTAAATTTGCTAAAGCAGGCGTCCTGAACCCAAGGGTGACGCTTAGCAGCAACGACGAATGCCCTCTTGTCTATGGCCCTGCTCTTGGGCTGCGCAGTATGCTTGTCATACTCGTCGCCCACAGAAAGGTAGACAGGAGGGCTAAACATAATTTCGCAGAAATAGGCTACTTCGTGGAAACGAAATAGTCAGCTACACCAAATTGTAGAAAGAAAGGAAGTGCCCTTTGTCTTGTGAAATACACGTCTGGGTTGAGGGAAAAAAATGGGTAAGTAAAACAGTTGTTTCCAATAAATAATATAAAGAAAAACAAATCAGATAGTATTTAGAGACTGCAAAAAAAAAAAAAATGATTACTTTTATAGAATCAGCACCACTAGATTTCTCATGATTCATAAAATGTTCAAGAGAAAACAATACATCACTTTGTTTTCCCTGCTTAGCCCATACTGCAAGTGCACGTCCTTATATATATATATATATATATATATAAAGCTCAGTACGCCCTCGAATAAAGAGCAGAACTCTTTGTAATGCCAACACCGAGCTACGAGATATGGTACACGGCTAATACCTCTTTTTGAATAAGAATATGAGCAATAATAGCCCCGTAAGCTGCAGAAGCATCAGCTTACCTATCACCATTCTTGCTTATTTACTGAAACTTGCTCCTCCGATCACTCTAGCGTGAGAAGGGGTCAGTCAAGTATTTTTTTCAAGAGTGGATGGAGTCTTCTGAATTTCGAGATATTTTGGAAAGATCGAGTCACCATCATCCCATCCCAACCTTTCCCGTATATACGAGTATGTATAACTGTACTCTGGATTGCAGTATATGAAGTAAAACATCGTAGAGAACAGCAGCATTGCCCTTGCGTAGCCGTGCGCGCGGAAACGTTTCTCTGCGGGTGATATCTCTCGGTTTGGTGAAAAGATATACCGAAGAGAAAGTCTTTTCTCAACGCCATCCCTATCAAAAAAGTGACCTACCATTAACTGCCTATTCGTTTGTTGAGTTTGTTTCTCTTATGCACCACAAAGGATCTGCTTCGGCGTAACTTATCGGCCAAAGATCTGTAAAGAAAAATGCTATTTTTTTCAATAAAATGTATGCTCCATAATTTCTTTGAGTTTTACTGAGAAATGAAAGCAAAGGATTTGAATAAATTGCAAAATAGAAAGAAAAAAAATGCTCTGAAGTAGCGACGACATAGAAATGATGCTTGTGTACCACATATCAGTTATTGTGGGCACGATACCCTCACCTCCTCTTAGTTTTCCTTTACTCGTCTCACTTAATGAATAGTTACACTATTACCCCCTAAATTATTCCTTTCGTTTTACCTGGTAGCACACATGGTTATAGGCTTTTGCGTGTCCACCCTTTTGAAACTGTAGACTGCAGGTGATGCCCTCCCAGCAATTTGGGCGATCTGTTATTGACTCCGGCAACTCCTCAGTTGGAATAGACCTGCGGTAGATAAAGAGAAGTGACGAAAAGGCTACCTCCGCGCAACGTGAACATACAGGCATATCTGCCGTGACTGGACCATTAAGAGCTGTCAGGTCCATACTCCATTTTTTATCTTTCAACTTGCTTACGCATTTTTCCCACAGAGTAGGTATGGAAATATTATGCTCTGAGAGATATGAAGTTAATATAGCTTGCTCCGTTGCATTTCCGGCAAACGTTCCTGAAGGGATGCTGGAAAAAACGTGGGCGTACAGAGGGCGTAGACAAGCAGTTGAATTATTTTCACCAAGATCTGATAACCGCATCGCTGGGCAGCCGCCCTCATCACTATAATACAGGTTACAGGAGGGGATGTTACACATGTAGCACCTTTGAGGGCGACCGCACAGTGGCCGATCGGGAAAACGCGTCCTGCAGGCCTGGCAAGTTAGGTGAGAAATTCCTTCCATACACTGAAAGCCGTCAATAACGGAAGGCGCCTGGCAGTGCCGGCAGTGTGAATCGGGTCTGGCGGTAGAATGTCCGTAGGGTCCTGGAAATACTGCAAGTGGATAGATAAACCTGTCAGGGTCACCATTGTCAGAGACGCCTGAGCCCACAGAAGAGCCTTCCTCATGATAACTATGGTTGTATTCGTCCTTGCTATCCCTCTCCCGTTTGTGGGTCCTTGGGAGTACTTGCCCTGTAGACGGAATATCGTCAAGCGCCTCTAGCCGCTGTAATTCATCGGCTGAGCGGCGGTGGCCGGGTGCCACTGTTAGTAGTTGCTCTACGCTAGTCTGGACTTTGTGCGTCGGGCGTACTTCCTCGATCGGCACGTGGCACACAGCACACGTCAAACGTTTCTGGCGCAGACGCTGACTAATACAGGATGCACAAAAGACGTGCATACAGGGCAACAGGCTACAAGGTCGAAGGTATACAGAACTGCATATATCACACGTGAGCTTACTCAATAGGAGCTCGACAGTAGTTTCCTCTTTGAGGCGCTGAAAGATAAACTCCACAGAGTCGACAGGATTGGTGGTTTCTTGAGTGTCCATCGCAGAAAGTGAAGCGGGGAGTGGCTTCGTGAGGGAAATGACATCACCGGGGTTCAGCAGCACCACCGCACCTTTTGGCAGCCTCTCCTTATTGACATATGTACCATTTGTGGAAGTGTCTCTCAGTGTGACTCTCAAGGTAACCACATTCACAGCAAGCTCACAATGCTTGGAAGACACTTTATCACTCGCACCAATGCGATAAAGAGGTGGCAGTTCCTTCGAACGCCCAAGTATGATAACTCCGTCATCCTGATGAATAGGGATCGGCTCGTGGGAACTGGAAAGAAATGGCACAAGGCGCGCCACCACTGGCATCTGCACTGGCGGGGCGACCAGGTCAAACATGTCATCAATGGCCGACGGCACGATCGAGTCCTTTGGAATCTTCGAGTACATAGACTCTGGAAGATCTCCGAACTTCGGAGAGTCAGGCGCGGATACAAAAAAATTCATCTCTAACCTTTTTGTGGGAATAAAATTCGACGAAAGCAAATCGCATTGGGAATAAATAGCATAAGGACTGAAATTGCATATCGAAACATCTAACGGTCGTGGCAGATGCACATATAGGTATAATAGATATTAATATGTATTTTTATGGGAAAGGATATAGTGAATGAGCAACTGCATTTCCAATAATAGTAATAATCATTTTGGCAGATAAAACAAACACTAGCAAATAAATTTCAGTTGTTACTTTTATCACTTTTAACAATGATAGTAAGAACAAGACACATCACATATACATCTTTATAATCCAACCTGATAGTGAAGAAAAAGTGAAGGAAAAACAATAATTTTTAAAGCACTGCATTCAGAACAAAAAGATAAATTCCATTGGTAACGATTCGAAAGAAAATTAAAGACAAATTGCAATCTTATTAAAATATGGAAAAGCTCAAGGAAATAGGGAAAGAACAACCCACTAGATTTGAGACGTTCAAGCGACATCATGATTAAAACGAATTCCCCATTCACCTCTCATGCCATTTTTAAAAGCCTCCTTCGCATCTCTCCTTACTACATAAATATTTAAAAAATCACATAAAGTTTTAAAAAATGGTTTCAAGGCTTAATAAACGTACTTTTCATATAGTAATCTTGAAAGGAAAACGGTATAGTTCAAAATAATAAAAAAAAGTATAAATCCATCAACTTCATTACTACCCTCCACATGCAATTGACGAAATGTACAAATATTAAGAAAGCAGTAGTATTATCTGCCGTTCATACATGTTTGACAAATATATATATTTTTAATAAGCTTACCACAAATTAAGGAAAGAAACGAGTATACCTGAATGGCTCCAAAAAATTAGAAGAGATTAGCAACTAATAAAACTGTTATGGTGCCAAAGGATTGGATATTATACGCACTACAAAAGGTTCGTTAATGTTGCTCAACAAGCAGCGGATTCATGTTAAGCTAGTGGATGTTCGACTTTAAAAAGGATCATTTCTAGCAGGACTACTTCCACGTAGATATACGCGAATAAATCGAATGTGAAACATCTAAAATAACCAAAAACAAAAGATTTAATGAAAAATAAAAGGAACAAATGCACTTCGATCAAACAGGAAGCTTCTAAGATATAATCGCCTGTATAGAACACAAAATGATATCATTACAAATTCACTAGGTTGCTATTAGGCAGTTTCAGTATTTCTTACAACATCTCCTAAAAGGTAATAGTAGTAGAATCTGGCAATGATAACAGGCAAGTGTGCAGCTGGCGTAAAGAAATACACATTTACACTTTGGAAAAGTACTCTTGCTTGTTTACAGTATTTATGGCGTACGCATTCACGTCATTCTCACCACGGATGGCGCTTCGTATGCGATCAGTCCCTCCAATAGTTTTTAGCGTGTTTTCATTATGCCTCACACTGCGTGTGCCATGCGATAGTTTTTTATTAGGCGACGTCTCTTGAAGTCTTTGTACTTGTCCTATGAAATGAAAATACACTTGTATTGACAATCGAGAGTATCCCATCTGGCTTCCCTGTTTCATCCCTGAGATAAGTTAACTGAGTATCAGCTTCGCTGGATAAACTGTAGAAGCTAACGCCAGTACCGAAGTTGGCATAGAAACCTCTTTTGCCTCCGTGAAAGAGTGCCTTGGGGGGAGGAAGGGGCAATTTTCTTGTCTCTTAAACTCTTACCGGTTGCTTCGCGCACCACTCATTCTCTAACTGTCTTAGCTGCATTAAATTCTTTACAACCCAATCGGAACGTATGGCCTTCATGTTTGAGGAAGTGGCTTGTTTCTGAAATATTTTACACGGGAGCTTATTCCCAGAGACATTCTGAGAATTCAGAAGCTTCTCTAATTCTAGTACACGTCCCTTAAGCTCCTCGCACGCTTTCTCTTGCATCATATTGGTGTACTCGCTGTAAAACAAATCTTCCTCTAGACACTTTGTCACCTGCCGCTCATGATCAAGTTTGGCCTGCAGATCTGCAATCTGCTTAGAAAACTCCACTTCTTGTGGAGATAAGGTGGATTGAGATGGTATCGTGGTAGGCTCGGGTAAGACTTTCAAGTTTTCCACTTCTAATTGTGCCGCTTTCAAAACTGGTGAATTGATATCAGTGTCGCTGTTGTTAATCGATGGGCTGTTGTTAATCGATAGGCTGTTGTTGTCCTGGTTTCTATGGAGAGCTCTTAGCTCTATTCGAAGGTCCCTTAGCTCCTCTCGAAGGCTGATGATGATTTTCTCTGCGTGCTCAAGGCTTTGGGAAGTAGATATTACTAGATGTGGCTTTGTTCTAATTGCCCTGGCGCGCTCTGCGTACCTGAGTGTATTCAAGGTCTCATCCATAGTCATGGACAGTGGCGATACACAAGCAAAAAAATATGTTTCCGAATTTCCACCCAGCATTGGTTCCAGCAAGCGAGTGAGCTTAGAAGAACGATAAGGCACGTGCGACTTCCTCCCAGACAGAGCAACAATAACGTTTCCAAGCGCCAGTAAACCGCTATTTATGCTTATTCCCTCCCGTATTCGATCCTCTAATACGTTCTGATTGTCTCCAAGCTCGAATTGCGGGGTAGATGAGCTATTAGGGGTTCCTTTCATTTTTTTGAAATTGTGCGCCCTCTTGAGCCGTTCACTTCCAGCGAGATCCACAAAACAACACTTGGAGATGACACCTTTACGCTGCAGCGTTAAAGTAAAAATGCAGTGCGAGCGCGAGCTCAATGAATTGATCAAAGTTGATGCGGTCTTGCGGCTAGAAAAAGCAGTAGACATGCACTCGAGGAGTTCCTCTTCCTCATGAACTTGAATTTTTGTAAGACCAACAATGTTCACGCCTTCCTTTGAGTCCTCACGTATAAGCAACGGCGATTTAGCGGTGCCAGGGGGTGTGAGTGCCCCATAGAATGCGTTTAAATTTGAGGAATACATATTTCTACGGCGAGTACCTGTATTAGGCGTAGCAGCGGCACGAACAGGGGCACAGGATTTCGTTCCAAGAAGGTCTTGTAATTGTTCATTATACACCTCAACCGCACTAACTTGGAGGCTAAAATCCTCGGCGTCATGTTTGCCTTCACTAGAAGCTCGTTCAGTACTAGTATAAGTCGAAGGGCCATTACTCTCGCTACTCAAACCTTTATCAAAAGATGTCTCACGAAGATTGCGAAACACCTCTTGCACGACATCACGCGCTAGAGCTAAGATGGTAAACGTCTTTCCCGACCCCGTCTGTCCGTAGACTATGATGGACGTGTTAAAACCGTCTAAAAAGGTATCGGAAACCCTCTGACCTACTTCTGTGAAGATATCATGATCAGTGGATTCATTTCCAAATATTCTATCAAAAGTGAAGGAGTGCCCCTCGCTAACCGTCAAATGCGGCCCCTCTACGGACAAACAACCGGTGGTAGGCTCGTTTCGTAAAAACGGTCTGATACGAGCATAAACTTTGATATTTTTAGGCATAACAACAGTTTCTAAGAGAAAGATAATATGACTACGTGGTGTTATGAAAAACAAATATGATAAATTGTGAACTTTTAAATTGAAAAGCAAACTAAAGAATGATATAATATTCTGCGTACAGCAGTTTTTGTTTTTTTAGTCTACCTTATAAACTATCTAAATATAAAGAGGCACATAATAGAAGGATGAGAACAAAAAACAGCGTGAATCAAAATTAGAATGAAAGACGATGAGTAGGAAAATTGAGAGTACTCATTGCATTTTCTCACAATTTCGTCCGCGTATTATATCAAGGAAAAGGTTCGCACTAAAATATATCACCTAACCAGAGGGAAATTTGGGTAAAATTGCGTAACAGAGTTACTTAACAAGCACACCCATTTCAGCCAAGTGAAAGGGCTCCAAGTTGATGGGAAACATGAGGAATGATAACGAAAATTGGAGAATTTGGGCTCCGTATTTTCATTTACACAAGAGGTTCGTGCACGCCGAAAAAAAAGTACAGGAAAAGATGCGAGATATCATTGAAATAGGAATACAAAGCTCGTTTAGGGATGCTACATATGCTCATTTTGAGTGAAAAAAAAAAAAATCGTTTACATCTTTTCTATTTGGTCAAACTTCTGTTTTTGGGAATTGCCTTACCGGCGTTCTTAAACTAGACCATAATGGACTGAAAGTGAATATTAAGGACTCAAACGCATCTCCTTTAGAACGTTCTCTTAGTCAATCTCCTTATAAATAAACTGTGCCGCCACACTGGCGTACGGGGATGGGCAGCCCACACTGGCCCGCGAGCGGCAGCTCCTGCCCCATCTATTTATGCCCCTATAAACTTTTAGGTTCTGCTAGTTTGGGGCCGCCTCTTGCCGTCGCCGCGCTTCGTCTGAGCGCTCGGTAAACGAGGCCCCAACAACGCTTACCTTGGAGTAAATTCAGTGAATAATATTCGTTTTTACACTCAATGATAAATTCATGTACACACCTATCAGCAAGAAATTAGTTACTCCGTTGTCGTGTAAATTAGAGAAAGCATACCTGAGACATGATATCTCATCGTCTCTTCAAAATATTTGCTGGATTTTTTATGATACTGAACTAAAGCAAACAAACTATAGGATAGTGATTCAAGCCAAATAACTCAGGTTAACTTCCTTTTTAACTTCTTAAATTATCTCAGGAAACCGATTCCGACATTATTGGTAATTTCAGGTGCTCGAAAAAATGCCGCAGCAAAACATGAGCAAAGAAAATCGATTATATATATATATATATATATATATATATATATATATATATGTTTGTTTTACGCGAAAAAGATGTTCGACTCTTTTATGAAGTCTTAATAGTCTTAACTACCGTCATTTACAATGCTCAACGACTGCTATCTCTTGTGCATCCGACTATTTGTCAATCTATCAGTGCGCCATGGGATAGGGTGGAGAAAAATGAGGTGCTACGTTGGCGTTTGAATCAGTATAACGCTACAAAGGCGTAAAATCGCCCAGAGAAGAACACCTAACATTATGAATAGTATGCACACAAGCATGTCACTAAGAAGATTCCAAATGCGTAGAGACAACCTCAAAAAGCGTATATTCCACTTGTAGAAATGTCTCTTCAAGGTTAAGTGGAGGAACTGAAATGGGTGAAATATTATGAAGATCTGTCGTGAGTGAGCAGCAGCAGCGTTAAAAGCTTCATGCAAGCTTTCCAATTGCTTTCCATACGAAACACATCGCAGGGGGTCATGCACAGAAAGGCAACGCCGCATCATGGCGCCTTGCTCACCAAACTTAAGCAAGGAACGATAGAGTCTGCGGTGCTCAGCCCGGGTTTCCCCCGACACCCTTCCTTTGTCGCTGCTTGTGGGCTTTTTTGTGTTGTCGGGGGTGTTAACAATTCCAACTAGTTTTCTTATTAGCAATGCTTGTGCGCTGTGCTCTATTCCTGTGATTGGTGCATTACGCAATTTCAGCATTACCTGTTTGTGTTTTGTTTTTCCTCTGAGTTTCCTTTGGGGAATATCGACAACATGTCATCCAAAAAATACAGGCAAAAATTTCTAAAAACACAACAGAGCAAGATAGAAATCGAGCATAAGAAAGAGTCGCATCAATAATCCTTAAATACCATTAAACGGGAAGTAAAATCAAAGAAGCATGTGAACAGAATGTATTCTAAATAGAATATATCCATATCTATATAGATATAGATACGGATATTGATGTAGATATAGGTAAAATGTATATGTTTAAATATCCTGTTAGAAAAACTTAAAAAAATTCATCACGTGCAGGATAGCCAATAATGATGAGAAAAATCTAGAATTCTTTTTTTATCAGTCTTTTTGAATGCAAAAAAGTATTGTAAACCAGGAATTTCTTCATTACTGCATTCACAAACCTGATAATAATAAGAAAAGAACATAAATAACTGGAATACTATCGTGTACCATTATGTGCCTATCAGCTGTGTATCTAGTGTAAACAGGACACTAAATTTCCCCCAACCTCATCCCACTGCTTGTTCGAAAGCACATAAATAATAATTCCTAAGCATCTATACACTAACGTTATCGAAAATAAATATAATACATGACTTCTAGAAACCCTTGGATGAGTATATTGAGAGCTAAAATATCTACTGGAAGCTGCATTTTCGCTTTTCAAGGACAGATACATAAATGCTCTACGCTCTAAGACCCATCAAAGGCATTTGATCAACAAGTATCCATAATAACATGGATATGGCATGTACACTCCATTTTCCCGTTTACTTAATTCGAAAAAGTAAGAGAGACTGAGTTTATTCTCATTTAAAAAACTAGCAAATAAAAGAGTTTGACAGTTGCTCTAATGTGTACAAGAAAAATTAAAGTTGATGCCAGAATTACCTCCAATCTGTAACAAAGTCTTCGATAAAGGAATTACTCAATGCAAGCGTTCTTTTTTTTTTTTAAGGAATAATTAGGTTATGGGATATCAACTTGTTGTTTCAAAACGTGGACGAATCTCTCGAAAACGGCTTTACTGATGGAATAGTGTTGCGTATATTGCCCAAAAAATTGCACGCTTCTGACATGAGCTTATTCTCTCGCTGTTCTAATGTGTCCCGTTGCGCACGAAGGCGCAACTCCTGCTCAATAAGAGTGCGTTCATGCTGTGTAACCGATTCTCGCTGGTTCTGATGTTCGCTTAGGCCTGCCTCCTTTTGCTTGACCATTTTTTCCCGGTCCACAACATTCTGTCGAGCTAAATCCATCTCACGGCCCCTTTGTGTGACTTTCTCTTTTGCATTCGTGACGGCCCGTATGTTAGCATCGCGACGACGCGCCACTTCCTCAGCTTCACGACCGACCTCCTTACCTACGTTATCAAGGGTCTTTAGGTCCTGCTCGATAGACAACACGGCACGCTCCACGAGGTGAACAGCCTCCTCGGCCACTGGTATTTGGTGTAACACCGCATCGGACTCCAGCTCAGAGCTCTTGAACGCTTCCCGGGCTGCCTCTGCCTCCTGCAGCGCCTGATCAGCCGATCGGTGCGCACGTTCCGACAGACGCTTAGCTTCCTCGAGTGCCTTCTGCAACTGGCGCACCTTTTCGTCAGAGGCAGCAGCCTCGCTAGCCAGTTGAATTGCATGGCTTTCTAATTTATCAGAGTCACGGGCACGTTCCTGCAAAACTCTGCGCAACACCTTTTCGCGTTCCTTAACAGCTGCTAAGTCTCGTTCACGCTCCTTCTTCTCACTCACCCTTGCCTCTTTCTCACGTCTAGCAGACTCCATATCCATCGCAAGGTTCTGCATGCGCTCGCTGCGCTCACGCAGCTCCGTCTCTGAAAAACGTACGGCCTCCTCAGCATTCACCACGTCCTGTTCAGATTTTTCCAGCGCTTGCATCGCTTGGTCAAGGGCATACTCCGCTTTTTCAACCGCATTCCTCTCGTTCTCAATGTCCTTTTGTATCTGTGCCTCTTCCGTCAAGGATTTGTAGCGATAGAAAAGGCAATCCATCATTATCGGGTATAAACGAGCAAAGCGCTCAAACTCGGAATACGAAATACGATTATCACGGTTATGGTCAGCACGTTCAAAAAGCTCCTCGATCGTGGCAATAGAGAAATCTAACCCCAATTTTTGGAACCCTTTGGTGAAGCCATCGATATCCAATGAGCGCTTTTTGTTCACATCAAACTCGGCAAAAATCAACCGCAGCTTCTCATCCTGAGAACTGTCCTCATTTACCCTGGGAACTAACGCAGTAGAGGTAGTAAAGTTCTCCACTCGGCGCAAGGATGACGTCTCGGAGCGCCCCCCAGTGTATGGCGCTAGCGCGCCGTACGTAAAGGCAGGCGCACTTCGACCATCGACCGACATGAGTGAAGTATTGTTCGCACTAAGGCGCTGTGAGATAGATGGAGTTGGCGGTTTTACAGAGGGTGGAATTGGCTTTAATGTTTCTTTATGCCACTGATTGTCCATTTGAAAGGCATAGAGCTGACAGTAGTCTATAAGTTGTGCATCACTTAGCAGATCAACCCACTTGTTCTCATCTTCATCGTAAATTTTCATCTTGGAGAGGATGAAAGTATGAGGAGGGATGCTGTCAGGAAGCTTGTTTGAAATCTCGATCGAGAAGGCATTTTCAGAAATTTTTTTGATCTCTTGAATAGATGGACGGTTTGGAAAACTAAATTCAAAATTTACCTTGTTATGAAATATGTCGGCAGCCACCTGAATTGTAAACATAGTTTTTATGGTGGGGGGAAAAAAATTCTATGATAGATTCGAAACGGACCTTGATGGAAAAAAAATAAGAAAACTTATTAAATAGAGGAAAAATTTTCCCTACACGTATAGAATCTTTAAATGAAGGAAATAAATAAATGAAGAACGCAAAGTTTCAAACCTTATAATCTACAAACAAAGAGGGAAAATCACCTTAATAAGCGAATTCAGTTAAACCCACCGGAAAGTGGAACACACAATGAAAATTAAATAGTTATCCTTACAAATGTTTGCCTCTTCACAATGCGAGCTACCTCCGTCGTCCTCACTAGCCTTTCTTACATTTCCAAGGGCAAAACCAACGTACAGTCTTGTGGAAAATGCCACTGTCCACAGATAAAGCATCTTACAGGTGGCCCATCTTTTTGACGGGATGCATTATTAGGGCAATATTTAGAAACATGGCCTGTTTCACCACACAAAAAGCAAGACTTGTCGGTTTTGAATGGCTGGTCTTCCGGAACCGTAATAGCTGCGGGCTTCTGAGGTGTCCCCTCTGGTGGTGCTAACGCCGCTGTCGGCGCTGGCCGGGGCTGGTGGCGGTCGACAACAGTGATGCCACGCATACTGGAACCTGCATCTTTGAGCAAGCGCACGATCGCTCGCACCACAACACTGCTGACCGAGTCCCAAGTCTTCGATGGGTCATTAATTTTAATGGTAAGGGCTGAATCTAACTGGTCCTTGAGGTACTTGAACAACTCAGCATCTTTGCTATTACAGCGGAAGGCCGTCAAGTCATCCAAGCAGAGCTTCTCGTACTTGGGCAGGTACTCCAGCACACCGCCACAAAAAAAGATGACTTGCAGCGGTGACACAAAAGAAACTTCGCGTAAAAACGTGCTGGAGGTCTTAATCTTGTCCAAGTAGACAACGAGCTGTGAAGGGAAATTGTGCTCCTTACTGATCACACTAGAGGGGTGGATAAGACATTGAGAGCCATCAAATGTGGTAAAAAACGGCAGTGACGACTTCTTCTGACTATGCTGCCCGCTCGTTCGGCTGAGAAAAGCAACATTTGGATAGAGGCCCGCAACAAGACAGGCCAAAATGCACTGCACACTAGAGGAGTTGGTGTTGTACTTATCCCCTCCAGCCTCGTAAACATGATTATCTAACGTGACAAAAGGTTTGAACACAAATTTGGTATTGGAGGGCTTTCGATTCGACACGCAGCCCTCGTCCAGGAAGCCCGCTTCGTATAAGTAACTCTCGTATTGTCTTTTGGTTAGCTGAATTTGTGTTAGAGAGGTGGGAGAGAGATAAGACTCCATGCAAACTTTTCTCGCAGCCGTCATACCCTTATGAATTAGCGTGGACACCCACCGCCGATACGCGTACCATGAAGAGAGCTGATCAGATCCCTGTTCTCCTGAAAATGCGCGGCGGATCGTTTCGACCTCGTGGCGAAAATCCATCGAGGTGATGAAAGGTGATCGCGTCGCTAAACAAGCCGCAATGGTCAGAACTGGGTCAAGGCACTGGAGTAGAGCACTATGTATAATCATCTTGCCCACACGCACATCCAGCGGCAAGTTGGCGAGGTGCTGACCAAGAGAAGTCAGTCGCTTCTCTACCGTGAGCGCACCCAGTGTGGTAAGTACCTTAACACTGCTGTGAATAGCCCTCTCCTCGGGCGGCGTTAGTGCCTTTTGCAGGTACTCCACTTCATTGCCAAGGTGCAACGCATAAATCTGAAGCACAAGGCTCTCAAGCGGCACTCGGTGCATTTCGCATAGTTGATGATCAGCAAATGACTCATACTGGTCCTTCGTAAAGAGACGGAAACAGAACCCCTCCCGCACGCGGCCCGCACGACCCTGTCGCTGGCGGCAGTTGGCTTTGGAAACATTTACGGTTACGAGCTCTGAAAGGCTCTTTCGTGGGTTGTAGCGGTTCTCCTTAACTTTCCCGGTATCGATGACGAATACAGCATCATCTATAGTAATCGAGGTTTCCATGATATTGGTGCCAAGAATGACTTTCCGCTTCCCGAGTGGGGGTCGCCGGAAGACACCCTGTTGCTCCGAAGAGGCAAGCGAACTGTGCAAGTTGTAAAAAATACACACCTGACGAAGCTTTTCATCTGACTGAAGCTGCTCCATGCAGCGCTGAATTTCTGCCATACCGGGTAAGAAAACAAGGACAGCGCCGTCTAGTAGTATGGTAAATTCAATGTACCGCAGAATAAACTCAATTAGCTCGTAATTGATGAGATCGAGGTTCATCCGAGAGAGTGTGTCCAGGGTTGCAGCGGATGCATGCACCTTTTTCGAAAGTTCTTTCTGCAAATCCAGCTGCTTCAAATCCTCCTCTGCCTCGTCCATGTCAAGATTTAGAACGTTTTTGCGCATACTACGTTTTCTCGCTTCCTTATTTCCAGATACCTTCGCGTAGGGTGATCCGTCCTCCAAGCGGTAATGTACTGCAGGAATGATCTCCTCTAAATGCATCACCTCAACCGGATAAGTTCTTCCCTTAATGGCAATGATCGGAGCCCCACCAAAGTAGCGCGCAAAAAGATCTGAATCCATTGTCGCACTCATCAGAATCACTTTTAAATCATTCCGCTTGGTCAACAAATCACGCAGGAGGATAAGAAGAAAGTCCGTCTGGACGCTGCGTTCGTGAATTTCGTCAACCAGGACGTGACTCACTGAACCGATAAACTTGTCAGATTGCAAACGCCGAAAGAGTACACCGGTTGTACAATAGGTTATTTGCGTTCGCTTAGAGATGCAGTTTTCTAGTCGAATAGAATAGCCAACCAAACCGCCAACACCCTCATCACGCTCCTCGGCCACACGAAGGGCAACCGATGTGGCCGCCAGGCGACGTGGTTGGGTGCAAACAATATTAGCTGAACTCCCTTTTCCATCCTCACACATGAACTCATAGACGTACTGAGGAATTTGAGTAGTCTTGCCACTGCCCGTCTCGCCACTGATGACGACGACGTTGTGAGAGCGTAGCGCATTTTGCAATGTCGTGCGTGCTTCATAGGCGGGAAGTTCGTTTCTAAGCTTGCTGAGTGAACCGCTAACCCGCAGCTTTTCCCACGCATTCTTTAACGAGCTGTTCAGCTGAGGGTTCTCCGCAAGGAAGGTCGTCCGTTGTTCCTCCTCCACACTCGTCGGCCCTTCGATTGTCTGCATCAGAATCTTTTCAGGCATGGAAACTTGAACAAAATTTTCCTCATTGTCGTTGTCTGGAAGATTCTTTTTCCCCCCGGTAAGAGCGCCGAAAAACGCTTTGCGCTTCTCAGCCTCTTCCTGGGATTTGAGCACGCCTGTCGGCTTGGGATTCACGTTCGACGGAGCAGCAGCTACTTCAAGCACAATGCTTCCAATTGCATCCCGAACCGTCGAAACGAGCGGCAAAAGGCAAGTCGATGCCTGAAGTCCATTTATCGCCTCAATTGCTGGGTTCATAATCATCTGACGGGCTGCCGCAGGGAGGTCTTTCGTACAGGAGGGATATACGGACAGGGTGTTTGTGTGGTCCCTCCGAAGCTGAAAGAAAATCGACGGAGGCTCAGCTGGGTATTCCGATGGAATTCTAATCACAACAAGAATCGACTGTTCATCACCCGTCAAAAAGTTAAAAAATATCTCATAATCCTCTGAATTTGTCTCGCAAGGACCCTTCACAGTTACTAGTGAGTCGCTAAATAACTCTCTGAGTGTTTCAATTTCATCCCCAAGTATATCGTCGATATTTTCTTCATGAGCCACATCTGCGTATGCCTCCTCTCGAGAAAAGCTCGTCATGCAATCAAACAAATCAAAACAAGAATTCAACAAAAATGGTTGATGTACACCTTCCTCACTCATCAATTCTGTAATGTTCGCAAAACTCGGGATCTCGGAGTTTTGAACGAGATCCTCAAGATATTTCATTACTAAATCTCGTGGAAAGCCAAGCGCCTCGAACAAAAGTTGAAGCGTCTCTGTAGGAGTCATCGGTGAATTTTTGTGTAAAGTAATTCGGGTCCCAGACGTAGCATTAAAATGTCTTTCGGGAACGGGCACCGATCCCCCGCTTGCTGCGTGATGCAAAACATCAATAATGAGATCTCGCTCTGCATTTGTAATAAAGGATGGTTCATTTTTTCGAAAAGGGGAACTTGCAGATGTGTTTTGATGTCCGCCTTTCCCTCGAACACGAGCAATTCGATTTTTCCTTTGACGATTGAGACCCATGTCTAGAAGAAGGAAGAAAGGGGGAAAAAAAAGAGAGAAAAAAGCCTGCTATGGATTAAGAATTTTCATGCGAAATAATAATAAAAAGTCGTCATGTTCAATACCTCCAGCATTAAGTTACGGAATCTTGAACATAGGAATGGAGAATTTTCAAATGCTGCCTGGTTTTCACAAAACTGGAAAGATGAAAGAGGAAGAAAAGTGCAGTATAACTTAGTGTCTAGCATGGATAGCAAATACCACGGATAAAAATCATAAATAAAAGCATATACGTGGGAAAGGAAAAGACATGACTATACTCCGAAAATGTGACTCTGCATGAGACACAGAGCCGCCAAATTAATGAAATTTATATAAACTTTTTGCTTTTAAAAATATACTGCACTAAGAAAAGTATTTCCACAAATTGGCTAAATGTTTTTGAACATAACGGTACTTTTAAATTTGCTGTAATATCAAGACAGGAATGAATTTGGCTAATACTTCAGACCCATGAGATGCGATTTAAGCCCATTCCCTCAGTAAACGAATGATAACAGTACCGAATAACAAACCATTTTCTTTTCACGGCAGTAACTGCAAGCCTTGAGGAAAAACAACCATTTTTCTATAAAGAAAAGAATAAAAACAGATAGCTGTCATTATCTAAGAAAAATGGGACTCATTCCTTCAAGAGTCTCCATACAGATTGAATTGAAACCTGTCTTGAATTCAGGGAGGAGGGAGAGAGAAAAAGGTTACTAATTCTAATCACGTATTGATTATTGATGTGCTTTCTGAAAATATTTTCTATGTGTATTCAGTTAATGTTCAATACTATAGTGTAGGCTTTAAACCATTTTAGATCATACTTGAAAAGGTTTCAGCTCAGAAAATTCATTAAGATACGTATACGAAGAGAAGATTACAAAGAGATAGCGAAACCATACCAACTGTGTGGCATGATTCATCATGGCATTCCAAGTACAAAGAAGTGAAAATGGTGGGATAGAAATATAGAAATTCCTCCGATTACGATTCTCCTTTGAGAAAATTAAAGGGCCTAGAAGAGAAAAAATTCCTGTGTACTTTGACGCAATGCCTCGACTACGGAGCTGCAGGAATAAAAGCCCAGGAGGCATGCTCTGCCGTAATTCGAGTGCACCATTATGAACCGCAATGTGATTTGGATGGCGTGATACGCCAAACTTGTCAAATGTAACCAATGTAGAAATGCCTCCATTTCTTCTTAGGTAGGAATCTACTTCCTGCTTGACAAGCGCATGAGGCCATCTTTCTTTTAAACCGTCTTTAAGCTCAGGATGATTTACAATTTTGATATTTCGTCTGTTAACACTAAAGTACCTCCCACTCTCGTAAAGCTCTCGCTCTCTTTGCTCGCCCTTACCCTCAGAATTACCGCTGGAGAAGCAAAGAAAGTGGCAAATAATGTTGTTGCTTCGTAAGTAATTAAGGAGTGGTGAGAAGAACATGGCCTCGTCATCAGGATGGGCAAAAATCAAAAGTACATCACCTTGAATGAGGGTGGGTGGAAGTTTTGACGCCTTGTACCAGCGGCGCAAGAACTCCATCATGCAAATAAAAATGAGCAGCAAGAGAGACATCCAGTGATTTTCAATTTCTCTATGTATGGGCCTATTCTTTAATTTGCCAGATTATATTGGCGTATGTATCGAATGGCAATTCGTAAATTTTCCTCTTTTCTAGACGTGTTAAAAAAAAAAAATGATGAAGTAGATCATTCTAAACATACAATGCCATTCTATATTAAACAATACATTTGCCGATTTTATTTACACATAAACCACTGCAACACCTGGTACTATGATTCACAACGTTGAAGGTATATGTATATTAATGCTAAAAGTTTAAAATGTTATAGGAAAGCCGGATCGAAAGGAAAAATGCATTTTAAGGGATATAAAAAGACATGTATACACTCTCAATATCAGTTTAGCGACCGTATGTCCATACTCGATAGACCGAGCATAATCCTGAAAAAAGTCCGGCAATACTGACAGGGCATTGATTATTCCAGTGGTAAATACCAGATAGAGCGACGAATATGTCAAGCAACAATTTTACCTCGGTAACAAATATCCAGTGAAGCTCAAAATCAATCCACAGAAGTTTTGCATAGGAATCCACATAAACGACGTAATCATCATCATCTCTCTTTTTTGTTTCTTCATGTGCATCACCCTTGTTATCCGCGTTATTCTTTGTCTTATCGTTGGCTTCTGAGAGAACCTTTCGTCGGTGCTTGTCGACCCTATCATACTTTGAGAGTAGTGAGAATGACTCTTTAGATATGATATGATCCACAACTTTATCATCTGACGAGGAATCTATCAGCCCCTGTGAAAGACGCAGTGTGTTCAGACACAAGTCAATAGCCAGGACGACAATACCACACTTGGTTGCAATGGATATCAACTTCCCGACAATAGATGAGTTGATAAACCCTTTCTGCACAAGAAACGCGGTGTCCTCGCAGAAGCATTTTATAAACATAAGAGATCGCGCAAACAAGTCAAGGAGCATTTGACCCTGTATGAAAAGTGGAAGCCACTTACCTCCACTCGAAGGAATATAAATTATCTCGGAAGCCTTAATTAATGTGATGCGGATTCGCTCAAACTCACCAAAGAAGCGGCCCAAACGAAAAAGTCTGCGGCTATTTAATATCGTCATAAGTATTTTCTCATTGGATGTGTATTTATCACCTGGTAGAAAGTTAGTCTGGAAAGTGACCGAATCCCACCATAGTTGTATCCGCATCAGGTACTGAACCACTTTAAAAACCTTGTCGCGCCCTTGATGTGTTTGAAGAAGTTGCCTCAAGCGTTTCTTCGTCGTAATATCCTCAAACGGATTCCGCCCAAGGACGCGAAGTGGTTCGACTTCATCCCCTTTAATCATATTCATGGTAAACCTCTTAAAATTGGAAAAAAGAAAAATACATCAATAATAATAAAAAAAGATGATAAGTAAAAGCTTTGTAAATAAGAAAAGTCACGTAGGAAGATGGCTTGGAGGAATTTTAAAACAAAGCGTAATAATAGTAAGAATAGCGTCATAAGTTACGGCAAAGGGGAAATTATAAATTTTCGGTCTTATTGGGGCAATATTCTCCTCCTAAAGGGGCTTCGGGGTGGCGTAATAGAGAACTTCACCCTACTCGCTGCAGTAAACATTGCCAACCCTACCAATTCGTTTATGCTTGAGCAGGCTAAAGGCTAGAGTTTTCTTCACCTTTTATTCAGGCTTTCGCTTAGATTTAGCTCCGAACTAATCAACTGGGTTATAATCCACTCAGGTGAGAGCAATTGCAGGTGCTGTTTTTGACTTTCCGTAAACGACCGATCTTTGAGTAGCTTCAACAACCTCCTGAAAGGACTTTCAGGCTTACCCAAGGTCTCGCTATTCACATCCTGCGCCTTTCGTATCTGATCCTCTCGCTGCAGGCGGGCCTTTGTAGCTTTGTCGACCTGCAAGCGGTAGACCAGCTTTCCGCAAAACTCGCGAGGCCCCACAAGGGCATCGGGATCGTCTGACTCCTTCGGCTCAAAAGGGTTTGGCGCCATCGCAAGCTCCGGCCACTGCGCCTCATCGACCGACTCGAAGAAGGCGGGAGCTGTGAAGGCGGGCGAGAGCCTTCTCTCGCTCGGAGCCTCAATGGATGGGAAGGACGGGTCCGTTTCGGACCGTCTGCGAGCCTCGTAGTCCTCGACGAAGTCGAACCAGTGGAGCTCGTCGGGGGCGCAGGGCAGGTAGCCGCCGACGCGGACCCGCTCGAGGAAGGACCGGAGCCTCGACAGCCCGAGCGCCTCGTCGCGGCGGCCCTCCGCCTTCGCGGGCGCGAGGCCGAGGCGGGCCTCCGTCCGGACGAGGCCGTTCCAGGCGGCGCGGCGCTCGCCGGCACCTCGCGCGGCGCCCTCGACGCGCTGCTCGGCGTAGCCGAGGGCCTCGCGCTCGCGGCGGCGCGCGAGGTGCCGGCGGGCGGCCGCGTCCTCGAGCAGCGCGGCGTCGCGGGCCGAGGCGGAGCAGCAAACGACGCCGTTCTCCAGCACCCGCGCGGCCATCGCGGCGTCGCCGACGACCACGTCCTCGCACGCGCTCCACTGCGCGTAGACCTTCCAGTCCTGCACGCCCTCGCTCGCCGCGAGCTTGCCGACCCGACGGAGGCGCCGGAGAGGCTCCTTGCGCGCCTCCGGGGGGGCGCGCGCGAGCGCCTCGCCGATCGCGCGCTGCAGGAAAAGGGCCTGGTCGGACGAATTCGGAAGACCGGTGTCATTCTTTTCATACATCACGATGTTGACAATGTTTCGAAGCGCAAAGGAATCACTTTGGATCGCGCGAAGCCCGGACAGGGCGGCGTCAAGCGCGAGCGCGTTATCCTTCACAGTGTCGAGCAAAAAAAGGCAGTACTCATACCAACAGGAGTCGTCCTCCGGTAGCTGCGCACACATTTGACGATAGGCAAGAATCATCCGACGAATTTGTATCTCCCGTTCTAAAATTTCGCTCTCCAGAATACCTTTCATGGATTGAAGAAGGGCAATCCATTGTCGCCGCACCTCAATCCTATCCGAATCGCAACAGAAACGGACATAACGATCAGGCCATCGCTCGCACTCAAGAACCCGATCCAGGGCCTCACTCCCCTCATTGGCGTTTATCAAATCCACATCGTCGTACGCTTTGTATGCTTCGCAAAGAAGATGACGCTCGTAAAGCGGTAGGGATAGCCCAAGATGATAGACTTCCAACCTGTTTTCGCGGTTTGAGCAACATCTGGCTGCCTCAATCCAAAGATGCACACTAAAGGGATCTAAACCCACGGCATGGACAGCCTCGAAAGCCATTTCATCCGTTAAAGAAATGCCGGTTTCTCGAGCATACGCAAAGTAGGTTTCCCAGGCATCACAAAAGACTGCATCGTTAATCAATTTTAGAATAACATCTTTTTTCTCCTCAGTTTCGAGTAGAGGGAAATCTCTTGAACTAACTGCGGAAAGAGGATTTCTGATTATCTCCTCCACTAAACTCATCGAATCTACTTGGGGCTATGCATGTGTTTGATGTAGGATATATAAAAAGTAAAGAAAGAGGGAAGAAATGCAAAAGTCCGTGAACAGTGAAAGAAATAGTATCTAATACATTGCATAATCCCTCTAGGCGTCACCCTCAACATTTCAATACATCCGAAGCGAAAAAAAAAAAAAAAGGAAAAGCTTTCATTGTCTGTCTTAGCGAGTGCGCCCATATGCTCAATTTTTTTCAGTATGCTTGCGATAGGAAAAGTACTTGGATGGTCCAAAGAGTCTCCAGTCGTTCTTCTCCATTAGCTTGGTATAATCTTGTAGTTGCTTCTCGAACTCAGCTTTACCCAACTGCTGCTGTAATCGCGGGATATGCTTCCTCACTGCCAAATCAATGGGCATGTGTATAATGTGATTTTTTTTTCAAAAAGGTCTATATTTAAATAACTTACAGTGCTAAAACAGATGGAAAAAAAAAAAGACAAACGTAAGTTTTACGAATTTCGACTCACTCAAGCACATAATCATCTCGTTGAGAATAAAGTATCACCAAGTCGTTAAAGGTAGTCAGGAAACAATGTAAAAATACATATGAGATCTCGTTGAAACTGAATTGCCATCATAGTGACATGCGAGCTGGGAAGAAATACCTTTTCAAGACGGCAATCATTCGAGGACCGGGGCATAAGTTAATTATGTTGATGTAATATACAGGAGGAAGCCAAAGATGGAAAAAGTAGTAGCGGTAAGAAAAAAAAAAGGAAAGTTTCCCTTTGAAGCCTAACAGATATTTTTTAGGATACAAAATTTTTGAGTAGTGGAGCGTCAACAATAGCACAAGAAATCTCAGAAAAGAGATCAGAATCCATAAACTAAACGCTATGTCTTAATCATTCGGTGAACTAAAAACTCAACACTGTATCAGAGGGTATGAGAAAGTCGCCGAGGTAGAAGAAATACATATTATACCTTTCTTAAAAAAAAACAAAAAAAACTATAATGTAGTCAAGAAATTTATACATGCAGGGAAAGAAAATTGTGGCAGAGCGTTCCTTCACAAAAAAGTGTTTTGCAAACCATTGGCCAAAGAGTTGAAGCATCTCGTTTACAATGCACCATTTCCCAATAAGGAGAAAAGTAAAAGTGATGATAATCTCAGTTTACACGAAGTTTATTATAGTAAAATGTTTAGCGCCTTTTACTATTACAGTTATGGTTGTTTCCAACAACAAAACAGAAAGACTAGGGTTGACGTTCACGCTTTCTAGAATGCGGCGTTTTAGAAGAAGAGGCACCGTCATCAAGCTCATCCACAACCGGGTCCATGTCATCCCACACATCCTCGCCCAACGTAGCCGCTCTCTCTGGCTGCTTGCGGCTCACCGCCATGCTATACGAAGAGACGTTATCTGTGAGAGGGAGCTGCTCATCAAATAGGATGCAATTAACTCGCTGCTTTGTGTAAATCGAAAGCAGCAACTTGCCTGTCGGAACATGGTACAGCCTGGCCTTCCTATCTAGTCCTGCAACCCCTAGCAATTGATGTCCTGCCGGGTGCTTGGCCATACTTCGCACGCTCCCGACCCCACCTCGAAGTTTCGCTCTCGAAGTAAACCCTCTCCGAGTGTCATATAGGTGGACATCGCCGCTAGCTTCTCCAATGAGAAATTTGTTGGAATTCCATTGAAGCATCGATGTTGGACGTCTTTCAATTTCTCGATTAATTTCAAACTCCTGTACGGGCCTTTCGCTAGATCGACGGTCGTAAAAACGAACTTGATGATATGCAGTGCAAGTACAAAATACAAAGGGGTTTATAACACACGTACCAGTAATAAAACTCGGGAAGGGAACATCCAGAATATGATCGCGTACATTGCGAGCCTTAAAAACAAGAGAAGGGCTAGCATCGGCACCCAAATCATAAACACACAACTCATTCTCATTCCCCCCTATTGCAACCATTCCATATTTTCTTTGAATGTGAACCGCATCAACGGGACCGTTCGCTTGAAAAATGCTTGGTGACTCCAACTCAGGGTTCGTAATTAGAACAGACGCATCTTTCGTCACCATAACGAGTTTTCCTTTTACAAATGACATAGCATTTGGTAGCGCAGAAATGTGTCCAATATTTTCAGCCGTGATCTTTCTTCCCTCTTTCGTGTTAAACAGAGTGATAGCTCCATCTCGAGTTGAGAAAGCAACAGATGAGGTCGAACTATCAACCCAACACATTCCCATAATCCCTCTTTGACGATTCTGCTCTCCATAGGAATAAGTCAAAGTTGACCCACTGCTTTTTGTGATGTTCCAGACTTTTAATAAGCCAGTTTCATCTCCTGTGATGCAAGCCATTGCGGTACTATACAGAAAAGACTAAATCGATAAAGTAGGAAATTAAAAAGATTGAAATGAAAGAGTGAAAGAAAAAAGTCAAAAATCATTACAAAACAAAAAGATGCATAGAAAGGAGTGCCATATGAGCATACCGTTGAGATCCATTCCGTCTTGAAAGTCATTATTTCCCAGTGCTCCTTCAATATTTTTCTAGTTCTAAAAATTTCTCAAAATCTTTTTCACAAATAGATAAAAGAGTCGCGGATTCAAGGAGTATTTTCTGCCTCTTTAGAATACCAATGAGCTTGTTCTGCTTTCGTATGCAGTTGAGCAAGTCCTCATTTTGCTTTTCTAGGGATTCAACCTTTTTCGAAAGCCTCTTTAGCTCCTCATTTTCGGTACCGGGTTCAACCGTAGAACTTTTGGTTTTTAAATCCTTCGAACACTTCAATTTACCTAATTGAAAATTTGAACTATCGGAAGCCAATTGATGCTGCAACATCAAGATCTCCTTTCGTTGGGCAGAAACTATATTTTCGGAAACATTCAGCTTTTTCTCAAGATCTTCAGTTTTCAGACGCTCATTCGAAAGATTTCGCAAAGCATTTTGAAGGTCTTTTTGTATATTCTCGTAAGTTGCACTAGAAGGAATTTGCCGCTGCCCAACACCTTCCTTGAACATTGTTATCAACAGTAATAACAAAAACTTGAAAGCTGGTAGCTACTCAACAGATTCCACACAAACAGAAATAAAAAATAGGGGGTGAACGATGCTTCACTAGGGAAATTGATAGTAGAAAAACACCCTAGGGCTAAATAGATAGTAATAATAAAGGGAACCGAACACCACATATCACGCGGCATACCCGTCAAGAAAAATTAGGCACTAAGCAAGACACAAAAGAATCGCCAGGGGCAATGCGTACCCATTTTCCCTGTCATAAGGGATGAGGCCGGGATGCTGTTAGGCGATCATTTCGCACCTGTTTCGCCGCCGCCCTGGGACACCCGCCCGCGCTTTACCAAATAAAAACGGGAGGGGGGGTGAGAGATTTTATATCCCACGCAAACGAATATTTTAAGTCCCACCAACAAAAATAAGTCATTCGAGCTCTGGTAAAGAGCCCTCAAAACTTCAAAGGGGGGGGGGGGGGGAGTGCAAAAACGAAAAAAGAAACCCGTAGGGATAATTAAATTTAAATCCAGCACAATTTTTTTTAGCTAAAAAAAAAGCAAAAGATATAACAATACGTAACAAAACTTCCTTTCCAAAGCCGCTATATAGCAGCATGGCCCCCCGCACCCCGCAGGGATAGCCATCATTGCGAATATTAAAAAACGCGGCAACATAGCATCAACGCCAAATTATGAGTTTCTTTACGCTTTGACGAGGTTCGCCCTAACACAGGAACATGCACGAACGCATGTGACCCATACCAAATGCCTAAATATTCCACGATGGCAAAAAAAATGAAAATTCGTTAGTTTAATCATCAAAATTTTCAAAAAATATTAGCCTCAAACCATCCAGCGCCATTTCGTGATGGATTCACGATGCTATCCGCTGAGCAGAATACAGTGTGGCCGTTGTTTCCGTTGAAGCGACGACAAGAATACGAGAGACGATTATATACGTGTGCTGTGGATAGCGATGTCTCGGGAGCTTGCGCATCTTCTATAGACGCCATTTGTATGTTTCGCTCTTGGGGGAACTAAAATTGGCGTATTGCTTCCTTTTGGTTGTTTTTTTGGTGCGGCATGGATTGGGGGCGTGTGCGTGGATGTGTGGGCAAGGCCCCCACATTTGACGTTCTAAAGAGTGAACGGGTATCAAGGCATCCCTGGTGAGCCTCAATGTTGGCGATTGAAGCTCGTCCTTTATGTGAGGTGTTGGCGTCGCCTTCTAAGAAGGGTGTGTGGGTACAGAATTTTTATCCTAGGAGTCCATAGGTATGGGTTCGGCATTGGCTTAATACCGTCATTGGTCTTTTGCCAGAATCATCTGCACAGCAAACCCTCCTTTCAAGGCGTTGAGAAACAAGCATCGGACTTTAGTGAGGCGCCTTCGGCTAGAGAAACGTTGAATTTTGAACAAGGGGTGGGGGAATGGGTGGGTGCGCCCCGCCGTTTGGCCTCAGAAAGCTATAATCCATTTGCTAGAACCCACCAAAAAGTTTCCGATAGCCCCCAATTCTTGCGTGTATCGCATATTGGGGCCGCCCAGATTCCGACACATAGTGTGCACTACGGGAAATAGAGTTGTGGTGGAATACGGCGGAGGGCCCAGGCCACCCTGCATCGCTATGAATTGGTGCCCGCTGGATCGCTTTCAAGCATGTGTCTCTCAGGGTAGGGTGGGGGTATCTTTGATAGCGTTTATCCCCTTTCCAATGTCTCGGTTTCCTAACCATCCTATGGGGTTTCCTCTGGATTCTTAAAGGGGGGAGGGGGCCTGGGAAAAGAGTATATCAAAGTTTTTTTGGGCTTGCTATTCCAATATATATATTTTTTAATGACGTGGGGACTGAAATTTCTGTACAAGCCTAAGCATTTCAAGAACGCGCCAGACATCTGGCAGTTCACGCCTGGCTGTCCATCGGCGGGTGTGGGCGGGATGGAAAAGTATCAACTATCCCTTGACAAATTTATTGAATGTTGGAAGTATATGGCACTGGAGCGCGTCGAATCGGTGATTCAGTATGCGCGCTACTGGAGGTACAAGGGCGACGCAGAGCTTCTTTTTACGCGACGGAATGTTCGAGCCACACGGGAACCGCAGGAGGCACTCCCCAACACCATTCAAGTGCTCGTTATTGGCTCGGAAGGGTGCGGCTGTAGGAGTCTGATTTTTACCTTGACTGCTGAGGGGCACGAGAAAGGGTCATTCCGAAATGTGCCGAATCGAACGGAATCCAGTGAACTCTATGTGCGATTCACGACATTTAATCTCTCCGACCCAACGTTAATTTTTCGACTATTGTTTATATGACCATCCCATCAGAGGAGGCAGAATTGATTCTTACATATGAGAACTTGAATAAAAGCTTTGACGTGGTATTGCTTTGTTACAATGGTGGCGATCCCGTCTACAGCATCCCGTACCTCATGAGATCTATAAGTGTGTTTTGGCGGCGCACTGCACGACAAACCTTCCCTTTATTATTGTTCAAACAAAGAACGATTGCGCAGCCGAGTACGATGATGATACTGCCGCGGTATATGCCGGCCACCTCTGCGTGGTGCCGCGGATTAGTAACCCGACGAGAGTGAAGCTTAATGCCTGCAAGTCCTCCCGCCTTCGCTGTCGGCGACTTCCATTCTTAGATGCTAATACTGGTAGGATATTCGACAGGGCCTTTGACAAGGCTACCCGAGCTGAGTTTCAGACTCAAACTGAGCACTGTTAGCGATTACCTTATCCGAATACTCGCTTGCCGAGTTCTCTGGTTTACCAGACGCCACTTATGCGCTGTGGTGGAATTTGGGCCGTACGCACGATAAGAATGGGAAAAAAATGATGATACTGTAAGACAAAACGTTTCAAAATTAGAGGCTTTCGGTTTAGAGCATCAGCTTCTGTGGCCACCAGTGCTGACGAACTGTGCGCAGCCGGAGGAAAATGACTTGCCTGAGCTGAATGAGTATTTTTACACGGTGTCAGCGGACCCGAATATCGCGGTAGGTAACGCACCTTTGACTTGGGTTCGTATTTTCCGTCGCGTTAACGTAGTAGCAATTGATATAATTGCTACTACGGGTTTTCTTCAGGCGCTAGTTATGGGGGTAGTTCGTTACTAGAGAAGCAGAAAAGCCATGAGTTCGCGTCATTCCCTAATTAATTGTTTGTTGAAATGATGTCAATCGCCATAACCAATTGTTGTTGCAGCGTAGGTTGACTCGGCAAATTGTCCTTGTCTTTTTTTATGTTTCACTTAACGATTGAGGTGTGGATACTATTTTCATTCGGGGATCCTCATTCAACTCGCTTGTCCCAGTCCTTTCTCATCCTTTTATTTCTCATTACTAAGAATAATAACTCCGCCACGATTAAAAGAATATATCCTCTTCTCTATAAAACTATGGCATCTTGTGTGGACCCTGTGCCTGCTACCTTCGCCGCTGGGTGCTATTGGGGGACGGAGAAATTCTTCTGTAGCAAGTTTAAAGACTCAATAGTATCCAAGCAGGTGGGGTTTATGGGTGGCAGTGATGTCCCTGGTGGGGTTACCTACGCTCAAGTCATGAAGGGTGACACTGGCCATGCCGAAGTATTGCATTTTATCTACGATCCCACCAAAGTTTCGTACAAGGAGCTAATCGAGTTTTTTTTTCGTATTCACAACTCTACGACACCGAACCAGCAAGGTGTTGATATCGGAACCAATTATCGAAGCGCGATTTTTTATCATAATGATGAACAAAAGAAAGCCGCCCAGGAGTACATCGCCAAGCTAAACGGCTTGGACGAGGAGCTGAATGCGAAATTCCAGGTGTTTGGAGGTGCGAAGTGTATTACCACTGTCGAAAAGGCATCAACCTTCTACCCAGCACACCTTGATCATCAGGAGTACTTCAAAAAAAACCCTCAAGCGCATTGTAGTCATCGCATTCATTTCTGAGGGTGTTGAATAAATGGATCCCGTAAAAAGGTATTTTACGATATAGATATATATGATCGTGACACTAAATTCAAAAAAGGGGAGACACATACGAATAGTAGATATTTGCTCTATTTAAATTTTGTTTAGACATTTTGTCAATATTTATTTTTAGCTTTGATAATGAAGTTTGTTGCAGACATTACATATAAATTATGCGATATTATATATATGCATATATACCAATACACATAAGCATGTGCGATTTAATTTCAAATCCTTTATTTAGTTTTCGAAGGAAACTGTGTCAAATTCGTACGCAAGCCTTATCAGATCACTGTCCTTTAAAGAAAGGTAACGGTAGCGAGTGTCGTAGTATAAAAATTATTTTATGTGAGTCGTAATTCTTTTTTTTTTGTTAATATTTTCTTCTAGGGAGGGCAAATATAGTTTTATGTAATGTACGCAAGCAAAGATCGAAAATATCAATTCATTCCATTTTAGTCATTGTGGAACTTGTTTTTAAGTCAAGACGCTAAATATTCAAGGCTAGTATGTATTTAAATTAAGCATTAAACACACCGATACAGACAACTAAATGAGTCAAATCATTATTTCTTACATATTATCAAAATTGGCTAATATCGCCGATGTACAGCCTGCAGACATTCAAACTTCACTTCAAGACCGTAGTATTGCTCTCAAAAATGTATCACTGCGTAAGGATGCTATGAATGCTATCCTTCCTGTACATGTAGAGGATTTCACAATCCTTAACTTGGCAGTTTTTCTTCCGAGATTTACGACATCGGAGCCCATCCGGGTCGAGGTCGAGCAGGCATGTCTGGTGGCCCAAATGAGCCTGTCTGAGCCCTCACCGGAGCGCACCTTGGAGAAGATCCTTAGCAACATCACAAACGAAACCATTTTAGGTTGCCCAAAGGCTGATTTATCGAGTGAGACCGCAAACAAAGCTCTACCTGAGGATGAGGAGCTTCTTTACACGGAAAGTGAAGTAGTGGAAAAATCCACTGTTGCGTACTCGGAGAACGCAGGTGATTATGGGGATTTACTGTCCTGTCGCAGCGACAGTGAGTTTTCCGACGCCGAGAGCACCAGTCTCTTGCAATCCGAGAGGGAGGGCATTGCCGATACCAACCGATCGATAGGCGGTGGTTTCTTTTCTTATCTGCGAGACCGTGCATTGGACTCGATAAAATGGATTTGGCAGCGACCAATCCAAATAATCGTCAAGGATCTCACTTTCGTATTAAAATTTGATTTGTGCAGAAACCTAGGTTTTGACTGCCACGTGGACTATCTCGAGTGTGTTGTTGAGCTAAAGCAAGGGACGGATCCCCAACAACTAAGTTTAGTTAACATGTCAACAAGTAATGTGGACTTTATGGTCACTACAGACGAGACAAGCATAAAGGTCATTTCAATAGAATCCGCCAGTGCCAAAGAAATGGCAGTCGATGACATTTCCAACAGGTCGGGTGACCGCAGGAAGATTTTAGTTTCCTTCGATGGTACCTCAACCATCCGCTGCGATACGGCTTCCCTGATTGCGCTCATCAAGTGCAAGGCTGCATGGGAGATGCCACAGACGCTGCGAGCAGGTGGCTACCCCTTCTTTGAAGCTTCAAAAGAAGGCTCGATCTGGGCTTATGCGGCCAGCCGCAGCCTGGAGAGGCTTCGTTATCAGCGCCGACGGTACAACTTCAGCCGGTCTCACTTGCGCTTCTTCTCAAGGGCGAGAGGACGATACCTGCACCTGCTTGACGCTTGTCACCGCCACCAAAGTGTGGAGGGTTATAAACAGGACCTTGCAGAGGTTGAACACGATCTTCATTATTGGGATGTGATTTTGTACTTGCGCCGCCATGTACAGCAACGCTACTTGATGGTGGGGCTTCCAGAAATGCTGGATCTGACACACGGCAACAAGGTTCCGTGGGTGGGCACCATTCAGACCTACCACTTTGAGTGGAGCACCGTGCGGTTATGCCTGTTTAATGTGACCACCGTCGTAATGGCGGATGTTTCCGTTCTAGTACAAAATACAGAGCGAGTTTTCGAGGTGGGGAGTGCACTGGTTGAGATGCAAAAGAGCATTGCCAAGCATCGTCCTGGGTCACTTTTGGTACTGGTACGTCCATGCTGTTACGCAGCGTGTCTCAGCAAGTAGCCGCTGACCACGTTGTTACAGCGGTGAAGCTAACCGAGATGGCACTTTTCTTACGGGTTGACGATCTTTACTCAGGGGCGTCAACTATGCTGGACAGCCTTCGGGAAATCGGCCCATGGAACATTACAGCCTCCCAGGAGTCACCTGTCGCGAAGAGTCGTTCTCATACCCTGACAGTCGCCGTTTCGCGATTTGAGTGCGTGCTTGACTCCATGCAGCTTGTCATGGAACGGTTGTCTTTTGCAAGGACAGGGTCGTTGACAGACATGGCACATTATGGCTGCACATTGCAGCATCTCTTCATTCGATTCGATGAGTCATACTTTGTGTCGCCGATTGCTGTTAGTATGAAGCCAAGCGGTAGAATTGTTGTATCGGAGGTCGTCCTCCGCGTCACTCGCCCTACTTGGGATTATCTCTGCGTGCTGAGTAGCCGCGCAGCGGAATTGCTCGAGAAAGTATCCGATTGCTGGATGCCTGGCACGGTCGTCACCGTGCCTACTGTTCACGGCGAAAGGGTTAGTTTTGCATTTTTAGAACACTACCATGATCAGAGCTCGTCTTTGCGAAAGGTGAAGGGCTTACCTAGTCTCTTTGTGAAGGGATGTCACATTATTTTCGAGCCCTTTAATTTGACCCTCACTGCCTCCAGTGTGCTCCTGAGTGGTTCGACGCGCAGAGGCCAAAAAGAGACGCACATCGACATCAAGTATGTGGCGTGCACCTCTGACTGTGTGCAGCCCATGTGTTTAAGTCTCACCTTAAAAAAAGGTCTGCATCTGTACATACCCGAGAATCTTCAGGGGCTAAAAATTTTAACGATTCCTTCTGCAACTTGTTCGAGCAAATACCGCGACGACATGCGGATGGGCACAGAGGAAATCATGCTTCTACAAATAAAAGATGCGCACTTCGTCTTTATACAGCAAATTGTATACGCATCGCTAGGCACAACTCGCGGGCTGAACGATGGTGTAACCATCTCGTCCTTTAAGATAATCTCGTCTACAGATTTGACAGGCTCTTCCAGTACAACGTGCCCTTATCACTCTTCGTTCATACAGCTGTCCTGCAAACTTACACGTCTGGTGTTGCCTAGAATCGGTGTGATTCCGTTTACCATCCTTGGCATGTTTTTTTCCAGGCTACACGCCTTCATCACGGACGAGATCCTCTCGGTAGATGCCTATAGGCTTATATTGAACGCCTGTACCGACGTAGCGATAGATTTGAACACGGACGAGTGCGTCATTGACTGTGGGTGGTCCAGAGACCGGTACGGCCGATTGGAGTTGAGCACTTCCCTTCCGACCGCGCGTCGCCAGTGCGATCAGTCAGTCCAAAAGCGACGGGGCACACTAGACGCGTTCGGGGAGCCCTTTCTCCCGGTTTTTACGCGGTCCGACATCGAGCCTGTTCTTTTCAAAACAGATCCTTCGCGGCTCGTGCTGAGCCTCACTATTCCCTGTTTGTCGGCATCCTTGGAGCTCGCTGAAGGCTCGGCAGCCGGCACCGCCGTCAAGACTGTGCTTTGCCTTTCTGCTTTTCAGATCGAGGTGCCACTTCCCCGATATGATTTCTGGACAGATGAGGTACGGGCAACCGTGTCACCTCCACCTAAAATAGTCTCGGACTACGTGTCCGTTAGACTGGAGCAGGTCGATGCGTCCTTCAGGATCGGCAGTCTGACTGTGAAGGGGGTGGAGATCCAATGGGGAAGGTTGACCTCGGCCTTCCCCCCCTCACTCACCTATAGAGTTAAATTGGATGTCAACAATGCGACTGAGGTGCCGAGTCTCTCTTCTCTCTCCACCACCACCTCCTCAGAAGAGGTGTATGCTTTTGTCGACGTGCAAGTCGACTCGTGGGACGCGCGGTTGGATCTCTCGTGTGAGAGGGCCAACTACCACAACGCTTTAGAGCTTATGCGCTTCGTTATTTCTGCCTCTGACTCGTTGCACCCTTTTGTATGCATCACACAGAACATGGCAGATCAGGAATTTAACCTAGACACTATCGGCGATCTTCATTTTTGTACCCCTGCAGGAGTTTCGTGTAAGGAAACGGAAAAGGTTCTCGTAATTGAGCGTTGCTCCTTTATGGCCAGCCGAAAAGAATGTCATCTGGTCGTCTGTGAGGACACGACCGTGATCTTTCGCAATTGCATCTTCAAGCATCTACATGATGATTTTGTATTGTTGACTGACAAGACGGCGTTCTATATACTCGTGCAATGCTCTGAGGCATTTGACATATTCCATGACCTGGTGCATCCTCAATTGCCGGAAGCGGGTGAAGTCTCGACAACGTCCCCCTTCAAGTTTAACCTTGCCCTGAGGAAGGGTCTTTTTCAGATGCAGCTAACAAAGAAGGTTACCTTTGTGGTTTCTCAGCATCAGACTTTGTTCAATAGTTTGTCCAGCAAGATGCTAAATCGTAAGAAGCTTCGTGTTGAAAACATTCGCATTGATTGTATGTGCAGTGGCTCCGCTCAAATGTTGCCGGTATGCACAAGGATCACTGTAGAAGCCGAGTCATCCTTTTCAGCGGAGCACGAGCTCCTTCTCAACTGCTCTCTGAGCTTTGGGGAGGTACTCATTCCGATCATAGCCACTGCAATCGAACCGTTATCGTCTCTACTGTGTGATTTACATGCCCAGTACTCAAAGTGGGGGATTGTGAAGCGGAGCCGGTTTGTTGCAGCATCCTTGCACCAACAGAGGATGGAACCGGAACCCTTTTTCCGGTTTGAACGCTGGAGAGTGGTCTTTTCCATCTCGCTTATTCCCTTACAGGTGCTGCTACCCAATCGCATGCCGGTTATCACATTAACGGTTTCGAATGTCTTTATATGCTCTACCAAGGACCGCCAAAACGAAGATGGTGTGTTGCACGCGCGTCTAGGTCTTCACGGCGTGGCAGCGTACGAATTCTCAAGCGAGTGCTTTAAACCGCTTTTGACAAACCATTTAGTGGTGGAAGCTCAAGGTAACGTGGGGGGCGCCACCGGACTCTGCGAGCTTCACATGACGGTTAGCCCAGGAAACATCGACGTTTCAGCTGAGCAGGTGCGCCTACTGAAGTATTTAACAGAATACACACAGGACCTGGCGATATGCCGCTCCACGGCACGTATTATTAACGAAACGGGTACGTCCTTTTCCTTAACGATGACTTCAGGGAGCGTAGTCACTGTAAGCGACCAGCAGGAGTTGGCGCTGCACAAGCTTTTGAAACCAAATCAGCTTGCGGGGATTCGACGCGATGGTGATACCTTCGATCACGTTTTGGTGGGTAAGAGTAACGCAGCTTTGCACAACTTTGCGGAACCCAATACGTTTGGCATCGGCACCAGCGTTTGTGTGTTTTCGAGCGGCTTTGCACTTCACGTGACCACCGCGATGGATTCTCAGTTCACCCAGCGCGTGTGGGTGCGCACGTTGGTGCTTGTAAAGAATGAAACGGCTTACCGCCTGATATTCACCTCAGACAGCTCCTCTGGCTCGCGTATCGTGGGACGTGGCGCGGTATCTTGCCTCCCCGAAAGCTTACTAGATTGCAGGGGGCTGAACCTGGCCTTGCTGCTTGCAGATGATGACAGTTGCCTCTCGCTGAAGGAACCTCTCTGGCATGCCACGAGTGCGCTGGAGCGCGTGAAGCTCGCCTACAAGGAGGAAACTCCACCACAGCGTATAGCGATCGAGTTTATTTCCCAAAAAGATGCCTCGAGTCACTATGTGACTCTAGATTTTGAGCTCACTGGAGACGGTGGCATTATGATATTTGTGCATCTCTCGCAGCCTCTTCTCGTGAATCAGACCTGTTTCCCTATTCTGGTTGAATTCCTTGGTGCGACTTCCTTACCAGAGCATATGACCTCCCTTCGAATCGATCCTGGTGCCTCAGCGAGTGTTTGCCACCTGAATCCGGCCATTTCTCACCCTAGTCGTGTGCGCATTGATGCTAACTCGATCCTCTACGAATCCTCAGATAATTTGGAGCTGTATTCTGCTCATCACAGCGATTTCGACACAAGCGTTAACTTTGTTGTGAAGCACTGCAAATACCCTCTGCGCTACTTTTTTGAGCTGACCGCAGGCTATAAAGCCAGACCCTACCCTGGGCGGAGGACTACAGCATGTATTATTTCGGCTAGCAACCAGGCCTTCGTTCGGAACGAGTGTGAGGTAGACATTCTGATTTTGTCGACTTCAACTGGGACACCTGTCGGTAGCCTTCCAGCGGACGGTCTGCGGAGCCGCTCTGAGGGTCCGAACCTGGGTTACGTTCCGTTTAATCATGGCCTACGTTTGAAGGTCCAGGAGTTGTTCTTTTCTGAGGAATTTGAGATCATCCCCAACTTTGCTGGGGCCTGTATTCAATGCACGTCAAAAGAGTCCAATGGAGCGTCGCCCGTCGGCCACACGATGTTTTTCTTGCTGCGCCCGATCGCAGACAGCGAAGGTCGCTTCTTTGACATCTTGCCCCCGATGGTGATTGTCAACCGGCACCCTTCACTGCGTCTATATGGGCGCCATATGGTCCTGAGAAGGGATCCGACGGACGCCGCCGGTAGTACCGGCTTCTTGCCCGCGACCAGCTTTCACGTAGACGCGAATGCGCAGAGGGAGTGGTATACCATAGCAAGCGTTGGCTACTCCAGCTACTTTTCCCTCAGCTTCAACGATCACGTACCGCATTCCTTTCTCGACAAAGCCGACTTGCCTCCAAACACATCATGGAGAGGCTACATTGAGCATAGGAACTCTTTTCATTACGTAGACATCACCAGAAAAGGGCTTTACGACCCTGTGACCATGGTCATCAGTGAGCCACAGCCCGCGCTGCTTCGGGTTGTAAACATGACCACGGTTGCCTTTCGCGAGGTGGACGCGTTGACGACGAGTTCACTGAGCTCGTCGCATCCCGGTGACAAGGAGCTGGTGCTAACGCGTGTGGATGGCAGCAACGCTCGACTGTGCATTTCGTTGTTGGGTGACTGCGATTGTACCGACGGCTTGGTTTCTACATCCACATTCTTTTCAGTCCGTGTCCGAACCGTGGTGGGCGATCGCGACCGACCCACCATAGTGCTTCTTTTCGATCCCAAGGCTGACATTTTCGGCCATAAGGACGTATTGGTTCCGCCTGAAGAAAAGCAACGCCTCGAGCTGCGGTTAGAGGGAAGCATTTTTAGGCAATGCTTGAACTTACGCGATGGGGTATGCACACCGGTGCAGCTGCAGCTAGAGTCTTTATTCATCTATGTCGCTTACACAGGCACCTTCACAGTGCAGTGCACCGCTGCTGGGCTCAGCATTTGCAACGAATGCGATGGTGAGCAAATCCGTATTCTGGAGCCCTTTGAGCTGAATTTGGCGGTGCGGGATGCCAGTTGGGGTCTCTGCTCCGTGAATGTTCATTCCTTTCATAGTAGTGTAAGCCCGATCCACATTACCATTTCAGATTGGTTTGTGTACCAAGTACAGCAATTCTTTGAGCATTGCAGGCTTTCGCCCTCGGAGGGCTCGGTGGCCTTGATGCACGATTCCTATAGAGCGGCCCCTTTATTGGATCACGCTGGACCGCTGCGTTTTATAAGTATAGACCAGGCAACTTTATCGACCATTCCTGTTGAGATTAGTTGGGATCGAAGTGTGGTCCCACCAACCGACTATATCCTTGGCGATTCCCCGTTAAGTCTGATTATTCCATCCCTTCATCACGCTCGCTTTGTCCTCCCACGCGTGCAGTTCAAAAAGCTCTTCACGCCTTCACTAAATCAGCTCTTCGGTACGATTCAGCAGCTATTCCTAACAGAGATACTGAAGCAGCTGCCGCAGATTGTAGGCAGTGTTGGCTTCTTCAGAAGCGACAGCTCTCTGATCCAACGCATAGGGTCAGGCCTCACCTCTTTCTTTTCCTGGAGTTCGAAGCAGGATGACAAGACAAACAACGACGCTTCTCTGCTATAGACAGGCGGTCTCGCAGGGAATTCTGCAAAGACGAACTATAGGTAGTTCGGTGTATAATCGGTAAGTGATTTCTTTGCGGTTTCTTTTGGTGTAGACTCTGTTTGCTTTTTAAACTTTCTATAATCCTATAAAGAACAACAAGTTTGTCTAATCCGTGGCGCTTCGAGCGTCTTGCGGCCAAAAATAGCTGTTGATCATCCGACACGCTTTAGCTGTTCTAGAAACCACCTAGGAAATCTTAATGGTCTGCCTGCACATCGTGTATGTTCAGAGTGGGCCCCGAACCCCCTTGTGTGCTACTTGTACTTGGAAATTCTTTCTGTGTGTCATATCTTTTTTTTTTTTTGCTCGTTTATACAAAGACCCTGCTGCATCGTTTTAGGTGAGAACCCTTTTGATGTGAAACCGAGTATTCCATTTTGTCGCCAGGATTCAGTAGCGCAGGCCGAGGACGGAGCCCAATCGTGTTCAACTCTTTTCCTTTAGAATTTAGACTGTGGGGAAAGGGGCACCACAGGCAAGCCAAGGGGATGGAATCTTGGCAGGAGGGGTGGGGGACAAGAATGAAAAGGGGCTCCTTCAATGCGCACACTCCATGCGTCACCCGCCTGGGCTGCTAGATTGAGCGCTGCGCTACGCTACCGCCTTGCGCGGCAAGGTTTCTCAACTACAGGATTCGTGTTAGACATTTATCGCTTCACTCCGTGGGGTAAGCATCTTATAGAGAAGAAGATCGAACCTGTTTAGCTGAGCCGTCACATACACACTGAGAGCACTTTTTGCGCAAGCTTTACAACTTTCCCTGACACACGGTTCT
>MJCC01000020.1:6330-56509 GCA_001766655.1 Phytomonas francai
CCCCCCAAAAAAAAAAAAAAAAGGGAAAAAGGTAATAGTAATAATCCTTTACGAGTTTTCCAAGAGTTAATGATGTAGCTATGAGAATGCATCAGACATACGGCTTCATTATATCCTTTCAATCGAACCTGCGCCTGCTGAACTGTTTCTCACCACGGCTAAGCCGCCGCTGCATTTGGGCTCTTTTGCCCCGCCGTTGTTTTCGCAGTTATTTCATTCCTACAACTACACTGCTAATGTGTTGTGATACCGCTATGTGCTTTGCCATCTATTATTCACAGAGGAGCATTTCCTTTTCAGCTTTGTGTTCGACACATTTTTCCAGAGAGGTTTTTAAACCGCTAGCCTCTTCATCGCAGGATCAAGTTGCTGAAGCGGCGATCCACAATTCTTTTGATGCATCCGAGATCCATTTGCTCATTTATACGAGTTACTCTCATGGGCCAGAAGCCGAACCAGCGCATGATAACAGGGTTGGAAATGATTTTACCGCAGTTAACCTTTCTTCCCCAATATCTCATGTCACGTCGTTCGCAGTGCTTGATCGCTATGCTTTTCAACAAATGATTGACGAGGCTCTGGCCACGTATTCGATTGACGAGGATCCCCGAGCTTGCTCTTTTGGGAAAACTCTTCAGCACTCTACTACAGGCGAACATTCACCTGGGGATGGTAGATCGTCCGATGGAAGTGAAAGCTCTTTGCCAACTGTCACGGTCATCCAAATGCGGGCGCCAAACCATCTAACACGCGAACTCCACCGACTTCTGCGTAAGTCTGAATGTGAACTGTACCCCCTTCTAAAGGTACAGCAGCGTATAGACGCCTACGTAGACCGCATTTATTACCCGCTTCTTGTGTATACCTTCTTTGCCTTCTTTGTTCTGCACTTCGTTGTCTACTTCAACTGGATTTTCTTTGTTTTCGATTGGAATCTGGTCGAACCCACGACATATTTTCTGGGTCATACAGGTGTTTTTTTCGCATTGGTCTTCCATTACATGCGGTGTGACGTGAGTGACGAGGAATACACGCACAAAAATTTCCTCAGGTTCATAGCTGAGAGACGACGGGGGAATCTCTATAAAAAAGAACAACTAAAAGAGGGTCGAATTCTAGAACTGAAGGCGTTGGTTGAGGATATCAAAAGGGAGCTGCAGCGAAGTTAGAATCTCACTGTTCCAAATTTCTATTTTTGTTATAATGTGTATTGAATGTAATTGAAACTGCTGTCACAGAGAGAGGGGGGCCAGAGCGGGAGGGGGGGGGGGCATTACAGTCAATTCGATTTTGGTGTTTCATAAAGTTTTTCAGTTGCTCATAATATAGGCTTTCTTGTTTTTTTTTTCAAAAATTTCTATATTTATGCGTCGGTATCAGGTTTATTTATTCTACTGCTTCGTGTACCCTCATCTAGGGGTCTTAAGATAATACCTTAATGCGCGTTCACAGTCTTTTAGTTTGGAGGAATAGCTACCTTTTCAAGGGAAATTGTTTATCGTGGCATGGAAATATTTTTGTTTCTTTTTTTTTTTTTGCTCTTGTTTTCGAGTAGTTTATTTTGTGCAACATTTCCCTTACGTTGTTGGTTCAACGGAGTAGATCTCGCTTTTGATATAGATTCTTTGTCCACCTGATAGTGATAGTTATGCATTCATTTTGAATTGTGTCGTAACAGCAGGAAAACTCTAGCTGCAGAGAAATCAGTATATATATATATATATAATAGTAACACTCACTTGCCGCAGTGCTATCAATGCCATGCTACTATTTTAAAATTGTCTATACACTATCATAAGGGTCTATAATACCTGAGGCGAGGGTCGGTTTCTTGGCTTGGCTTGGCTTGTCCTCTTCAGACCAAATACTTACGGGAAATGAAATATTAATATGGTTAGTTTGAGAGATCAATTCCTTGTAGGTATAGATCTTAACATACTTCTTTATAATTGTACATTTCTATACGCATTCTTATGCTTTTCCCTTTTTCAATAAAGTCCTACGGTAGCTTCAGTATAAGTCTGTTTCAATTTCTGATATAGCTTGGATATCAGGGTTACATTTCTTGCACACATACAATAGGAAAAAAAGTAGCGAAACCAACGAAAGAGGCGAGTGTGGGTTCGGTAGAAAGCAGAATCGCAAACCTATAGAGATACACTATTAGAATGTACAGCTCGAACCAAAAAACGTACCATTTGAGTTCGCCAAATTCTCCAGTTTTACCTGCTCTGATGTCAGCTATTGAATCACGCCCACTTCAGCCAAACCCACATCATGCCCGTTCGGTCACGAGCACTGCCAGCCTAGCAGCGGTAGTGGCGGCGTGCAATCCAATCAAGACCTTTTCGGGATTAGCTTCTTCTTCTTCATCTGTCGAGTCCCCGTCCCGGGAAGCGCTAAGGCAGGGCTGCACCACTTTTTTTTTGAATCCCAAATCCCTAGGCGACGGAGAGGTTTTTATGTACCCTACTCGATCGGGAAGAGTGGGCTGTGACGAGCAGTTGATAAACTCCGGCGTTTGCTCTGACTCTCTGAATTCGGGTACAAACCCTAGTGCGGCGTGCCCGTTGCAAGACAAATTATCAAAATTGAAGCAGAGCCGACAGCGTATTTGCACGTTTATCAGAGACCCGGCGTTTACTGCCACTGAGACTCCTCAGTCTCACGAAAACGATTGGAGTGGACCCTCTTCTAAAAGAAATCTTAGGTTAAACAAATCCGATCACGGGCGGGCACCTATGGATAGCACGAAACTATCTACTACCTCGATAGCAAAGGATACAAGGAATGCAGGACGAAACGCTGCGTTTGGCAACAGGCAGCGTGCAGTGAACTACAATGATCTTATGAAATCTGAGCAGACGGGGCCGTCATCCCTTTTGCCAGATAGAACCTCCAAGCTAACAGAGCCTCAGAAAAGTGGCCTTGTCCCGGAACCCTCTTTATCACTCGGACACAATTCCGGCACTGTTCCCATTTCAGCAAACGGGCCGTCGTCGTTGTCGTCTGGATTGGCAGCACTATCTACGCCTAATCCAAGGGTACTTCAGTCTACTTCAAAGGAGGCGGATGGCCTTTCACAGGTGGCCTTTCTAGAGGGCCCTTTACCGCCTGAGGTGCGCTCCATGATCGCGGCTGCTTGTTCTTTTTCGGTTCCAATTACTCACTACAGCGAGTCGATTGCTGGTGTGAATGACATACCTCATGGTTTTGGAGAAGGTGGATCCTTTATTGCACAGGGGTCCCTTGAGGTTGAAGAGGCTGAGCGACAGGCTCGCCGTTTGCTTAGCACTAGTCGTCGTCTCAAGGTCTACCGCGAAGAGCTGTTAACCGCGCAGGCGGAGAGCAGTGATGTTCAGGACCTTCTGCAGAAGGATACCCTCGTGCAGCAGGCCCTTGAGACCGAGCTTGCAGACATAGATAGTAAGATCGCAGCATTGTTACAGGAACGAGCCTTGTGCCAGGCTCAGTTTCAGCAGCAACAAAATATTGCTGCGCGGGATTCCGAAAAGCTCCTCAAGGCACAAGAGCGAGTCACAGTGTTAAACGAGGCTATTGAGAACATGATGCGTTCAACACAAGCTGATCAGTTGATGCTGCGTCGACTTGTGCCGAACCTGAACATTGAAAATTATATTTGAACCCGCTGTCTTTTGTTTTCATACGTGTTGTCATGGCTAATATGGAAACGATGCGAGTGCGCGAGGGGTTTCCCCTTCTCTATGTACATCCCTGTTCGGCACCGAGTCGACTAAGGGTAAGCAAGAGAGAAAGGATTGAACCGCACAAAAGTGTGGGGGGTGGGTGGATAAAGGCAAAAAAGTATTATTTCCGATGTTTAGTTTTGCTGTTCAAAAGTGATTCTTAAATCAATGTTGTATTTTATGTAGATAACTCACCAAATGAATGCATAAATATAGTATGTTGATTTTAGATCTCTAACGCATTTTTTAATTCAAAGTGTTTGCATGGGATCTCTATCACTACCACTTTTTTTCAATTGGTTGTTCCAAGAAAGTACATTTACTGATTGCCACTGATTACCGCTTTGTTTTGTTTTTCCCATTTTTATTTTTATTTCTTCCCATGAGCTCCGCTACCATTGATCGCTTCGGGATGGATAACTATGAATATCATTCTTCTTCCTTGCTTGATTAGTATCCATTGTCGTAAATAAGATCAATACTAAGGGAAAATTGACGAAGGCAATCGAAAAAGAATCAATGGGTGTAGAGAATGACTTTTTAGGTGTCGAAAAAGAGCTTCGCGAAATCACGGCAGATTTCGCCTCTGGCCACATGAACGCATTTGGTTCCAAAGCAACCCAAGATGCTTTTTTTTGCGAACTCAAAATTATCGCTGAGATCGAAACGCAAGTGTTCAACAAGACGTGTTCGATCCTTAAGCAGGGAAACGAGGATGACCACACGTTGTTGACGAGTATGTTTGCAAGCGCTCAGCCGCCGTCACCGCATGCTGCTGATCCGTCTAACAAAACCAGCGCCAATCACGCGCCGAGACCGAGCACCACAACACCACAGCAGTCGAATGGGACTATGGAAGCAGCATCTATAGACGCACAGTGTAGAGGCTCTACCGGGGATAACGTTCAAGAGATGGATGAAACGACACACTCGAGACGGTTGCCTGCGTCCCTCAGCGCTGATAGATCCCCACATCCACGTCTAACCCCCCGAAAATCCTCCCGCGGCCACACGTCCGCGTTGCCCACTGGTTGGGATGGAACTAACTTTGGCAGTGGCGCGGCGAATGGTGTCCCTCCGACCCAAAATGCCGACTGGAGTGACGACTCAGGGTTTTCGGACAAATGCTTTGAGAAGGTTACCGATCGGTTCAGCTTCTTGGAAACGGAGTTCTCCACCTTAGGGAACAAGCTTCAAGACATTCTCAAGCATGTGACACAACTTAATACGATGTTGCATCAAATAAACGAAGGATTTGCGGTGAGCAGCGATGATGATGATGCAAATTGAGGAAGATCAGGGAGCTGATTTTTCGTAATTCTTAAGCAAGTCCAGATACGCTAAAAAGATTGCGGATGCAGTGTGAGCAAACTCATTCCGTTGCCAGACTTATATGATAAGTAATATACAAAGGGTGGCACAATGAAATGTGAGCTGTCTACACAGAACTGGAGAGTTGTGCAAACTAATGTTGTCATCCCCATGCTACATGGCTGAGTGAAGCTTAGGGGATGGTGCCGTAGTATCTCTTAGATGAGGGGGGCTCTCTGTAATGCAAATAGCTTTGCTTATTTAGAAATGCGGCAAAGGCTAAGGGACTGAAGCGTTTGTTGGAGCACGTATTTTTCAATTATGTTCTTTTATTGTCTTGCTGTATACTATTTATCCCACTGTATGTCAGGGCTACTGAGTCAAGCATACAGCGGAAGCAAGGGAACTCGAATGGACTAGTCGAGGCTCTGTTTTCTTTTTTGTTTTTCCATAAATTTATCTCGGTTATCCTCCCCCTTCCCCTAAAGAAGAAATGGCATGCAGGTTATCGTGGTATGCTCTAACTTACGCCTTTTAGTTTTCTCTCTTTTCCACTGTTTCTTTTTATTTATATGTTTCAAATATAAAAGATGCACAAGGGAGTGCGATATTAAACTATATCAGGAGTAAACATAACCTAATAATATCGACACTAACGTTAATAGTCATTTGGCAGCGCTGACTAGGGAAGTAAAGGGCGGGGGTTAATCAATAAATAGATAGGCTTCTACAAGGATAGCTTCGTCTAGAATATGGCTTCCACTGCACTTAGTAATGAAACATTGTATCAAATATTTGAGGCCACACTTTCTTCTGATAAATCAGTGCGCGAATTTGGTGAGAAAACACTCAATGAGATTTCTCTTCATCACAATGACCTCGTTTTGCATCTCATCCGCTTCTGCTGTGAGCCCCTTTCAGTACCAACAAGCATTGATTTGTCAGGAAGCCCACATGACCTACGCGGTCAGCAACGGTTGATACTGCAAAAACATGGAAATATGCAGCTTGCCGCTGCAATTCGGGTCCACAATGTGCTAGGTCGCAGCGATTGGAATCGAAATGCGTATTTCACCGAGGAAGTAAAAAGGCAAGTCCGTCAGTTAATCGTACCGATCCAGTGCATGCCTCATGTTCTTGAGCATGTGCGGCGCCAGTTGCTCGTTTCTACAAGCGCATTAATAACGTACGAATTCCCAGAGAAATGGCCGCAGCTTGTTCCCCATCTAGAGAGTCTGTTGGGGGACTGGACCGTTGCATTGCGTGCAGCTATTGACTCTAGTGACATGCACGCGCAGGTATTGCCTATTATTGTGCAGATGAAGGCAGGCTTGGCGATCTTGTACTGCTGCTGTCGCGTGTATGAGGATCCTATTAAAATTGATGCGGCAGCTGTGGACGCTTTTTCAACTCAGATAGTGCCCTCACTAGTCAGCCTAGGAGAAATATTAGAAGGGTTATGGTCTCAAGAAGTTGTGCGCTGTAGTGCTGCTGACCCAGCTCAGATGGCTGGCGCTCTTGACGGGAGTCCTGTGGTACCAGGCGGTGAGGCGCGTGCTGTGGGGAGCGGGGACTCGCTGTTGGAACAGTCCTCGCTTCAGACGGAGCTTTCTCATGCTTTGCGGCTCGTTTTAAAGTGTTTCTGGTCATTGTGCGAACAGAGGTACCCGAAATGTCTCTGTGACAGCACACTTTTTCACCGTTTATGGAATATCTCCTTCAAGATCCCAACAGAGGTGGCTTTCGCACACTACTTACCATGGTGCAGAAAACAACTGCTTCTGTGGCTACGTGGCGGTGCCCAGAATGAGTGCAATACGGAGGTAGCGAGGGTTTCTTATGAGCGCCATGGCGACCAATTCGAAATCTTCCAAAAGACATCGTTGTGGCGCATGCTGAAATGGGTCGGAAACCTATCGTACAAATTCCTCCAGGACTTCATGGCACCAAAGAGTTGTGAGAAGCGAGCTCGCGCTGTGGCAACCCTCTTTTGTGAAATCTATTTGGGTGACGTCGTACAGGCTGCGCTGCATCTCGTGCGATGGCACACCCTGACATTGACAGCTGAGGAGAGCTCTTCAGAGCCGTATTTTGTGTGTTTGTTAAGCTCAAAAGCGTATATTGTCGCACTTGAAACGTTAGGTACGGCAGTAAACCACCGGCGACTCTACGAGACAATCCTTCATCCTGTTGCAGAGGAACTGATGACAGTGATGCTTTTTCCTCGTTTGGCGTTCTCCACCGAAGACAGTGAGATGTGGTTGAACAACCCGGAAGAGTATGTTCGGAAGCAAATGACCCCCACTGGGGATATCTATAACGCCAAGGTTATCTCTGTCACCACTCTCCTCTCATTAGTCACGCCCAGCAAAAAGCACGTGGACGTGGAATTTCTTCCGAAATTCGCAAATTTCTTAATAAATCAGCTTCGGGTTTACGCACCGCGGGGGCTTCAAGGATTGTGGGAAGCAGAGTCTAGCCCTGAGGACTGGGAGGCTGCTCGACGGGTAGATGCAGCACTGTTTTGTATCTACAATTTCAAAAAAGCCTTGCTTGGTATGCAGGTAGGGCACGAACATCTAGAAAGCGTACTAAGCACCTTTGTGGTGCCTGCGATGCAGGCACGGCTTGGGTTTTTGCGTGCTCGAGCAGTGCTTGTGCTGAGCACCTTTTCTGAGAGCATCCAGTGGAGCAGCGTTGAGGCCTACCAGACTGCCCTTCGCGCAGCGCTGCCGCTGCTGCGCGATTCTGAGACTCCGGTTCAAATTCAAGCTTGCGTCTGTTTTGCACGTTTGGCGTGCCATCCGTACGCGTGTGACGTCGTGTTGCCGTGCATTGCCGAGCTCATTCAACATTACTTTCAGATCATGCAATTAATGGATAGCGAGTCGGTGGTACGGACCTTGCGCAAGACGATATCGTTTTACCGGGACTCGCTTTCGCAATGGGGTTTAGAGTTGGCTGATATGATTGTGAAGCATTTTTCGTTCGTGGCTCAGACGTTTTCGAGTAAATATAACCAACTGGAGGACAATGGTGCCGCCAACGCTGAGGAAAGGGGGAGTCGTGCCATGTCCGGATACTTGGAGGACGAAGGTCTTTCTAACACCCTCATGGCGGCCGATGAGCTCCTTGAAACGCTCATCACCTTAGTCAAGGTGCTCCCGCGTAGCTCGTCTGAGCGAAGGGGAAGGACGGGTGGTGTCAGTGCTAGAGACCCGTCCTGCTTATCTCCGACCAGCGCAGAGATGGATGAGAACCTATTTGTGCAGATGCAGCAGCGTGTTGCACCAATGCTTTTTTTCATCTTGAGCCATCAGAGCGGGAGCGCGTATGGCTTCATGGACTCCGCCCTGAATTTGCTAACGACACTGCTCGCGCGGAGCCCGTGTGTGGCGTTGGTGACCTGGCGACTTTTACCGTGTTTGCACCATCTGGTGTGTCATGCTGGCTCTACCGACTACTTCGCAGAGATGCTTTCCCCTATCGATAACTTTATCTCAGTCTCGCCGCAGCTTTTTTTGACCACCCCCATGAGCGTATTATGCGGAGGGGAGGCTCACGTTCCTCGCTTCACGAGCAGCAGCGCCCCTGCGCCTGGTGGTGTGGAGGGGGCGGTGCGTGACCTAGGCGAGTGGACTCCGGCCCAGCTGCTCCAAGACATGTGCCGGGTTGTACTACTCTGCCCAACTTCACATAACCGTGAAATATCGGCTGTCCCAAAGCTTTATGACTCGTTATTGCAGAACTACTGGTTATTAGTCTTTTCTTCTTCCCCTTCGACATGGGTCTTCTCAACACCGTTTAACTCTGCAGGGCCGGTGATTCTCGGGGAGGCCACCATATCGCTGCTTGCGGAACATGTTGTCAAACCCATTGTTCAAGAAGTGCTTTGTGTTCTTGATAATCGACCTAAACTGAATTCTACGCTTCGGGCGTTATTCTCGAATGTGATCTTTTCTTGTATCCTGGCGGATGCCAACTCGACCTTAACGATTCTGGGTAATTCCAAGGCCATTTACCCTTTTTTTGAGCAGTATACCTCTGTTGTAGTGAAGCCTTCGGTGAGCTCTGGAGCAGTTTCACGCGACAAAAAGGACGCAAATAAGCGGCAGATTCAGACTATGGGCAGTCATATCACCACTAAGGCGGGAGCATGTGCCGATTTACTGCGTAGCTACGATCGCGCTTTGTTTATTTTGGCCTTTTCCCGTGCCATGGGCTTCCTGTCTGTCTGTCAAAATTATTGTGAGCAGCAGCAGCAGTGGCATGGGGGGGGCAACCTGGCAGTCTACGCTGATCTTGAGGCATCCCTCGCTGCAGTTGTGGAGAGCCGTCTTTTGGAGCAGTTTGCACAACAGGACCGCGACGCAAGCGCCCGAGAGATTGCATTCCACGTGAAGCGTCTACAGAAGTGGATGGCCCAGGTGCAAAAGAATACGGGCAAGCCCCAGCCTCATCCCCCGGCCGCGGCTCTTGATGCCGCTGTCGCTGCCATTGCTCATGGTGTTGCTTTCATGAAAGCATACCAATCTTCTTCAGGGAGAGGGGGCGCCGTTAGTACCGCTGAGGACGAGGATGATGGGTGGGAGGATGATGAAGACGGGTCCAGCGGTGAAAGTAGCTGCACTACTGCCTCAGATATTGAGTATGAGGGAAGTGAGGAAATGCTGGACAACGATGATTTCGATGATGATCATGGCGGTGATAATAACCAAGACTCTGGAACATTCCATTCTCTTTGCGCACAGGCTCAAAATGTGCGTCAGGAACTTGAACCCACACCTGAATATGAGGGTAACGCCTCCATGATTAAGTTTGTGAGTGACGCTGGTGACGACGAGGATGAATTTGACAACTTTCTAGATGAAGACAATTTTGAAAGTGCCATAGATGAGGTGAACCCATGGGGTGTGTTGTTGGATAGCATTGCCGCTAATGATGGCTATTTCCCCCAAACAACGAGACAGACTTTATGGAGTTTAATTGCTCAGCACAATGCAATTAATGGTTTCGCCGAGGTCAGAACAGTTGTGGACCTTCTGTTTTTGCTGCGCGCTCAGTCAGCGGAACTCCTACACAAATAAGGGAACAATCACTCAGATACTATGTGTTTTTAGTCATTCCCATTTGTACCGAAACATTGGGGTGAGGTGGGGTGTATATTCTCATACATTCAGTGCCTACAGTAAAGGATTGTAGTGGTATAGGTGAGTGGAGTGATGATAACCCAATAATTTTTAAAATTGAGTCATAATGATACTTAAACGTGTAAAACAACCCTTTTCATGGTCTTAAGGTCTTTGATAGGTTTTCTAACTTAAATGACCCCCCCCCCCCCAAAAAAAAAATAGGTCTGAGTGCTTGCCTCTGTGGACACCATTCATACATCCATATATAATTTGTTCATTTAGGTTTGATGGCTCTACAATATGCATTTTTTGCTTTGTCCCTTTGTTTAGGGCGTTTTCTCTTTATTCTTGCGGTTGCATACTACAGTCACATTTTTAGGACTGTTTTAGTGTTTTTTTTTCTATTTTTTTCGTTGCTGGTGCCTCCTGCTTCAGTACATTAAGTTAGAATCCTCCTTGAAAATTCGTATTTCAAGTAAAATCTAAAGCTATAGTTGTACTAAATAGGGAGTGCAGAGAATCTGTGCTTATACCAAAAGGAGACACTGCTGTGGCAAAGTTAAACCACGAAAGTGGATGAAAGGAAGCATATATATTCTACATATCCTAAAAATATCGAGCTTATTCATTGTTTATTGAATAACCTGAAAAAGGTTTTCCAGGTGAAGGCATTATGATTTGGTGTAGATATTTTTTTGTCGGAGTGGCCGTGGCTCTCATCCTATGCTTCACCAGTACCATGCTCTTTGAGACCTTTTTCCCCATCGCGTACAATTCTTTTGCACTCAGTTTGTTTTTACTTCTGGTATTTGCATTTCTGTGGATCATGATGGCAATAAGCTTTGTAGCCAGTGTTCTGAAAGACGCAGGACCTGTTCCGTTCTGGATGCAGCTTGAGACCATTGAGGCCTTCGTCGAGCAGGAGGTGCAGGCCATATTAGACCAGAGCGTCAAGGACGAACACACTCAGGATGGCTCTCGAAGGCTGGAAAGTTTTGCCATACGTGTGACAGGAGAGAATACGCTCTCCCAGGAAAAGAAGCTGCCGATCGCCAATTCCTTGATTCCCGATACCATGAAGGCCAAAGAAAATGATGACAGGGAGGCATCGGATCACACTGTTAGGGCTAATCTAATGATGTCCGTCGCACAGACGCAGCGCTTGCAGCAGAATGGTCATCATGGTAGCAATTTTACTCACGCAGAAGGTCTTAATAGGAATGAAAGCGACAGCAGCGATGGGAGTGACGGTGGCTTCGCCTCTTTTGATGAGGATAATCAAGTGTTAGAAGATCAGGCGGGTGTAAATACCGTTCTGGATCATGAGGATCTGGTGCGCCGTCGCCGTCGCAAACTTCAGCACGGTCTGCCCTTGTTGACCCTTTTGCAGGTTGCCCGAAACGCCTTGGATGCGCTCCGTGGCGATCCTGAGACGAAAATGCGAGAGATGAGCTTCTTGCTGAATTATTCCTTCCCGTGTAAATTTTGCTCAGTATACAAGATCATGGGTACAGAGCACTGCACCATTTGCATGCGCTGCATTAGCTACAGGGATATTCACTTCAGATGGATTGGCCAGTGCGTCGGAGCGGGGAATCATAAATATTTCGTACTTTTTCTATTTTATTTAGGCTTGATATTGGCGGAGTCATGCGCAGCCACATTTTACGGTGCAAAAAAATACTATACTAGTTTTGTGGTTGGCGATGAAGTGAAGCTTCCTTTTCTGTTCTGTACGTTCATTGCTGCCATTTATTCTACCGCCATCTTCATTTTCCTCTGGAAACACCTGCACACGGTTGGATGTGGGGACAGCAGCCTGGGGAGAATTCGCCGCGCAAACCGCGAGAGCGTTGAGCGGTTTGCGCGCCGAATTACCCCGAATGGGTACTACAGGCCCCTTTTTTCGAACGAGCCGGAAACCCCTTCAGGGACGTTTACCTGGGATCGACTCCGAATTGCCGTGTTTGGCGTGGGCCCGTGGTGGGAGTGGTTTTTGCCAAGTTTCCCACCTCAGCAGGTGCCTGAGGAGGAGCGTGAGAGCCTCTTTTGGGTGGCCCTCGGCGAGACCGTCGAGAGGCAACTGCGCTCTGTCGTGGACACCGCTCGAGAACAAAACTCTGGGAATGGGGAAGAGGGGATCTCGGTTGTTATTCGCCCCCCCTCCCCGAGGCTGAGAGCTCAGAAAGTAGTTTCAGCCGAAGCGGGTTCCGCTGATGGTGCAGCCGCTAAGAATGTAGAGGTGGCTAAAACGAACGTTCCATTTGTTGACGTTAACAACGTGACAATTAGTGAGGGAATTAACGGTGATGGTGGTCGTCGTGTCCCTTTTTTCCTTAAGACTTTCCCAAATCTCACACCATTCCGGGGTGGAGACACGCAGAGTGCAGCTGTTGAGACAGTGCCGCCTTTTGACTTAGCGGAGTCCCCCTTCTCGCCTGTGGGCGCTTCCTGTGCGAATCAAACTTTGCCAAAGGTTGAGATTTCCCCTTTTCCATCCTCCACCCCTAATTCTGTGTGAAATCGGAGAACCAACAATGCATCTTGATTATATATTGAACTAAGTTGTGATACATTGTATTCGTTATTTGCTAGTTTTTCTTCAGTCTTGTTCTTGACCGCGAATACTGCTTTTGCACTGGTATGGATCTCTGCAAGGTGTTTAGATCTCAAAAGCGGTGCGAAGGTGTACTTGATTTTTTTAAACGGCTCGCGTCAAGAGATGTATACAAAAAAAAGTAAGTAATAACCCAACATGCGAAAAGGGAAGGAAAAAACACAAGGAAAGAAAAATTACGACGAAAAGGCCTAATTATTCTTTAGCTTTTTTTCTGTTTTTTTTTTTCGTTGACTTCACTGTGTTGACGTAGGTAACATGAGTAGCAATTATTATCATCAACAAAGTTGTTGTTGTTTCATATTTTGGATGACAGAATCCAGAAGTAGTTTTATAAATTTACCAGTGCTTTTTCCTATAATGCCGATTTTTATTTTGAATTTTTCTTTTTGCCATAACTGCTCGTATGTACTGAATATGTTTAATTCCTTGCAACGACTATTCAATCGCTACCTGGGAAGCTCATGAAGTATATTATTACGCAAGGTGTGAGGCCTTGCAAGCCGGACATCACATTCTAATAATATTATTATACTGCAGCGAAATATGTGTCTTCATCCACAAACGACGGTATTGAATTCTTCTCCTCTTCATCTTTCGTGCGTTTTAGAATCCAGAATAACGAGGTGGAAAGTGAAAGCCCCTTTTTTTACAAAAATTAGTCCTTTTCATTTTCACGGTATTGCACCATAAAAGGTTGATAGTTATATATATATATATATATATATATATATATAAGATTCTATAAGGGTAAAACTGGATTTATCCTTTGATTAGATTCGTTTTTTTTTAAGTATTTCAAACCCCTCAAACCCATACCATTATCGTTACTGCTATTAATGAAGATGCCAATTAATCTTGTGGTTCAGGTGTTTCTCACGCACCCCGTACAAAATGTTTCTGCCTCTACCCTCTCTCCATTAGTGAATGCGCTAAAGGATGACTCTCTTAAGCTGTCACTGAGCGGCGATAGCGCGGCTAGCGATGAAATGATTCACGAGATCCTACGACGTCTCGTCAGCATTGCGAATAATGATACGAAGAATACAACAATACGATCCATGGTGCTTGAGTGTCTGTACTGGATTTCCCATCATGCAAGCGATGCTGTTCGCCGGGGTCCCTTATTCAACAGCGTTATGCAGCTTAATGAGTCCTTTGAATTCATGTTTGAGAAGGAATATGATATGCTAGAGCACCAGTACCTTATGCTAAGCGTGCTGCTTTTACGCATCTCGGGGTACGAACGCCTGAAGGTTGGTGATCTTCTTGAGGATCTTTACCATGGCGATTCCCGGCGCGTAGTGCGCCTCCTCCTTAATCTGCTAGAGAATCCTAATTATGAGTGGCCCCTATACCAGGCTGCCGCACGTTGGCTGTTCGAGTTGACTACGCCTGCGAGCTACTTTGATGCCGAGACCAATGCGGGTCGCGTAATCGACGTATCTGTTTTTCAGCGAAAGCTATCCGCGCTGCTAGAGCACGTTATCGAGAGCCGCGCGTTTAGCGCGATATTGGCGAGGATTGTGGAGCTTTGGCAGTCGTCCTGGGGTGCTAGCGCGGTCCTGGGCGCGCTCAGCTCTTGTAATAGCATCTCTAGTGTGACCGTGTTTACCTCTAACCAGCTCACGAAACTGGCGCAGTGGGCTGCCTTGTTACACTTCATCTCCGCTACCATCGAGAATCTGTCGGAGTACAGCAACAGGCTGCCGCTCGTGAAGAGCCTGCAGGAGAGCCTTTTTGTCGAGTCCCAGGAATTTTTGGCGAAGGTGGCGATCCCCTTCACTATGGCGGCTATCCAGACGTGGTCACATGGTAATGGAGGTGTGGCCGACAGTCTGGTGAATTCCCAGCATCATAAGGTCGTCCCAATGCTACGTATTGCTGTCGAAGTGTTGCAGCTTCTACGGTTCGCTTTATGCAAAACACCAAGTACCTTATCCCCGAGCGATGCGCTTCTCAGTGCGTTGAGAAGTTTAGGGCAACATGTGATACAGCATGAGTCGGCGCTTAAGGTGGAGGACGGTGGTATAGCAGTTCTCCTTTTGACGGTCAAATTGTTTTGCAATATTAATGCCAGACGACACCCAGAACTGAGCAAAGTTCTTGAGATGATCCTGGGCGTAATTGCCTCCGATGAATCTCCCTCTTTCTATATTATGGGCATGCCGTTTGCGAACGTGTTCATTGCCCAATTCGCACGCGAGTCCTTGTCTTACTTCGAAACCCAGAACGAGTCGGTCGAGTTTGTCCATAGCATGCTTTCGAAGCAAGAGAGAGAGAATGCTGAGCTGGGAGAGGCTGTGGCATCCCTGGAGGAACAGCTTGAAATTGTGCAAGCGGCAATTATGCAGCTGTCACTTGGCCAGGCTTTAGACAATTACATACGTGTGCTTTCATCACAACCCCCATCGCAGGGAGATCGGCGAGCTTGCATGAATGAAAGAAATTTATATCCCGTAGAACAAGGTATTCCTTCTAGACATGCACGTAGCGGCGGCCACCATGTCGACAGAAGACCTCGAAAAGCTAAGCATCCAGCGAAGTACTGCTGCCAGATGACGGGGAGGTTGTTGTGGGAGCCCGTAACGTTGAAGAGTGGACATTGCTTTGAGTTGAATGTCCTAAAGAACGTGATCAACGAGATCGGCCATGTAAACCCCTTGACGGGAGAAACCATAGATGAGGAGGTGGAAGTAAACGAAGCACTCCAGCAGGAAATTAGTGCATATCGTGTGAAGCGTGCAGCTAGTTTAGAGTAGTTGTAAGGGATCTGGAGGAATCGAATCTATGCAATTATACATATCTGCATGTGTATCGTCAAAACGTGAGGCGATTGAGGAAGACTAAAATTATAGCATGATACGGTAATCAGTATCTGGTAATGAAACAGTTCAACATTAACAAAAAAGTATGAAATTCAACCGAAATGTTTAGAAAGTGAAACAAAAACTGATTGTATGTGAGTATGCTTGTAATCTGATACAATCGAGGGTTTTTATTTCTAAAAAAATAATTATATATTTATAGCCACAGAGCCTCTTTACCTTTCCAAAAGAGCACGTATGTATAGGGGGCGGGGGGGGGAGGCGAATCATAATAAATTGAGTTTTTTATGACACTAGTAGAAACGTTAATCCTAATATGGTGTTTTCATTATTCTTTAAATCTATGGTAACAATCATGAAATGTATTTTAATGCTTCCTTTTTTACTCGTTTCATTTTTTACTTGCATTTTTTAAAACATTTAATGAACCTCGTCTTTACTGACTCTCTATATCTATCTCTTTGCGCATTAATACGAGTTTTACATTTTCACTCATTCTTCTAATCTTTCGTCTTTTTGTCGCGCAACAGTATTTTACAAAAACGCACTAACAGTAAGTTCGGCTTGAAATTTCTTTTATTTTCTAGAGCCCTATCTAAACTTACCACACACACACATATATATATATATATATATATAACTAAGAAGTGTTGATTAAATAGTTTTTTCGAAGGGAAATTTTATATCACCCCTGTAATCGGCGTACACATTATCAGCTCCAAGATGTTAAAGCGACTTAGGTGTTCTGTGTTACCAAATTGTTGTCGCTCCTTTCGATTTTCAATTATTTTCCTGTTTCTTGTGGTTATTTTAGCCACTATAACGTCCCATGCTCAGAATGACATCTACACTTTATCACCAAAACAGCAACTCCGTGCGTCATCAAGCATCATCTTACATCACTCCTTTACCCCACCGCTCCTCCAGCACTATTACGGTGAGGGCGAGATCCCTTTCTGGAAGTTTTCAGGTTCCACGGTTATCACCAATTCCTACATCCGCCTGACCACCCACAACACAGGCGATATTGGACATCTTTGGAACAAGGAGCCGGTCGACATGGATGCGTTTGAGATCGTCATTGGATTTCGTGTGTTTTCTTCGTACAAAGAAAAGAGGCTGATGACTGATGGATTTGCGTTTTGGATCACGCAGCGCGAGCCGGAACATGCTGGTCCTATCCTAGGCCATCCCATGCCTTTCGTTGGTCTCGGTATCATCTTCAACAATTTTGACAACGACAGGAGGAGTAGTAGCCCTATTGTTGGGGTACTGTACAATCACGACGAAACGGAAAAGAATCGGCGTTACTCTCCAGAGCGCAACTTCCGCGGTGAGTACAAGGGCTTCTGCAACTTCGACTATCTTAAGCCATCTAGCTCAGGTTTTGCCACCGCACGAATACGCTATGACAGAGGTCATTTCCAGGTGTTTCTCTCGGGTAATGATGAGAAAGACGAAAAGTTGTGTGTGAATCTGTTTAGCATCAAACTGGGCAGCCCCAGGGATCGCTATTCTATGGGACTGACTGCACAGACAGGAGGTGTCGCCTGCAATCATGATATCGTATTTTTTCACTACAGTCCACTTGAAGGCGCCACCTACGATTCCGATATTCACAAACCCTTAAGACAATTGGATGAATTATCTATAGAAGAAAATGTGTTCTCGTCTCGAGATGCACCAGATAAGCGATCACCAGCACCAACAAGTCGACAAGAACAAAGAGAACCTCATCAGCACCGACCGAACCCTCAGGATACTAAACGTGATGATTCTGCCAGGATAGATAGTGAGCGTCTGAAGGAGCTTGAGCGCAAGTTGCAAGAACTTGGCCGTGCTCATGCAGAAAAGTAACATAAGATAAAGTATGACGTTGAAAATAATTCTTCACCTTTTGTAATAGGGCAGATTTGCAGAGTGCTTCCCCGTCTGGCTGCTACGGTTGTGAATATGCTCAACAGTTATCGTTATGTAAAGAACGATAGAAATTATTTGACTCGACGAAATACGGACCAATTACATGTATACATCAAATAAAAGTGAAATAGTAATCGAACAAATAATAGCGGCAAGCGATTATTGTAATCCTTATTATGGTGAGTGAAAATGGGCAAATTTCTTAGAATATGTATCTTTTCGTTGCACCATAATAGAATGTATATGCGTGAGTTTAAGCAGGGTGTGCGTAATCAAAAACTATATTTTGTTACAAGATGGAGTTGGTGCCTCTCCGGGAGAGTGAAAGCTGAATAACCAAGCAACTAGTAGCAAAATGGTCGATAAACTATTCGTTTCCTTTTTTATGAGCAGGGATTAATTTTTAGGAAAGATATAAACGATGCGTCACACTTATTTGTACTATCAAATAGTGGGAAAATACGGTTCAAGGGATTATGATGATTCTCCTAATTTGGAAAATTTAAAAGATACTTCAGACAGTTGGTTATGTGAAAATGGGAATGACTGCTGTAGTAAAGTAGTGAGGTATCGAGTGGAAGATAATTTTGGTGTTTTACTATTTAGTCTAGCATGCTCGAAATGCATTTCCAACTTGATCCATTTTCTATCCTCAACAATTCGGGTGCCTCTAATACTCTTTCACTTATTATCACATTTTGCTGCCTTCCCCCACTTTTTTTTTACATGTCTATTGTTTACAACATTTAAGCGCAGGGAACCGGCGCAGTGTTTTTTTCTCTCATTTTTTTGAAGTGTAGCATTGAGAACAAACGAGCACATAGGCGCAAATAAATAAAACCAAGTGAGACAGCGAAGTAACCGGAATCACATAAAAATAATTTCATGGCTCGTGGGTACAGTGTAAACCGTAGTAAAAGCCAGAGGCCTACATTACGCCTTAAGCGAGAGCGCTCTGCTTGCATTCACAAACTTCGCCAAGAGCTGCAGCAGCGTGGCGATGAGGAACCCAATGAACAGCGTAACAAGCGGAAGGAAGGGACACGCCCCAACACCTCGGTTGCGGACTTGAAGCAAGAAAAGGATATTTCCTCTACAGGTCTCACATCACGCAGTCACACGCTTCGTGTCCTTAAACGTCGGAAGGTGGAAGGTGGTGAGGATGCGGATCGCATGCAGCGGCTGCGTTCCGCATCTGCCGTGTCTTCCCAGCTTCGCGCGCGCCTCGCTGTTCTGGAGGCGGATTTGGAGGAAGACATGGAGGCAAGCGAGGACGAGAATGAAACCGTCTTTAAGGCGGATGTCATGGCCAAGTACAAGGCCGCAGGACAGGTGGTGGACGAGGTTCTTGACGTCGTCTCCCAGGCGTGTGTTGCCGGCGCCAACGTTAAGGAGCTGTGCGATCTCGGTGACACGGAGATCATTGCCCGACTCAAGGGGCTCTTTACGAAGTCGAAGGATGAACAGGGGAAAAAAATCGCCAAGGGTATTTGCTACCCGACCAATATTTCCATAGATGATGTCCTCTGCAATTACTCGCCGTTTCGCTCTGAGGAGGCCGCTGTGCTGCGTGGTGCGCAGGTCGTGAAGATCCATCTCGGTTGCCATATTGACGGCTACCCTGCAAGTGCAGCCCGGACGGTTGTTGTGCCCTTTGACACAGACATCATCACTAAGTCTTTAAATGAAGAAGAAGAAGAAAAGGGCAATGAGGCTTCCAGTGCGCGAGCCCGCAATAGTGGTGTGGCTGGCCATACAAAGGAAAGCCATGTGTTGCTCAATCGTGCAGCGAGCAACGCTATCGAGGCTGCTCGCGTGGCGCTTCTCGGGCTCATTCACCTACTCCGCCCTGGTGCTCTTAATGCTGACCTTACGGATTTCATTGCGAGCGTCGGCGGGCACTACGACGTTGAGGCCGTCGAGGGAGTTCTGTCGAATCGAACGAAGCGCTGGGTGCTTGATGGCATGGATTGCATCATCAACCGCCGCATTGTTTCGACAACTCCACAGCAGGATGTGGCAGACTGCAAGGTTGAGCCCTACCAGGTATGGACACTAGATGTCGCTTTTGCAAATAACAACACCTACCGCCTGACACAAACCCTCGACGCGCCTTCGATCTTCCGGCGGACTGCCGAGGACTTCCCATGCGACGCTCGCGTAAAGCATGCAAACCATGTATTGCAGGAAATTACCGATAGTCACTTTTGTTTTCCATTTCACTTTAAGTCTCTCTCAGAGCCTCTTAAGGCTAAAATGGGGATCAATGTGTTAGTCCGGCAGGGTGCCGTTGACCCTTTCCCGTGCTTACGAGCGAAAGGTGGGCGCTGCGTAACGGCGCGCTTTTCAGCGACAATAGCGGTGACGAAAAAAAGAATTACGGTTCTGTGTGGATTGCCGTCAGCGCAATCGCCTCTTTCGAACAATTCGGCGCTGCGCCCGAGGGAAATGACAACAACGATGGCGAAGATTCTATCGTCGTCGATGGTGCTTGCACACGGTTTAGATGAAACTAATAATAACCGTGCTAATGCACTGGAGGGTGAGGTTTGATATGGAAAAGAAGGAGATAACGTCACAGGGAGCAGGCAAAAGGAAGGAGAGCGGGTGACAGACTTTTAGTGGGTCACCCATACCGTGGCAGGCTTATTGAGCAAAGAGGAATTTTAAGAAGTACCCTTTTGAAGTGGGGTGCTGAGGGAATAAAATAGGGTTTCGCTGTTGGGGAGAGCTATATAATTGACTTTTAGTTAATACATAACTGCGTTTAAGGTTTTTTTTTGACTGTTATGCATTACTATCCTTTTAATAGTGCGCACACAACCACTAGAAAGCGCACTTGTGTTAGTTTAGGTTTGCTTTTTCTTTTTTTTCGAGATGCATGCTGTTCCATTTTTTCTCTTTTCCCTTCTTCTCTATTTAAGGTTCAGTATATTCTTTCTTTTTATTCTACATTGTAGCATATTTTTTTTTTTACTGCACCACAAAGGCACAATATTACACCTTTTTTTGTTTCACTAGTTTTCCAGTGGGGGGGGGGGGAAGGAGGGTTTACACATTTTTTTTGTCTTCAGAGAGATCCAAAATTCAAAGGTGAACTAAAAAGAAATTGAAAGGTTCTTTGTTATTGCTATTGTCAATAGGCTTCATCACTATTTGTGCAAAAGTTTCGCCTAATATTTTTTCCCCTATTCATTCGAAAACATATAATTTTGCGGGGACATTTTTCCTTTAGAAACACAAGAACCCAGAAAAGGGAAAATCAACATAGAATCGCAAAGACTATTTTAAGCGGCCTGACACACGGATAACTCCTCTTGCCGCATATAAATATATACATTTTTTTAAATCTCATAGAGAACAGGAACTGAAGGCTTGCATTCCCAGCCACCTTTACTTCTATTTGGCGCATACATAGTATAAGTCTTTCAAATGAATCTAGATTTGACAGGGAGGAGAAAGCCCAAGCCGAAAATGACGTTGAGGGTGACTTCGCCCTCTCAATCTGTGAATGAGTCTAACAGCAGGTGCGTTGGAAATATCGATCACTGTGGCACCGATGACGCGAGTACCAAGTACAGAAAGTATCAAAACATGACAATGCTAGCCGAGAACGTTGAAGGCCAGAACTGGGAACAACCATCTGAGGTCATGGCTACCATGGAAGCCACTACATTTCGGCCTTGCATCAGCGAAATAACCCCCAAGACGGGTGCTTACCCTGTTTCGAAACTAGAGCCTCCTTCCAGCCCCGTGACAGCAGGCCGCGTAACAGGAACTAGCCGTAGTAACCGCCGTTCTGTTCAACAGGAGCAGGCATCGTTGCAGTATCCTCATTCAATGAATGCTACAATCTCGCAATCCACCAACAATGGTGTGAACACCACACGAGGGACTGTAACTGCTTTTTCTTCCTTCTCCGTCGTTCCCGCTGCTGCACAACAACTGCACCCAATCTTGCGAAACTCAGCCACCACCAATGAGACCATGATACCCTCGGCGTACTCAGCATTCACACAGCCTGTATACGGACCTTCTGTAGAAGCCAAACACCCCCAGTTTATCGACATTGCCACGAACACCGGCTACATGACGCCCTTTGAGCTACCTGAGGTCAATGCTTCTGTGCCGGAGTCTGGATCTCAACCCGTTAGCGCGTTGCGTGCAGGGCTCAAAAAGGGGAACTACACCACCATCCTCGACCGAATTAGCATCGACGATGGTTTCGAGGAGCCTTCCGAAGCTGTTGCTTCACAAAATGGCATAACCAGTGCAAATTCACACTCAGCATACTGTTATCCAAGCTCGCAGGTGCTGCTGTCGGCCCCTGCGTCCGCTCCACGGTTGGCGTTGTGGCCACAGCGGGCGGCGTCGCCGCAGCCGCAGCCAACCACGCACTTCAGCGAAACCCCACACGAGCGATACTACCAAGGTAGCGGGGGCGTGGAAACAAAAAGCAAAGAGGGGTCTGTGGCCATTGGGGAGAAGGATAACCACATTCCTACGCACACAGGAATGCTGTCGTCGACAGTGACCCGCTCGATATCTCCGCATCCCGCGCCCAAGCGTAGAGGTGCTGGCCCAGGAGCGGAGGAAATGGCGTCCGGCCTTATCCTTGACGGCACCCCTCTACACCAAACAACCAAACTTCGTGCGGGTTCCCACCAACAACACTCGAATGCCTCTTTTTTATCTTTCTTTATGGGCATGACCGCGTCCACGAAGGCAGTGAACACGCCCATGGCTCGAGACGCACGCGGCGCTTATCATTTCCACGCTGAAGGTGACGAGAACGATATAAGGGTGTGCTTGAATTCGAAGCTCGTAACTCCGCAGGCGCAGGGGCTATGCCTATTGCACGATGACAGTAACAGCAACGCCGACGCTGCTAACGCACCGACTCTCGCTCGTAGCCTTCTTACGGAGCCGAGCTCAAACGTGGATAACCCTAAACACGCCAAGGAGCCGGTGATAACCACCACAACGCATCGGAACAGAGTTATGCAAAAGCTGCTTAACCATATCGAAACAAAAAAAACATTTGAGCATAAATCGGCAACCCACCTCACTTATCCCCTAGCATTTTCGCAAGAAGGAGTGCCATTTTCAACCCCTACTAATTTTACCTCGGCCGCTGCTTACTCGGTATCAGAGCTTGAGGTTGAAAATGACAAGAAACAAGGCGACTCGGCAGTGGACTTTCACGCCGAATCATCAAACCTTGCTCTGACCACGGGGCTTAACAGGCAGGGATCGCAGCGCGGGGGGTCCTGTCAAAACGCAGGCAAAGAGAGCCGGCAGCGGCCAAGACAGAAGCATCAGCGCGATAAAAAAGCGAATCAGAATGATGCCCCTCGGACTCGGGCCCCGACGCAGCAGGAGAACACCCCGACTGACGAAATACGAGACAACGAAAAGGTCAACACGGGACGGGCGAATGATTGTGGAGAAGACAGCAAAAACGCTAAATGGGTCGGCAATATAAACCCTAACTCGATAGCCAGTTGTTCCCTTCAACCATCTTTGATGGATTTAATCAACACACCTGCCCTGGAGGACACCACAGATGCTTTCGAACAACACCCCGCGAATCTTCGTTGCTCCCTGCTATACCAACAGGGTCTTCAGCAGCCCGAGTCGTCCGCTTACCACACGAAGTTATCCCCATCGATAACCTCGGGGGCGCCGCCCCAGGCCTCGGACGAAAATACTTCGCAGCTCGCTCCGGTGGCATCCCAACAGCAATTCGATAAAAGGCGTCAGACGCCGAGCATGGCTTCGCAGCAGCTTGACGCTTCGGCGGTCGATCGAAGGATTTACTCTGTTCTTCTTGAAGGGCACATGCAGCGGCACTTTGCTGCTTCATCTTACGTTCTGTTTGAGCGTGATGCTTGTGTGCTCTTCGAGGGCGATCGCGGGATAGATATGGGGCGTGTTGTGAAATGTGAGGAGGCTGACGAAAAGCTTGGCATTGCTAGGGAAGTCGATCCCAGAGATGGCAATGACAAACACAAGAAGACGCGTATCCCACCGCTCGTGCTTCGTGTTGCAACCCCGGAAGAGCAGGACGATTGGCTGCACAAACAGGTTGAGGAAGCGCAAAAGGCGATCCAGCCCTGCTGCGAGGCTGCCGAGAACCTCGGCCTCCCGCTCACGATTGTCAATGCGGTGTATCAATTCAACCGAGAGAAATTGACGTTTTACTACGAAAGCGACGTGCGCGTAGACTTTCGACAGCTTTTGCATACGATGTTCTTGAAGTTTCACTGTCGTATCTGGATGGAGCGTGCCACCCCACTGCCGTCCGCCGTCGCACCTGGAGGCGAAGACTGCGCTAACAGTGGGAAACGCATTAGTTGCCACAGCTAACTCTGACAGTCCCCCCTTTTTTTATCCTTCAATCTTCTTTTTCATATTGGTTTATAGAATTTTTTAACTTCTTTTTTTTTACTATTAGATTTACTGGTGATTATATTTTATTTCACCTATTTCCATTTAGCATAGACGAGAGTCATGGTAAAGGGTTCGTTCTGGATTATTCCCTGCGGTTCTTACTTTATTTTCTTTATTACCTTCGTGTTACGAACGTTTTTTTTTCTTCACCAGGGGGGAGGGGGGGGGGTGCCTTTGCAAGGGAAGGAACAACTTCTCCCTCAGTTGTGAAGAAGAGAGGTTGACGTCACCCACTTGGCCTGAAAATAGTAATTTGTTTTCTCTTTTTTTTTTTTTTACAACACTTCTGCAATGTTTTCCTCGAAGATTCCGTGCTTTGATTTCGCGCTTGTTGTTACTCCTTAGAGAGGGCGGGGGAACTCAGTGGTGTGGAAATCATCTTGTGACGTTTTGACCTAAATAGCTGCAGAATTATTTTTGATCTTTTTCGTACGTAGCCTACAAACTATCTACAACAATAGAGCATGGGGAAAACACTTTGTGACCGATTTTTATTACCCAATACAACCCTTTTTTTGATCTTTTAGTGCTTTTTCATAGATGCTTTAAAAAATTAACGGGAAAAGTTCCGGAAACGTCTGGCAGGAGATGTAAAAATTATGTAGTAACACACGAGACTCAACTCCTTTTGTTGCAAAATGCGACCAAGGAGCAGGATTTAGTAAATACAAAGCAGGAAGTATAACATGCACTAATCCCAATAGAGACCATCTGTGACACTTTTTCTGATCCATTGACATTAAAGACGTCTAAGCATACTTTGTATGTAATTTTATCTTATATTGTCAAACAAAAAGATCATAATGCAATGAAACTTTCCATACTTCCCTTCCCCCTACTTTTTTTTTTTGTAGTTCTGGCTGCCAAGTCCTTTTTGGGAGTGCCCTTGGTCCCGCTAGAGCTCCAGAATAACCTTTCCGATGTTTTTCCGTGCATACATGTGATCAATAGCATCATATACCTTTTCAATGCCTTTGAATTCTGTTGGATCGGCGAAGCTCTTGATGACACCTTGCTCGTAAAGCTCGCACAACTCGTTAAAGTGTTTAGCTCGGTGCTTAGCAAAGTGTGGGAGAAAAAAGGTATGCAGTGTCGCGCTGTGCGAAAGCAGTGCAAGGCTAAGGACATTTGATTTTAGTTGTTGTTGTGTTTCATTTTCATCCGTATAATTGACAGTACTCCCTATGGATAGGATGCGACCCCGAAACGCCATGGTCTGCACGATCGCCTTGAGCACGTCGCCGCCTACCGATTCGTACGCAATGTTGGCGCCGAGCGGGAACACCTGATGGACTGCCTTTGCAATATCGCTTTTTGCCGTGTAGTCGATCGCGGCGTCGCACTTCAACGACGTGGTTAGGAACTCCGCCTTTCGTGGCGACGAACACATCCCGGCGACTGTGCACCCGTACACGTTTTTGAGGAGTTGAACTGCAAATTGCCCCGTGCCTCCCGATGCGGCCGTCACTATGGCGCGCTCACCTTTTTGAGGTCTCAGGACTTCCCTGAGTGCGATTGACGCGGTCGCCCCGCTCAGATTCAACGGCAAGTATTCTGCTTTTAGGGATGGTGCCTTTATTGCATGTCGAGAGGGGACGACCTGGTATTCCGAGAAGGTGCCGTAGCTTTGCGTGGCAACCGCGTCGCCGAGGGCGATGCCCTTAACATTTTCCCCCAAAGCAACGACTTCGCCGAGTGCTTCAAGACCGCAGTCGAACGGAGGAATTACACCCGGTTGATATACCCCCGCAGTGAAATTGATGTCACTCGCATTAATACCCACAAAAACATTGCGTACAAGCAGTTCGGTTCCCTTTAGTTCGTTGGGTAATACAGCCTCCACAATCGACGTGGCCTCTCGAAAGTTCTTAGAGAGCCTATTAGCTACGATTTTTTTAAACTTGCGTCCCGCCAACATTTGCATATTTGGTTCCCTATGATGCGACTTTCCTCTACGAAGGGTCTTACGCGTGTCCTGTAGAAGCAGGGTAAAAGAGGATAGTCATTTGATGATATCGGAAATAGTAGTAGCAACGGGAGTGGGAACGTGAGCAAGCATGTGGAGATGGCTAGTTTACAAATGAAGCACATCGATCCTTACATGTGGCCAACAGTTTAATTTCAAATTGGATGCGTTTCTATTACCCAGGCTCGTAGTATTTTCTCCCTTCCTTACATTGATTAATATGAACACTTTTCATGAATTTACTGCATATATATATGCATATACGCAGACCATACAATTATATAAATATATTTAGAATATAGTATCCTTTCCTTATTAGTTTTTTTTTCCGTCAAGCATTTATTAACATTTCATAAATATGCAACGCTAATAACAACTCATTGGTGTTCGGCCAAGTATTCAGAGAAGAATGGGGAAGATACCTCGGGTTTGGGTCTGGGATCTGCATTGTTATCCGAGAATATGTTTGATCTGCCCTGTCTCATACGTAAAAGTTTTAGGTAGCCCTGTACGCGTTGTGCAGTTTCAGCAGCCGAACCTCCAAATTTTTCCCATTCATCGAGTGCGTGTTCAAGCTGAGCCAAGGGGGGGCGCTCCCGTTCCTCCTGTTCATTAAGAGCCTCAAGGACCAAGGCATCTGAATCTGACGCAGTATTTTCTTCTTCTTTCGCAATGAAATCTTGCCATTGGGTGAACATTTCGTTTGGGAAATTGTCGGGCAGTAATCTGATATAATCGCTGAGATTAAGCAATAGTTCACTGGTCAGTTCCCGTAATGAAGTGGACGCTTCAACATTAAAGATGCCTTCAAAAGAGCTGGACAACATCTCAAGAACGGCATTATTAATTTTTTGTTCTACCACAGATGGTTCGGCGTTTCCTCGAAACCATAGATTCTGGGCACGGTATCTGATTAGAAAAATTGGGATTAGGACTAGCTCGTTCGCTATTCTCGAGCATTGTTCTGCACCTACTGCTTCAACACTTTGGATTTCTTTTAGCAGTCTATAGATATAGTATTTAAATGCGTTTTTTAACTCCAGGGTGATGCGCTCCCGTTGGGCGTCTGTGGCGGCTAATTCTGTTAGCATCTCTTGCATGCTCTTCATTCTCATCATACGCGAAACTAGCTGCTCACCTTCGAAGTCTGACATCGATTGGAGGCGGAATCGTTGATTTTCGCGATTTGTCTCTGAGCTACTGGTGCCAGGATAATACTGAGTGAGGTGCTCATTAAGTTTTTGCGGTATATCTTCGCATCTCTCCGCGGCGAAGGTAAAGGCTCCAATGAGAATGAGTGGTAGATCTGAAAGTAATCCTTCCATAAATTGGTAAAGCCCTGTGATCAAGAAAGACGGCACTTCATCAGGTGCAGGGCTCTGTGCCTCCGCCTCCTGTGGGCGGGGCTGCGGATGCGCGCTGGGGGAGACCTGAATATCGATGATGGGTATGCCTGACGTGTGCGATTCGCTGCCCCGATTCAGCTGCTGCATCACCCTACTGAGACGCTCTGGCAAGAGATCCACATCGGCAAGGTTGCAGTGAATGTGCAGGTGGACGCCGGCGATGGGCACTGCCGCAGGTGCTGTGGTGGTGGTGTTGGTGTGCGCTTGTGCGGGGCTCGTAGCCTCGCTCAAGCCGTTGGTTGAGACTGGCGTCCGTAGCCGGGTTTCGGGGGCGGGTGGTTGAGGGGGGGAGGGCACGTCACCTCTCTGTACATTGCTACTGCCATAATTGGTGGGATTTGAAGTAGGGTTAGAAATCGCATTGATGACAGTGTCGATCAAAGGTCTAAACTGGGAGAGATTCGTCGCGAAGGTGCCCGTGTCACCGATCCCGGGGTTTTGGGGATGCGGCGCCATCACCGAGTTCACGATACCTAATAAAGCAGATGGTAAACCGCCAACGTTAGTTTGGAAGCTAAAGGTATGAATACCATCGGCATTGCTGCTCTGGTTAGGCGGTTGCTCCGCGGCACTGGTGCTGGCTTCGATGGGGCGAATCACCATGTGCACACTAGAGCCGTCCGTTATGTTGTATTCGCTGATATGAGAATCATTCCGAAGAAGTCTGCCACAATAAATAAGTCGAATTCTCTCAGCGTTTTCAATATTTAAGCGCCTAGCGATCTCGCGACAAAGCGAGCTGACTCTTTGATCAGGTTCAACTGCAAGCCCATTGATTCTGTCCTGCTCTTGCTGGGCAATAATATTGATCAACATACTCAAGGGATCGATAAGCAAGATTATAGGAAAATAAAATATAACGAAGAGAGCTGTAGGAAACAAAGGAATTTGTGGCTTTAAAGTTTTTATAGAGAGGAACAAAAAGTAGCAGCAACAAAAATTATTGAAAATGAGAATATCTGTGAAGGAAAAATCTAATAGGAAAACGCAATCAAGCATGTGATGGTGTAAAGCCATGTATTGGAGAAAAACTATTTCAAATTATAATGCTACCTCACTCACCGAGGATCTTTTTTTTTTTGCCCTGGGAAGGGTCTACGGCTACATAGAGTGTGTGAAATACAGCACAAACGATTTGTTGGGGAGCGCATTCTGCCAGAAGTGTACTTGGAAACGTACACACACACACACACACACAAACACAATCGAGGAAAGGAAAATATGCACTATAGAGGAGATATCTCGGAGAGGAAGATGACGCGACACCTGTCATAAAACTACTGCCATCGCGGCACGTGTTATTACCACGTTTGAGTGCCGCTCCTGAAAGTCAAGCCCATCAGTGCTGGTGATCTAAAATACACAGCATAAGCGAATGGGTGCGTAATAATGTAAGAAAAATTAATGGGAGTTGCGATGTGCAAGACCAACGGATGCGTCTCCGCTAAGAAAGTATACCTGAATCGAACCACTGTGTTAATGCCCGTATACACACGTCCCGCATAACCTCTGTCTTCGTTAACCTGTCACTATGATGCTGATGATTTCGTCGTGTGGCGTTGTAACGCTGACGAATTGAGAGAAAACACTGCATCATCTGTGCTCAAGTGTGTCTTGGTGGAAACTAAAAGCAGAATTTAAAGACGGTACGCATCGTGTGTTTTGTATCGCAGACCCAACGATTGGTCCAGCCTAAGGTGTGGAGAGCCCCAAACGCACTCACTCGTGTGTGTTCGGATGAGCGCAGGAGCGTGCTCGACATAACGATGACGAGTTTCTAGCCTTGTCACGTACCCCGCAGGGGTCCTGAAGAGTACCCGAATCGTAACCATCATCAGGATGTGGATGACGACGCAGCTCTGGAACAGCGGCCCAGCTGACTGTGCTTTCGATCGTTATTCTCCCGAGGTTCAGTAAAATTATGCTCTCACTAACCGCTTTATGGCACCAGGAATAAATACCAGCAGTGCAATACAAAAGCAAGTGTAGAACTTACCACTCTTAGCTATACCCGAGTTCTTATGAACCCTTAAATTATTGTTTCTCGCGGTGCATTTCCGTTGGTGCGCCTGCAAAGTTCGCTTTGGAATACTGGCCCCCAGCCAACGGATCTCTATGTTCGGCATCTTTCATCTATTAAAAATCATCAGAGCACACAAAGGGGATGGTCACCCGCTATCTCGGCATCTACGCCTACTTGGACATTATTACCACCTCTTTAATCTGGCGATGCTTGCAGAAGCGCAACTCAAAAAATGAGGAATCCTAGCGCTAGGGTGGCTATCGTCGCTTGTCTTTTAGACCGTGTAAGATAGCACTCCACTTTTTTCTCCCGCTGAGCGTCTCCGCATTTGCATGCACAGTGCAGAAGCCCGTTGTCCTATTACCAGCAAAAAAACGAATTCTAGAGTACGACTGTTTAGATTTTGATACTATCGAAAGAATAGAGAACCATGGGAGTGTGATACAGGTAATATTTTAAGAGCTAAAGACAATACCATAGCTATTTTCCCCCTTTTTTTACGAACATTTTTTTGTGCGCACCCATTTTTTCCTGCGCAAAGATAAAATTATGAGTTAATTCCGATGGAATTATAAAAAGAAATCACTTGTATTTCCCTTCTGGTGTCGGTAGTTATATAAGAAGGAATTACTCCTTGTGCCTGCTCTCATGAGACTTTATATACATAAAAACAGGAAAATGTTTATATTTGAATTTCGCTCCTTGTAGGACAACGAATTTTTAATACTTGTTCTAGCAACAAAACCATTCCCTCCCCCCCCCCCCCCCCCCCCCCCTCCCTTCCAAGGTACATGCCTAAGAGTGGTGTATGCATATAACTTCAGCTGCCTTAAAGGCTAATTTACGGTATTTTAACTTTTTTGCTCATATTTTTTCTTTCTATCGCCTCTCGGTTTCATCACATTTACGAAACCTTTTCTGATTTCCCTTTCAATAGCTCCAACTCTTCCACAATGGCAGGGTTCATCTCTCTGGGTAATGAATGCCCCATGCCAGAAAAGAGAACCACCTTCGAACCCTTTATCAACTTCCCGAGGTGTATACCATTTTCGAATGGCACCAGAGTATCCTTCAAGCCGTGAATAATTAGCGTTGGGATGCCGCGCAACTCTCGAAGGGCCGTATCACGCCTATGCGAGCGCATAATTGCCCAAAGCTGGCGGTTTGAACCCTCACTGTAATGCAGCATCCTGTTGTTTATCATGTATGTAAGCTCGATGCATTCTTTCTCATCGAACAAAAAGTCACCCATGTTGAGCCTGAGTGACTTTATCTTATAGTCCACGATGTCTTCAAGGAGCCTGCTTTTGGGCTTTCCAAATAGAAGCCATAGACTCTGCACAGGGGATGGGTGCTTCACATCGGGCCCGCCGCAGTGGGAGAAAACGATCGTCAAGCTCAGCACACGCTCTGGTTGGTAAATCGCAACGCGCTGAGCGATCATTCCGCCCATGGATGCGCCCAGGATGTGCGCTTTGGAGACGCCAATCGCGCTGAGAAAGTTTAGCGCGTCGAGAGCCATTTCCTCAATGCGGTAGGGTGGCTCCCCTTCGCGGAGGGACATCCACGCGGGTATAATTAATCGAGGTATCGGAAGTGTAGGAAAGCCATCCATATGCGTGGAGAGTCCATAATCGCGATTGTCAAAGCGCACGACGTAGAAACCGATGTCCACCAGCCGCTGACAGAATTCAAGATTGAAAGAGTAGCACGTCGCGCTGAGACCGCAAATCAACAAGATGCAGGGGTTTTGTGGGTTGCCAAATGTGTGGTAACAAATCGTGATATCGCGTTTCGTGCGGTGACAACGACCGATGTAGACGAATTTATCCTCTGGGGTCGGTTTGCCGTCCACAGGTGGCATCGCCTTCACTTGTGGGTCTTTGAAGTATGCTATTTCATCTGTCAAGGACATTTGCAGTTTGGCTCTAGCACTGTTTGAGGTGCTTTTCAAATAGATATGCGGGTGTAACTAAGTTCTTTTACCTTTTTTTGTTGCAGCATATTCCACAGTAACAAGGAGTAAACTAATCCATAACTAAAAGTAACTAACAAAAGCTATGGGGATTTTACTCCCCACTAGCCTTCTTTCACCCCACGCGCACATGAATTGTCAAAAGGTCCGTAATAGTTGACTTTCTCATAATTTTTTTTTTTGCAAACTATTGTTCAATCTAAATCGTAATCATACTTCAACCTAAGGGCGATTGCTTTCAGGTCAGCAATGCGCTCTCGAACGTCATCGTTCAACCAATCCAGCTTGCTCAGCAGCCTCTCCGCATCCCGTAGCATAAGCTCTCCAAGGTTGAGCTGATACATCATCGACAGGCTGCCGTAATCTACCGCGTAGCGTATCCGTCGTTCACCCATTGTGAGGCGGTTGATAATATACCGCAATTGCAACGTGGCCGGAACTTCACGGAACTCCTCAAACGGGGTCTCTTCGTCTTCGGGCCACCTTGGAAACAACGCCTCATGTTGTTTCCGGATGGGCTCGTCCTGCGCTTCGTTGCTAACAGCCTCCCTGAAGCGCTCTCGCATTCCCTGTTCGTATTGATTGCGTCCAAAAAAAGCGTTTTCCCATTTTTTTGTGATTCCTAGCCGTTCGCGGGAGGTCACGGTGCCGCTCCTGTGCATCTTGCTTCCTCCAGCACCGAAGTGTGCATTTTCACTATGGCACTCCTCCTCTTCAGCCGAGGTAGATTTGGAAGAGCGTTGTCTTTCCTCTTTGTGCGTTTCGCGATTTTTTTCATTTTGATAGTTGGCGCCTTCACTACCACCCTCACGAAACGTGTTTGCATGGTAGGACTTTTCGTACGACCATGTGCTTGCCTTTGATGAGTTCGATGAATTTGAAGCTTCCCCTGAGCAATAAGTTCCACCAGCGCTATCCATGCGGCCATGGGAGTACTCCAAGCCAATGAAGCCGAGATGTGGAGGCAGTAGAGGGGCAGGGAGGGTATTCGCCCTACACGAAAATAGTGATGCCGTGTATCGCCTTCGAAGCGCGGGATAAAAAGATGAACACGAACAAGGAGCACTACATAAAAAAGATGTGCGCATCAAAAGATAGAAATGATCAACGAATTCAAATTGTACTTCTTTATCCTTAACGCGAAACTCTAGGGGGAAAGGGGAAATGTAGAACAAAGTTTGACTCATAAATTACAGCATTCAAAATTTATTTATTGAATAAGGTCTAAATTGATCTCTCTCTCTCTCTCTTTCTCTCTCTTTGTATATATATATATATATATATATATGTGCAAGGGAGAGGTTATGGATCACTTTGTTGGGAATTACAATCCCACAAAAGCCAAAAGAGAAGAGAAAAGACTCAAAGGGTACCGTGTGTAAAACACTGAGTATAAAAATTCGCATTTCATCAACAGCTACACATCCAAGAATGAATTTCTGGAAGGAAAAATAAGAAAAGAGCACGTTGATGAATACCGTGTTACTATACTACTTTCCATTGCCTTCTTTCAAAGCACAACAATGCAGAGGCAAAACTGACGTCCAGCTAATTTCCGAAACTCAACCATTTTGCGGTAGGAGATTCCAAGCATGCGCTCCCTTAAAGGAAGCACATGCCACCCATCTTGGCAACATGCCAATGTGCACCCATGACGCTCTCATTTTTTTTTTTTTGCAAACAACAACGTGAATACCTCATTTTCATGAGGGAAAGGACACCTTAATGATATCGTTACTTGCATATTCTCCAGTGCTAGCTTCTTTTTCATCTACGCCGTTGATTAGATCCGTCGCTGGGATCACATGGACGACATCCCCGGTAACGGAGAAGAACACAAAAGCGGAGCAGGAGCCATCAGAGTCATTCACCTCGTGGTATACAATCCGGTATTTCAAAACGGCGTTCCCGCCCATGACGCTAACCAGGCTCTGCACCAAGCACTGTATTTCAAACTCGACATGGTGGTAAAAGTTTCCGAGTTGTTCACCCCTGTAGATGTCGTTGGCCTGCCGGATAAAGTGTTGTGAGAGACGCCCGAGGTAACGTACGATAACCTTTCCAGGTAGATAGTCAAGCGGCGTGCAGTGCACCGTGAAGATGAGCTTATCAAGCGCACCCAGCTCCGGCGGAAGCCGCTCTGTGGGTCTGTGGTAATGTGTTTCCTGCGCCTCTGCCTTTGCACCGCCACCGTCGCCCTTTGCGCTATAGGATCCTGCGAATCGGCCCGTTTTGGAGTTGCGGTAGTCGCCGGAGTAAGTGTTGGAGAGACTTGCAGCCTGTTTGGTTCTCTCGATCATGCTATGGAGGGAGCTCTTGGTAGCGGACCAGAGGGATTGCCAGCGACCCACAACAGTGTTCGAACGGGTGGGTTTGCGCTTTCGGTAGTCGGTGTAGGTGGTGATGTTGTTTTTGCCGCAGGCGCTATCGGCCCCACCCCCGCCCGGAGCGGGCAACCCCCCCGCGGTAGTATTGACGTTCGCGCCGGGTGCCCATACCCGCAACGGCGGTACCTCGAATCGGTAGCTGTTCAACATATATGTGAGGCTGAAAGGGGCGTTGCAAGACGCAAAGAGCTGTCTGTAAAGCGCGTAAAGAAGACAGGCCTGGTCGATGCCCAGGGTGTCGTTCGTAGGGCGCCGATCGGCTTGACAACCCTTTCCTTCTGTCGCTTTAGTGGTGGCATCGGCAACGGCTGCCGCCGCCTTAAGTCCTGAGGGGAGGCTTCGCCGTAATGATACCTCTTGATCATGCGCACCACCGGAATCGGCGGTGGCTCGGTCCGAAAGATCATCTAACGAGGTGCTCGCTCTTCTGGGGTCCATGAAGACGGCAGCCAAGTTCTGCAACGCTGCAGTCGCCACTGTTCTGCCAACGGTACTGGTTCCCTCTCCACTTTCCCCATCGCGGGGGTAGCTTCGGCATAAAAGTCCCACGTTGCTATGCCGTAGGCACTCGCGAAAGGCTTGGTCTTCTAGTTGAAGAAGACGCCCCCATCCCAAACCGCTTTCCTTATCACTCCCCGGCATTCTCGCTACCTGGTTTTTCAGCACGCAGCCCTCTAAGCGGAGATGCAGATCCCCCAGATTTGGATCAAACATAAATTCAATCTTGAACTGAAACACGCGCACGATACCGTTAAACAGACCGCGTACCACATCCCTTATATCCTTTCCATTGCCCCTAGCAGCGTCAGAATGGATTGCTGAGGGCGTCCTTTCTTGCCAGGTGACGCAACCCACTGCCACAACAAATGCGCGTTTCGCATCCGCGCAACATTCGTTGAGGCGGCGTGTGTTTAAATCATCAACGGCGTAGCGTCGATGTACGGTTACGCACTCCTGCGTGTCAAACCAATTAACCTGCTCTGGAAGGTACGGCACGGTGAGCAGCAGACTATCTTCAAAAGCCGTCATACAATCCATACCAAGCATCAGATCTGCTTCATCCTCGTCGTCCATTTTGATCACAAAATCGCTAACGTGGTTGCCTCCGAGTCCAAGGGCCTGCACCTCCGCCGCGGGGCGGTGCAGGTCCTCCGTATCGTTCGAGTTGGAGTCGCTACCCTCAATGCAGAACACTTCACGCTCTGTCGAGGACCCCATTGTGGATGAGGACGAGGTAACATCTGAATTGGAGCCGCTGTTGCGATGTTTGCTTTTGGTCGGTGAAGTGGGTAGCGAATGATGGGAACTGATACTGCTATGCGGACTGCGTTGGGTTTTCGACAGACTTGCAGAGGAGTACAATGATGCTGCCGAAGAACACGACCGACATGACTTCGGCGATGAAGTGCTTCCACGGGCTCTCGATCTTTCACCCGGAAATGTCGAAGTGGTGGTTGAAGAGGCAGATGAGTTACCGCGACGCTCACCACCACCACCGTGATGGTGATAATGGTGACGCTGCTGTTGCTTTTTAAGGCCTACACTTTTTGCATAGTGCATACGGCGACTCTTTGCGATGAGGCCCTTAAGTCGCATCACACGCTCGTTACTAGATATCATGGGATTAGCAATCGTTACACGAGGCAGGCTTGGAATCGGCAGTGCGGCAAGCTGAACTCCAGTCCCCGTTAATATACCAATAATGCACTGCGGTCCTATCACAATCGACACACGCAGACCAAAGCACGCGTTCATCCGGAGGAGACGAAGGCTAAAGAGAAGCTGCTTGTGCAGGGCAAACTCTATGTAGGGCAGTGCCTGCGAAACTTCCATAGCGAGCTGCACACTGCGAACATCGCGCTTGGGCTTGACAACCGTCGCTTGGACAAGCCGTGGTGGACCGGTAGTAACCAAATCAACGGGTAGCGAGCAGGACGCAATGATCACTTCTGGAACTAGTTTGTGGCTGCATATTCGGCAAAGTATGCTATGGAAGTGCTGTGCGGGTGCGTTTCGTTTAAGGTTCATAGCTTTACTGTGTGGGCCATGGTAACGATGGAGCATTGAGCAGCTCTTCTTGGTCTCTAAGCGCTCACAAGCTTTGTGGAAAAGATATGTGTGCTCCGCGTGGAGAGAGACAAAGGAGGGGTCCAAGACAACAGCGGTTCCGAACAACGAGAGCAGGACAACGTCTTCATAGCACTGCGTCTTCTCCTCGTAGCCAAGAATGGCGTTGCAGTGAAAAGCGCGCGCGTTCGTGCGTAGCTCCTCGCGCAGCTCCATCCACCATGCGTCGCGTTCCTGTGAGATCGCCTGCTTTGACTTACCTCTGGAGATGATTTTGACAGAACGCGAACAAATATGACCGCCGATACGAAGAATACACCCCGAGGGAAGGTCCTTGACAGTGAGGATGGTAATGGCAGTGCGCGTCGCTGCAACTGTGGGTCCTGAGTGCGATGATGCCTCTGTACTATTCGATTGTGAGCGCGCTGTGGGCAACTCCTTTACAGGCATCTTCCCATCCCTAACCGTGGGCACGGCAGTGGTGGGCCCAAACGGAGACTTGTCTGGGGGTACAGCAGACAACGCCACAGCGCTGCGTTTAATATTGAGCCTAGAAGATTTACTTGATTCATTGTTGTTATCCTTCTGTAAAGCTTTGTCAATGTCTTTCGGCAAAGTGTCTGGGGAGACAGACAATGCCTCTGCAGTGGCGATGTTACTAGTCTTGGATAAAGTGAGTGCTGAAAGGCCGCTATTTACCGCAGCTTCGTCCAGGGCCATACGCGGCAACAATAGCGGGCTAAAGTCACTAGATTCTACAGCAGCGGCGGCTGTAGCACGGGGTGGCGTTATTGCACCAGCGGGGTCCTGCCACACCGTGGGTGAATTCTGAAGATTGTTTTCATCGACAAATGTGGCGGCGGAGATGACGCAGGGCGTGCCATAAGCGCGCACGATGATATCTTTTAGCTCAATATCGAACTCCTCCACATAGCCGAGAACTGCATTACACCGAATCTCCACAACTTTGCGTGCGAGCTGCCGTCGCACCTTGCCACTGAGCTTAAAAAGTTGAATCAAGCGAGCCTCATTTGTCGCACGGATGGAGCGCAAATTCGTGAGACGTGAATGCTCGGGGTCCGCCTTCACAATGAGTTCCTCTACCATAGAATGTATGGATTCAATACGGTAGACTGCCGGATCCAAACGCCATGCACCAAAGATATAAACGCCTTCTTCTTCGGTGGCCAGCGTGGGATTTAACGATTGCGTCGTCGTCAGCGGGTCAAGGCTTTGACCCAAGAACAAGATTCGTGGCTTCGACTTGGCTTGGCACCAACCATTAGTAAAATTCCTCTTCATTACACGTGCGCGAGCGGGTGTGTGCATCGGCGACACTCGCGCTGCGCCGACGGCGACACCCTTTGCGGGCCCGGAAGGTGACACCTCCGGCTTGCTTATCTTAGTCGAAAGAGCATTTTGCTCGGCTCTTTTCCTGCCATCACTCAGCGCACACGAATTCTCCCCTGTGTCTGCATCCTGCTCCACTTGTGCCATGTGCACGCGGTAAATATAGCGTTCCGGTAATGCCGGTCTAAGCGGGTTTTCTGCTGCGTGGAACTTTATCCGTATCGTCAACCGGATGTCTCCACGAAGACCCTCAATCGTGTCGTGCAGAGGGAACCATCCGGACAGGTAAGGGTTTTCCACTCCGAGGATGCAGTTGCAATCCAAGAGGACGGTTCCCACAATGTCATCGCGGCTGATGATGTCGTGATCGTACACCCGTACCACAAGTGGATCTTCTTGGAGTACCAAGAGATCCGGGGTATCGAAGCGGTAGTCGCAATTCCAGACAGGGTGCCGGGTGTCACGTACGATGTCAGTGGTGTGCTCCATGTCGTCCAGTTTAAGCACCACATAAGGATCCGCCTGACCTGTTCCGCGGTTCATCACAGGAAGATCCCGCGCCTCGTGAACTGTAACTTTAAGTGTCGCCATTAAATGATGGAGGTGTAACTATGTAAGCAGAAACAACTCAATAGCTTCAGAAGCAGATTTCGGTAAAGAGGGTTGAAGATTAATAAGTCATTGCCGTTACTTAAAAATCCATTTGCATCATTTTATGAAGCTGCTTTTCTCCAACACGTATGCATCTTCATTTTATTACTTCAAAAGGATACCCTAATTTGAACTACTCGTGATCCCCCAATACACATACATATATTCTGTGCATAAAAATATGAATGGATAACAACTCATTTCGTAAGAGAAGGAGCTGCAATGGAAGATATACACATAACAACGACAACAAATTTCCATCAATTTTCTAGAATGTGGCGAAAAAAAGATGCCAGCTGAGCACAAAAGCTTATATTGGGGTTAATATCTGGGCGTGCTTCTCTTAACATATTCATGAACTGGGGAAAAGATTTTAAAGATCGATTTCGCTCTTCTCTGTCTGAACCCTTTCCTACTGCTACATCAGGATCTTCCTTTTGATCATTACATTGTTTTTCTCTTAATGCGTGTTTCATATGAGATATGAAATACATAGATGCCACACTAGGGCTACGCGAGACACCTTGGCGGCAATGCACGAGTATAGATGGAGGTGGTAATAAATGACGCAACAGGGTAGCGTAGTGATCGATAAAAGACCTACGCGTCTTAAGCAAAACCCCTGGCAATGGACTTTCCGTACCTACTGAGGATTCGCAGACGTCTATGCAAGTGTCAGCACCGCCCATCTCGGTACTACCACTTTGGTGAAGATACTTGTTACAGATGCCTATGAAAGGCCCTGGAAGGGCAGTCGAAGCAGAATAGAGAAGGGCTTGTTCATGCATTAAGGGCGCAGTTTTAGGGTGCGAAAACAGCGACGCACATGCATCTTTGTAAAATTTCCATAGTGCCTGTGAAAGCTGTTTTATCCTCAGTTTTGAGTTGCTCCCTTCTTTTGTCAGTCGATCACCTGATACTATGTCGTTTAAAGCTTCACTAGACGGTTTATTGTGCCGGTGCTCAATGCATTGTGCCGTGAAAGCATCCAGCTCCATCAAAAGCCGCACTACGCCCATTACAGATGCCGTCCTTGACACCGTTGAGATACAAAACATGCTGTCTTTACTGGCGTGGTTCACCTTTTCCTCTCTATTTATCTCCGCACCGTCAATGGCGCTCGTCACTGTCAGTAGCACTTCGGTAATCACTGATATATCGCGTAGTACCATCAGCACACACGTGCTCTCCCACATCAACGAGGAGCTTGGGTCAATGCAGTGCGAAATCACCGTGTCACAGAGAGGGCGAAGTTGAGACAGCCGTGTTTCCGCCGTGTCAGCGGCGGCGACACGGACGTGATAAACAGGGACCTGAAGGGAAACGGTCTGAGGAATCGTTCCGTGCCTCGCCAGGTCGCTGGAACTACCACCCGGAAGCCCCTCGCTGTAGGCTTGGAGAAGCACACCGACGAGTCCTCGCAATGCGGAAAGGAACCGGGTCTCGTGCCTTGCGACGGTATCACGGTAGGAGACGTAGGCTTCTCGGATCCGTTGCGCACCATTTTCTTCCAGCTTCAACGACACCGGGACTTCTTTCCCAGGACAAGGCTGATAATACGCGGCGTGTACGATTGTGCTTTGCACAAGCACACGTAAAACCACAGGGACTTCCCACGAAGTGTGAGAGGAGCCCTTCGAAGTCTCTCTAGGCGTGTCGACGCGCGGAAGAAGACGCGAAAACCGGAGCTGGACCCCGACCTGGTCATGCACAGCAGCAATAGATGTCGAAGAAACGACTGCGGGCGGTACTTGCAGCACATCAACCCTAGATTCACCAATCCTCTTGATATCGCATAGGATTTCTTCGCCGCTATCTTCCTCAGTTTGAAGTTTTGCTTCAAGGCGATGTTTCTCAATGTCTTCGCAGACGCAAAGTATCTGACGGATCCAGTGTGATGTAGGGTTTACCCGATGGCTGCTTTCTGTGGGCTGTCTTTGGGGGTTAGTTCCGTCGCTGGTACCGTCGCATGTTCCCTTCACCTCAGTTAGGAGGAGCAGCTGGGTGCGAGCCTTGGGGTCCGTGATACGCGAAGGGTAGTCAGACGATACAAAAAGTTGCCCCGAATTCCGGTTGCGTATACGCTCCTGCAAGGGAGTTTCCCCAATAGGTGTAGCCACACCAAAGCTCTCCGTAGCTGCTGCTACCCAAAAATCCTCTTTCATTTTCTCTTCTTCGATATCTAAGACATTTACACCCCTCTCATTAAGAAGGGTATCCAACTCGGCTTCCTCTTCGAGAAAAGTTGGGTCGTCTCTTGGCCAAAGAAAACAGTACTTTTCTGTTGGAAAAAGCTTTTGTAGGAGCACCACGCTGAGATTGCTAACATGCCTTCGGCGCACAAGGCTCCGACGGAGGTCTAAAAACCGATTTGACATGATTAACGATATATGGGCCGCTCCTTTTCCGTGGGAAGCAATAGCAGGGGTTGAAAAATCAACCTATAGGAAGGAATAATATGTGCACAGGTGAACAAATGATTTGTACGGCTCATGTTTAAATTTGAACATTTGTAGTCACTATGGTCAGAAAGGAATCAAAGACCAAACCCCTGATAGTATAGAGAGCACGAGAGAAAAAGTAAATGAAAATATCAAGAAAGAATACAAATTAACGAAAACTCGTTGTTTTTTCAATCTATATTATAATAGAATTACACATTTTGCTAGGGTTTTCAGATAACATTAATACCATCATGGACACTCTAAAGAGTTACAAGTGTTACAGTATTTGAGTGTCATTCTGAAAACTTAAATCAGCAACAACAACAACAACAACGAATAAATTATTTAGGGAAAATATGAAACTATAGTCTTACAATGACAGGAAAAAGAGATCAAAATTGAAACAAATATTACAGAAATATTCAATGGAAGCCCGAGTCCCAAGTAAAGTAAAATTTACAAAAATACATAATTTAGTATTGTTAGTGCGTCTAATCCTAACAAAACAATTCCTTAAAATGCACACACATGTCAATGCTAACAATAATGCCAATAATATTCGGATTACCATGGAGATTCGCACCTTGGCCTTTCACAATGTAAAATTTAATGCTTGATACAACTTTCATTCATTTATAACGACTGAAATCATTGGCATTGAATATTCAGTTCACAGGAAATATAAAGAAAACCGTTCTCTCGCTCTTCCACGTAGATGGAGTGAAAAAGAGGTGGCACCGCAAAAGCTCAAACAGAACTTCTCGGATGTAGTAAGGGGCTTAGCATTAGAACCTTGATGGTGCACATGAGGTAGCTTGAAATATGCCAATTAGTTCAACGATTGGGGGCGATTGCGGCAGACGCATCTGGTTATCAGACTCGCTCAATCTTCGTCTAACGAAGAACCGGCTCGATTCAACTTCCCTAGGACTTCATTTCCGCTTCCCCTGTCTGTACCCTACGATTCACCTGCATTTTATGTTGTTCCTCGAGAGCACTCCACAGCTCGTTCACCTCCGGGTGCCGCTTTGTGAAGAGGTTCCACAGAAAAGTTCGCCCGCTGATGCTGTCTGAGATCTCCTCCGGCCTCACTACCGGAACCTGCTTTGCCGTGTCTTTGGGGTCGATCACGGGCTCGTAGCCGTCATCAACGAAGTATGGAGTCTCCAAGGCTTTCTGGATGGTTATACGATCCTGCGGGTTCAACATCAGGCATCTCATGATAAGCTGAACCTCATCCTCCGTTTCGTCGCCAAAGGGGCTTTTGAGGACTTCCTTTAGGATGCTTTGACGTCCCTTGAAGAGGACCCGGATCGCCTCGATGAGATAGAGAAAGGTTTCCCGACCGAATTCATATCGGCGACCCAAGATTGCCTTCACAGCCTCATGGGAGGGCTCTCCCAGGATTTGCACAATCGTAGTCAGGTGCGCGACACTAGACACGTTTTGGTTATAAAACAAAGGACGCCCAATGAGCATCTCCGCCGCGATGCATCCAATCGACCAGACATCGATCGAGTAAAAGGACTCATTATCGATGAAGCCCGTTTTGTCGGTATCCGTGCTCAGCGTCAGGGTTTCAGGTGCCGCGTACCATTGGGAGGAGTTGTTTAGCATTGTGTGGACGTACTCGGATTTGTTAACCCCGACGTCTCGGCCTTGCCCAAAGTCCGTAATGCAGGTCTTGTAGTTGTAATCCAGAAGAATGTTCTCCGGCTTCAAGTCGCGATGCATCACGAGGCAGCGATGCAGGTAGCCGACGCCGAGGAAGATTTGGTAGAGGATGAACTTGCGGTAGTCTTTTGAAAGCGGGTGCAGGGGTAAGCCGGTGCCCGGACAGCAAAGGTTCTGCACCGAGGGGGCGCAGGGTATCTTTTGGGATTCCCTGCTCGAAGCGTCGGGCGCTTTATCCTTGTCATGGCTTTGAGGCTCACACTCCTTCGGCGTCGGGGGCTTCCCACCGTCGCCATCCCCCGGCATGGTGCCTTGACAGCCTTCTAGATGGGACTGACAAGAAGGCGTGGGACAGAGCGGTTTCTTACCGTTAGCACTATCTAATTTTTTTGCATTATCGGTTATGTCTGCCGGGGTGGGATATTGTCGGCAGATTCCTCCCAAGACCAATTGAGTACTACGACAGGTTCTACAGATTTCCTTATACAGTTGACTGCTATTGAAGGCTTCCGAATAGACATGTTCACGGACCATTTCTGGAGTTATGGATTCTAGCTGCTTCTTCACATTCGGTTTCCCGAGGGATTGCACAGCATTATTTAACGAGTTATTCATCTCCTTCTTTGCAGTTTCAGCATTAGTAGCATCACTGAAAGTTGGGAGTATGCTCCGCTTTGGTGTATTTAGTGGGAATTGCGCCGTTGGGGTATCCTGGTCAGGCCCACGACAAAAGATTTCCATATACTCCGGTGAGGCCTCTGAGGCGGTAATGAAGGCAGATTCCAGGACCTCACGCAGCGAGTAGTCCATTTCATTCATAACCACATAAACACTATCAAACGTGGTGCGAAGTCGCTGCAGGGACTCATAGGTCAACTCCGCCACGTTTCCCAAGGGGATGAAGAAGTCTGTCGCCGATAGCACGTTCACGTGTTTAAAGCCCATCATGAGCTGAATCTCACGCGACGCGCAGAGCCACATGCGTGGCTGATTATACTGAAAGAGGGTAGATAGTTTCTTTATGGCGACATGCGTAGCGGCGTTGTAGAGGGCTTCTCTTTCTTCCGCCGTCTCCGCGGTTATGTATTCCGGCATAGGGTTCACTTCAACTTCGTTCACTCGGATTTTGTCAGAAGCTGAGCAGACGCAGCCGTAGGTGCCGTAGCCAATTGCGCCTACGACATCATACCGGGACAAGACGTCGAAAACGACCCTAAACTCCTCGCCATCTGGATGCTGAAAGGCAAGGATGGAGCGCGTCGAGGAAAGCGTATGTGGAAGGGTAGCGGACAGGGGATTCTCGGGAACCGTAGGTGAAGTCTGTGGAAATAGTGTTGGCATTTTTTTTAATGCGATTTTTGATAGGACACCTATAGCTTATCTGCCTATATACGGATATATAGCTGATTCTTCAGATAGAATCGCGATATTTCTTTTCCAACACGTTTATCGTTTCTATTACCCTACTCTTTGTCTACACAGTATGATGACCACAAAATATGGGAAAAGTATACGTAAAGTAATACATCCCTACTTTCCCTCAAGTGCACTACAGATGTTATTGGGTATATATAGAACCCAATAAATCATGCAGACAAGCAGTTACTATTAGAAGAGATCTTTAGAAGTTGGCACCACAGACGTGGGTACTGTGGTTTTAAAAAAATATATCCACTTTATTCGAATCTTTGGATTTTTCCAAGCATTTAACTTGGCATTAAGCTTTTTCATAAGTAAATTAAGCATTATGCGTGCACACACATGTGCATAAGAGCAGTACTCAAGCTTTCTTGAACGTTTTGACGGTCATCGCCGCTAAAGTGTCTTCCCTTAATATTCTTCGCCACAATTTTTTTAGTCAGTCCTCAACAGATAGATTTCCCTTGATCCTTCTCACCGGACGAGATAATCTTAAAACCCCACTTCCCCTCACCCCCCAACTTGAACAGTTAGAATGAGGAGGACAAGGCTGCAAGAACGCCAAGCAATTGCTCCATGTTAAACCCCGCATCGGGCCCTCCTGCCGTTTCTGCGGTGGGAGGTTGCCGCGTCTGGGGATGCAGCGTGGGCTCCAACGTCAGCACACCCTCTAGACAGCCTTGGCAGCCTTGGCAAACGTAATAATCATAGACCATTTCCTCACGCTGCAGAGGCTCCTCAGAGTGAACGGCGGCTAACACACGCTCGGTTAAAACCCTGCCGTGGTTTGCGGAAAAAGGGCATCCGCAGACAAAACACGACGCCCCGATTGGAAGGGGTTCTTCCCCCTTTTCCTCATCATGGAGCACGGGGGTTGGGTTGTCTTCGGATGGACCGCACCGTACGCCGTTCTCCTCCACGGCGAGTCTCCGAACGTGATGGAGCGGGGGCTCCGTGCGTTGAAGGTGGGCGTGGTAGAGCTGTGCGGAGCGCCCAAGCGTGGGATTTCTCTTTTGGGCCTTTTTATTTGGGTTTGACGGCTGCCCTTCCCTCATGGCGGGGCCTTTTCCCTCGGGCTCGTCCCGGGGGGACTGCGCGAGCCCTTCCAACACCGCCGCCACCGCTGGCGGCCCTACCGCGATCTTTTTTACCGTATTCAACACGTTAAAAGCGCTTGTCCAGTAGTTTAATACGAGGGAGTGCACAAACCGCTCGAGGACGCGATGGATCGAGGGCAGGCAGGTCGCGGTACACAGCGCGGGCGTATACCCACACCGGATCCCGTGCAAACGGTTATAAAGGATGACCTCCTTTGTCAACAGCACGCGCAAAGGGCGAAGGAGGACGATATTCGCGAGATAACCGCGCGAACCACTTTGATGGACGATCTGCTCGCCGGTCCCGCCTTGCACAATCGCCTTCAAGGCCGCGATACAGCAGCGCACGACCCCATCCCCCACCGCCAGGTGCGCCCATCCTGGAGATGCGGCGTTTTCGCACACGCCGTTGGTCGATTCCAGCGGAAAAGACGCCGCGGCGTGGCCCTTGTCGCCCGATGAGGGGCTTTCCGACGGCGAAGAGGGGGAAGGGCCTTCGCCCCTTTTGACGGCCTTCTCCGCCCGCCATCGTTGGGTACGTTTGCGGGCCGCGAGGCAGAGGACGCGCTGACGAACCCGCTCGTACACCTCCTCGCGATGGGTCAGAGAAAGCCGTGGGTGGTGCACGCAGCCCCGAAGCACCTGAAGCTCCCGCGGCGTTAAAAAGTCCGAATAGGAGTAAATGTCAATTTCACCTGGCGTGAAGAGTGGGCAGCTCGCGTACTCCCACCCCCCCTCCAGCCCCCGCACTAGCTCCTCAAGTCTGTCGAACTGTTGGAGAAGGGTTTCGCGTACGCGTTGGGTGCGCGCAGTGTCCTCGGCCTCAAAATGACTCGTCTTCTTCACGCTCCTCGTGGAGTCCTTCGCGGAGGATGAGATCACGGAGGATTCAGGAGAACAAGATGAAGAGGGAAGTGGCGGTAATACTAGTTCATCTTCCCGCAGATGGAATGGTAGGAGCTCGAAATTAACGGTTCCTGCCCCTTGACGTAGCTCACCTTGCTTTCGCAAGATGCCGAGCTGGTGAAGAAGAAGGAGGGAATGCGGTCCTCCGGAAACCCCCACCGCCACGGGCTCTTCGCAGGGCAAATAGCAATGCGAAAAGAGCTGATCTCGGGTCGTTTTGGTGCAAAATTCTGTAAAACAGTGGTCACAATACATCTTACAGATCCCATCACGACTCGCAATGCGGCCTAGTTTTTTTTTACATTTAAAGCAAGGACCCGTGGGTGGCATAAGGGGCTACAAGCGGAAAAAGGGCTGTATAGATACGACTTGCTAGAGCAAAAGAATGCAAATGTAGGAGGAAGAGGAAAGTACACCCTGAAAGGAAGCCTTGCCGTTGAGTTTTTTTATATATCTTTTTATGCAGACTTTCGACCACTTCACACGTTTTCCTTCCACTTGATGGAAATCTAAAGAGCAAATAAATAAATAAATGGATGCACAACATGATAAAAAGAGAAACATCAATATTATGTAAACACGTGGAAGTAGATGTAGGTATAATTATTATTATTTTTTTTTTTTGGGAGTGAGGTACGTATAAAAAACAAATCGATGAGGTACATTTAAAGAGGCTAGGGCATAGTGCTGGGGGGGGGAGTCAAGAAAATGGCCCAGCATGCCGATTGAATTGTAAACCAAGTTCGCTGTCCATCTACCCCAGGTGAGTTTCGTGTTTCCACTTCGTCCAAAATAAATAAATTTGACATTACACTTCCCTTTACTTTTAAAGTATATCTAGTACAATACAGTTTCCGAAGATTTTTTGATTAGTATATTCATCCGAATATACATGCGTACATATATATATATATATATATATATATATATATATATATATATATATGCAGTAAAACCTATAAATTTCTAAATTTACTATACTAAGTGCACACTAATCACAGATTTATCCTTTACCTTTCTAGAGGAGATTTTTTTTCTAGCTCCAATTCCACAATGATGTGGCAGCTGCTTCCTCAGCTGAGATTTATTCACCTCGACGTCTAGACACGCATCCGTTTCGTTTTTAGAAATACTGTTAATTCGACTTGTATGATCTTTGCCGTTGTTGATGGCAGACTCTGCGGCTGAAAAGCCGATATGGTTGACAACCCCTTGAACGTTTCTCATGTTTCCTCGCAGCAGAGTATTGTGGGGGGAAGGGGATTTTTTATTATCCTCCTGAAAGACTTCCGCATTTGCAGCCTTGGGTCTGCAGGTTCGAATTCGAGCCCCAGGTGGCAGCCTCTCACTTAGCGAGGTGAGGATCGTTGTAAGAGCCCTCTTCGTGACATTGATCGCTGCCGCCTCCGAAGCGTGTCGTTCTTTGTTCAAGCTTATGGTTTGCCTTGCTGTTGAAATGTCCTGCGATTCTTTTTTTGTCTTTTCATGAACCTCAGACGCACGTTCCAGCGCAACTGAGGATGCATTTAAATCCTTTTGAGCCATCCAGCTACCTCGATGGTGGTTTGTCGTTGTGGATTCGGCATCACTTGATCGCATGAGCCTTGCTTGAGCTCGACGGAGCATCTTCTGCCGCTGAAGGCGCCGCCGACAGAGCATCACAACAGGCTCCTCCACCTCCCCAAGCAAATCCCGCCCGACCAAACGCAGCGAACGTTCCGATACCTCCTTGTCGGACATCCCTATCACCCCCGCTAGCATTCGATCGAGATATTTCCATTCTTCAGTATGGATATCGTAGGTTTGGCGCGCGCACCAGGGCAGGACGATCGCGTCGGAGGGTCGCTTACTGCTTTCCTCAACATCCGGACCCTGGCGAAGACGAGGTGAGGCCCCCGCGACTCGACCTACCGTACGTCCCGTAGACGAGGAGCGGAGGAATCTGCACAAGCGTAACATCGTATTCGTTTACTATTCTTTATAAATATTTAGCAATCTATCTACCTATATATATATATATATATATATATATATTGAAAGATATATATTTATATTACCTTAAACCTTACTATGGGATTCACTAGACCAATCACTCACTTGTGCGTAACTTTAGATTGTGACGATCCTACGCGATAACAGAACACAAGGAAGAAATTCACCAGCTGCCGTAAAAATTTAATCACGCGCGAATAAAACACGAAATAAAGTGTGAAGGGAAAATACACGCAGTCGGGTGAGTAAAAAAAAATGTGCTGCTAGATTGGTTTCAAAAGAGAATATGAATAAGGCATGAAGCGAAAAACTTTTAAAAAGCTTGTTTAAAAAATCCGATGAGCACATTGAAACTATAAGTGCGGACAGGCAGATATGCCTACGAATATAAATAGACGATATATATCTATATCTATCCCCTCCATAAGACCGCTTATGTTAGATTATCTGCAATAACAATAAAATATGACGACAAAAGAGAGGTTTAAAAAGTACCCAAGGTTCACATTCGCAGATTTTAGGGGAAAATAGTATGAATTTTTACCAACGCGATACGCGTGAGTAATGGAAAATGTCGAAGAGCACAAAGATGGCGTTAGAAAAGGAATGAAAACTACAACAAAGGGCGAATGAGAGAAAAACAAAACTTGCCAAATATTTGCTTTGCTTAAAATTTCCTCTGTGTGTGTAGACATTGCAGCGGCATAGAAGATAACCGAATGCGTTCTTCACAAATAATCATTGGAAGTAGCGTAGTACGTTTATCTTTTGAGTTCTGAATTCAATCATTTTCTGATAACAAACGTATCTTCCATAATCTCTTAACCCTTATTCATAACTCATTTTTTTGCTTGTAGGGGCGTGTGTGCTTCTTGCCGATAAAAAGGAGATAGTCTAGCAAAAGATAGGTAAAAAATAATGCAACAATTAAATGTGTTATGAATAAAGAGGACAAAACAAAAGAAATGAGGTAAGACAATGACTTTTCGTAAAAAGAGTCAACTTTTTATCCCCCCTTTACACACACTAAAATACAGTTCGATTCTCTACGTGCACACAAAAAGTTGAAGCTGTAAAGAACTAAAAGGCCTGCACCCCCCACCCCCTTTTCTCTTAATATCCACACATAAAAACGATTGATAGGGGATACCAACCCAAAATAAAAGACTACACACATACACACAATTATTAGGGCGTTTGGGATAGAACATCAAAACAGTCTATTCTATGGACGCCCTTACGAGCATAAGAAAGTGTAAAGACCTCTTTTCTTTCTTCCCATTTTCATAAGCATTTTCATCCGACACCCTTTCCCGTTTCCCCTTTCCAGTCGCCAATGTGTTTTGTTGTGTAAGGGACCCAACTCTCACATCCAGCAACGAACAACAAAAGAATGTACATATATTTCAAAGGATAATGAAAACAATACTAATGGGATCAATCAAAATAAGTGGAAAGTGCCAACGTGTGCGAATGCCATCGCTCAATACATACATAAGTATATATATATCGATAGGTTACAGGTTTCTTTCTTTCCTTCCTCTTCACTGCGTTTCGGGTGTTACTCATCAACACATTCTAGATCCTCGCACATCTCCAGCGAAACGGTCGTGCCGAACAACATGTACGCGATCCGCGTGCTCAGGCGCCTTAGGAAATGCGGGGGATAGAGCACCAGCCACTCCTCCTCTGCTGCTTCTTCGCCATCCTTCTCGACCACCGTGGCTTTCCGCCCGGCAGGGCTCTGCAGCCACGCGGCGAGGGCTCCGCGGAGCTCGCTCTCACGCTCTCGAATCGTGCGGGCGCGGCGGGCGCCCGCCCAGGCCTCACGGACAGACTTTGGCACCCGCACGAGCCGGACCCCGCTCCCCGCACAAACCCCGCAGTGCCCCTCCCCCGATTCGCCACGGAACGCCGCTATGAGGGCTGCTGGCGGGGGCTGAAGGTCAACCTGCCCCGCCGGGACCCCACAAGAGAGGGGCGGCAGCCCCCGCCCTGCCACCGGCCAGGAGCGCGCGTTGGTCCCGGTCTTTCCCTCCTTTCCCTCCTTTCGCGTTTCGCCGGCGGTTTTTCCGTCTTTTCCGTCCTTCCGGGGCCGCCCCGCGCCGTCGGGGGATCGCGCGGGGCGGTCACCACACCACTCGACCAGTTTAACGAGCATCGCCGCCTGCTCGCCGACGAGCGCGGCCCGCCGCTGGTAGCCCGTCGACGCCGCGGCTCCGGCCGACGGGACGAGGAGCCCCGGGTGGAGCCGCGCGACGAGCTCGCTGTCGACGAAGTCGGGCTCGTAATCGCACCCGCAGTGGAGGACCTCCTTGAGCAGGAAGAACACCCCGGCCCCGAGCAGGAACTGCGAGAGGTGCGCCACCTCCTCGACAGCCGGGAAGCACTGCAGGATGAATTGCTCAACGAACTCGAAGGTCTGCCGGCCGCGCTCGGCCGCGTAGGGGTCCTTCCTATCCGAGGCCTCCCGCGGGACCCAGATGTGGTCGACGAAGCTGAGGTCCCTGCAGGCCTCCCGCATCCACTCCCGCTCGGAGTGCACGTCGTAGCAGTCCAGGATCATCTGGTTCCGGCACCGCACCCGCTCCAGCCTCCCCGCGCGCTCCTCGGCGGTGCGCAGCGCGGTCTGCTTCGCGTCGTCGTGCGGCGTGTGGCTGAAGAGCACCGCCCAGGCGTAGCCCGCGGCCGCGCAGCTGACGCGGCAGAGCAGGCCGTCGGCGAGGCCCCAGCGCTCGCAGGGACGCGCGGGGGCCGTCACACGCCGCCGCCGCCCGAGCCCCGCAAACGCGACGTGGCCGAAGACCCCCCGGCCCTCCTCGTCACGGCGGCGGCGGCGGGCTCTGGAAGGGGG
>MJCC01000020.1:56604-70311 GCA_001766655.1 Phytomonas francai
GGCTGGGGCCGGGGCTGTGGCGGCCAAAGGCTCCGAGACGGGGGGGGCTGTGCGCCGGCGCAGGGGGGCGTAGCCCATCGGGGGCTGCCCCGGATAGCGCGCCCCGAGGACGGCGAGGGCGTAGACGAGCGGCTGCGGCGCGCCGAGCAGGCGGTGCAGCAGCGACACGACCAGCCCCTCGCTCTCCCGCCGGTACGCCCCGGCCGCCAGCGTCGAGATGCCGTTGCTCGCGAGCGGCAGCCGACCGACCCGGCGCGCCGGCGACGGCCGCGGCTTCGCCAACCCCGCCGCCGCCCCCGTCGGGCTCTCGGACGCGCCCTTGCAGGGCGCGCCCCCTTTCCGCGGCTCGCGCCCGCGCTGGAGACGCTCGCGGGAGGTCAAAATCGGCAGCGCACCCCAGCTCGCCGTCTCCGATTTGACCGGGGAACTCAGCGGGCTCGGGTTCTTGCTCGAGTCCACGTTCGCATTCATGGCGGTCTCGGCGGCCGACTTGGTCACGCTGTAAAGCCGACCCTCCGCGAGGAGCTCGAGGAATCGCTTACGCCGTTTCTGGCGAAGCGCGCATTGCTCTGCATCGAGGGTAAGCACATTCACCTTCTGTTTCACCTTCCTGTTCTCGGTCGTCCCTTTCTTTCCCTTTTTGGTTGGTTTAGTGGCTTCTAGGCGGATTTGCGCCGCGCCCGCGAGCGCATTGCGCAGCCGGTGGCGATGAATCACCCGTTTCAGAAACTCCCGGATGTACCCGAGGGCGACGAGGTGCTCCTGTTCGAGAGCCTTATCGTACTTCTTCTTCGCCTCCTCGGCGGGCGCGACCGCCAGGGATAAAACCGCTTCCGAGGTCGAGGGAGGGGGTAATGACCTGTCGTCCTCGGTATTCTCAACCGCAGAGTCGTCGGGGGAGACTGACATTTCGTTGTTTAACGTCGTAGATGGGGGGGTAGGCGAGCCGATGGAAGCAAGGGGGTAGCTCACGCTCAAGGCGGAAAAATTAGAGGTGGCCTTGGTCGGCGGGAGCGGCGACTTCGGCCCTCCGCTTTCGTCCACTAATACGACAGTCTTACTATTACTATTGTTGTTGTTGTTGCTAAAGCTCGCATTAATGATCTCCCAGACCGCCATCGCGCGCTCGAGCTGTGCGCAAAAGATCAGGTTAACCTTTGTGAGAGCGGCGTAGGAGTGGGCGCCGGCGCTGGCCTCGCTCCGGCAGGAGTTCACGCCATTCGTGTTCGACCCGCCCCTGCCCTTCGGCTGCGTGCTCACGCTGCGATTCGACGACGCGTTCGGCCACCTGCTTTTCTTCGTAGTGCTCATGCTCATCGAGCGTCGTCGGCCTCCCTCGACAGGGCTTATCGACGACGACAGGTGCGGGCTTTCCCGGTTCACGGGTTTGGCCATGACCTCGAAGGGGTCCTTTTGAGAGGTCGTTGTGGCCTCAAGCCCACCACCCTCCATCGCGTGGGCGGCCACGTAGCTTCTAAAGATCAAATCCGAGGCGAACCCGCCCCCGGCTTCGACGGAGATGCGATTAGCCTCATGGAGGCCGGCGGGCTGATATCGGACGATAAACTGCGGATAGACGGACAACTGCCGAGGCATCAAGGGGGGCTTCTTTTTCTTATGTTTGTTGAGCTTTCCCGAGCTGGGGGCGTGGCGATGTCGTTCCTTGAAGTTGCTCTTCGCATCGCTTTTCTTCGAGGACGGTTTCCCACTCCCCGGGCTGGTCGAGGCCACCGAGGGGAATCGCTCGGTGCAGGAGGTGACCTTCGACGCCGAGCTTGACGCGCTGTCGAGGGACAAACACAAAACCTTGCCCACATCGCACGATAGATTCAACGGCCTCTCGGCGGCGTGCGGGGGAGGCCCACTTTTGGGCTCTACTTCCTTCTCCGCGGCGGGCGCCCCCGTCGGGCCCTCGGCCGCCGGCTCGGCCAGTGGCCTTCGCCCGATCGCCGGGGCATTCGCAAGCTCCTTGTGAAACTGGGCTTTCATCGAATCCAAAGTCGAGGAGAGGTAGAAAAACGGGGTCTCGAAGACCTTCATATCGGGAATGTGAATCAGGGGATGTTGAACCATAGCATTTCGCACGGCATCCTTAACACCGTTCAGCTCCTCTAAAATCTCTTTCTCCAGTTGGCTGACAAGGCGAGAGAGCCCGAAGGGGGCGATGTTGTTGATCATGGCGGGGAGACTCAATACACTGCTGCCGCCGTTACCGTAAAAGGCGTTTCCGTTTCTTTCCAACCCTGGTGAGGGGGTCGGGCTAACGGAAACGTCTAAATTGGACGTATTTTTCGAGGTGGTCGAGCCCCCTAGCGCCATCTTGTCATTGCACCCAATTTTTGAGCAAGAGGCAGGCTCCGTCAGAGACACGGACGTGTTCGGCGCGTTTTCCGCGCCCCCAGCGATCCTCGCCGCGTTCTCATCGTGGTTTCCAGCCCAGGCACAACCTAGCGGTTTTCTCGCTTCCTTAGCGCACTCTTCGAGATATAAAAGGAGCAGCGCGACCGCCTGCTGGAGTTCCTGAAGCCTTTCATTGAGACACTGCGCACGCCTTTCAAGGTACTTTTCCCTGTAAGAGCTCATCGAGGTGTTTTTGAAACCCTGGGTGAGGCTCAGTAGATCCTCGGTGCCCTTAGCCTTCTCTCCCTCGTTCGAGGCATCCGGGCCCATCTCCTTCTCGTCAATTTTCATGCAGGCGACCTCCTCGATAAACCGTTCCAGCTTCAGCCGCACGTCGTTGCGGTGCTGTTGGAAGATATCCATTTTCGTATGAAAAGGCCTCAGACGCTGCTCGCAGTACTCGAGGACGTGTTTGATGCACACCTCCGCGGCGGTCGAGATCTGCTTTGGCCAGGAGCTCGCGATCGGCGTCGTCTTGGAAGCCGCCGCCGACAACGAAGACGAAGGCGCGACCCACGGACGCTCTTTCAGCGTCGTCCTGGCGGGCGGCGAGGCGGCCCCCCCCCCTCCCCCTTTTGTTTTCGCCGCGCTCACGGGATCGGGGGGGGCTGGCGGGGCCCTTTTCCCGCCCACTTTGAGGCCGCTGAGGCCGACGATGCGTTGGTGGGGGATCGGGATCGCCTGCGGGGCCTCCTCGCCCGGGGCGGTGGTGGCGGGGTCCGCGTGGGGGGGCGGGGGAGGGCCTTGCGGGGGGCCGTGGGCCGCGCGGGGGTCGGCCTGGAGGGTGCGGGACAGGGTCGCGACCCAGCCCTCGTTCGGCCGCTCCTGCAGCTCCGCGCAGAGCCCGAGGTAGCCCCGCAGGACGCCCTCGCAGTCGGCCCGCGTCGGCGCGATGACGGGGTGAAAGGCGTTGAGGCGGTAGACCGCGGATTTGACGCCGGGCCGCCGGGCCCCCTGCTCGCGCCGAGCCGGATCGCCCTCCAGGCCCCCATCGGAGGCGGTGAAGATCGGTGTCGAGATCGAAAGCAGGTTCGGCGAGAACAACTCCGAGGTCGGGTTTTCCTCCCCTTGGGGGTTGACGCTGGAGAGATAACGGCGCCGGTTTCCGCGCGGCGGACGCGACGGCGAGGCATCGGCCTTTTCGTGATATCGACGCAAATTCATACTCCGAGAGCGGTTCCTAAACTCGAAGTTGGCCCCTTTGGCGTGATCCCGGTTCGCCTCCACGTCTTCGGGCTCCAAGGGCATCACGAATGGCGACCTTCGCGGCATCTGATTGCGCATTCCTCCACTTTTACCACCGTTAGGATACCCCCCCCCAGTCGTATTGACCGCGTAGCGAGGGATCGAGGGCGGGCGGCGGCGAATTTGCATCCCCGACAGCACCTCCTGCTGAGGTTTTTTGCAGAACTTATTACTATTCGGATTCCCCGCGTGAAGACCTCTGTAGGCGAGTAAAGAGGAGAGCCCGGTCTTCGGGGCGAGCTCGCCCTCGGGGTTGTTGGCCGCGCTCGATTTATGGGCCTCAGGAGCGGACGGATGCGGCAAAGAGGGGGGGCCCCGTTTGCGGAGGTTGTTCCAAAAAATGAGCGCAGATTCTTTCGCAGACAACCCGCACTCCGCGTGGTTTTCCTCAGAATTGTAAACAGTGGGTTTGGCGCTGACCTCTGTGGGGTTGAGATTGCCGGGAGGGGGGTCCGTCAAGGAGTTGCTCTTTTTATCCCGTTTCTGACGTTGATTCATCGCATTTTCTTTGGTGCTCTGTGGTTTCTTGGGCTGCTGCGGAGTTCCTTGATTCTCAAGTTGGGCACCTGAGCTGGTTGAAATAGAAGCCACAGCCGAAAGATCCTGCTGGAGGGTTCTTTTTTGTTTCATCTGAATCAGAGGCTTGATTTCTCTGATTTTCTCTTTTTTTTTTGGAGAAATGGAGTATTCCTTCCAATTTTTTCCTTAAATATTATTTTATCGTCTATTACTTTAGAATGGTCGGCGTTTTTCGTGACTTTGCAAAGTCGCTTTTTTCTTGCCAAAACCTGTTTCCTTGGTTAGATTGGGGGGGGGGGGGGGAAATCAAACAATGGTAATAGAGAAAGGATATTGGTACTTCACGCGCTTGTGTCCTGGGATTCAAAAGACGTATTACGCATTCGTTAAGAAAACAAGTCATTCCGACTAATCAGCCTGAGATAAAAAAACAGTTTGTATCTCGATCCTAGGATGCACGCATGCGGTCGAGTAAGCAGGAATGATCAAGGAACAACAGGAGGGATGACGAAAGAAGAGCCAATGAAACGACAAATCGACTCACACAAGATTCAGGAAAGGTGAAGATTCTTTTTTTTTGTTTTATTTAAGCAGATCTTTTATACATACATAATCATATAGGAGCAGATACTTTTAAGTACCTACAAGCCTGTTTTTTTTTCTCCGATTAACCGAAAGAAGAAAAACGTCCCAGAAAATTCGCTCAACATCGAAACGATTAGTAAGCCCTTTCCATTCTTCATATTTGCTGTTTTTATTTGTCGAATATCCAAAAAAAAAGAGGAGAGTTTTGGAAAAAAAAGATAAGGATACCACAACTCGTTTACAGAGATGTTATTACTCATCGAAAATTCACGTACGCATCTTGATCTTCTATCGCATATGCCCTGGCCCCTCCGCGGTAAGGAACAATCGAAAAGCCATTTTCAGCTGCTCTAGTTTCTCCCGCTGTTCCTCTGTCAGCCAGCGCTTTTCACTATCGGACATCTCTTGCGTCGTGATGCCAGAAAAAAGCTTCAGTACGTATTCATACCACGAACGGTAAAAAATAGAGGCCGCCATGTGGTCCGCATCCGTATGTCGATGAAATTCATCGTGAACAAAGCGATTCCCGAATTCACGCTGGGCATCCGTCAACAGGTACTTCAGTACGAACCGATCACTCGGCGCTATTTCCCGCGTGAGGCCATTTTCTGGAATTTTTTCCGCAAAATCCAACTCCCCTTCGGCGGTCTTCGACGACGTCGGCTCGGCCAACGACATCGCCACCGTCTTGTTGTGCAGGCGAAGAATCGCCCGATAAAGACGGACGAAGGCAAGCCGCCATTCCGACGACCGATAGGGCAGCTTCTCCAACTGCGTGGGGTGCACGAGCGCGGCCAACGAAAGGCGTAAAGAAAGGTTGGTGTAAAGCTGAATGTTGCCTATCACACTCGCATCGTCGCCGCCGCGGGATTCCCCTCCTTTAGTTGGTTTAGCTTCTTGTCGTTTATTTTTCTCAACCGCAGAGCACCCCTTGACGGTCTTTGAAAAAGGCCCGTAGCCTACGGTATTGTGTACCGCACGACGGATGGCGGTACGATCGATGCAATTTTTTTTTTGCCAAATAGAAACGGAGCGGTACATTATTGCATGCGTGCGAATACTATAGCTTTATAGAGAGATCAAAAATAAGACTAGCCAACAAGAGAAAAGTAAAGAAGCAAATTTCATAGTTAGAGTACTATTTCGAGTATTGATTTGATTTGACCTTCTCCTTGTCCCCACCGAATTGGTGTGGAGAGGTGAAATTAACACGCATTTGTAGTATAGACAAAAGTATCTCGACATTCCAAGAAACAGACACGTAGAATAACCTGAAAAGGAAGCAATTTACCTACCAATGCCGAAAAGTATTTTGATGACCTTCCAGGTAAAGAGGAGACAAACAGACAAAGATAAAAAAACATATACGCAACGCTTTAATCTATTTACATATAATCATCAATTAATGAAGTTGAAAATAAAAAACATACCGTAACGCTTCAATGCCGTGCGTGTAGCCCCCTACTTGATACGATAGAGGAATTCGACCTCTAAGATACGTCCTTTTGTTTCTATAAATATATAATCAAACCTATTGGCCTTATTTAGAGGTTTTAGCATTCGGTGATGGGTGATTGGTGTTGACTAAACGAGCCACGACTCATGGCAGAACATTCCCATATGCTTGAAGGGGATGCGTGGGATTTCGAAAGGTAACGCATACACCCGCTCCAACGGGTGGGCATTTTTCCTTTCAAGATATCTAACTCCATGATGTCGCCACCGTGTTTTGCAGGGTCCGCGCCGAGGATTCTGCCTCTTCACTTATACTTTCTCCCGTAAGGGGCACGCCTGAGAAGCAGTTGACGTCAGACGATTGCTTTGACTCCCGGTGCATCATAGGACTGAGCGAGCTGAGGCCCGCGCGCGAGTTATCATCCGAATCTTGTTCCGCAAGTGCGGGAAGCATGTTGCTCTGCTTGACAATGGGAATTTCCCTGCTTGAGATCTCGATATTCCTTTCACGCCACATTCGATAAACGCATCTCGCGTTTTCCATCCGCTCCTTGTAGATGGCGTTTCGTTTCTCGACGAGAACGCCCCGCTGCGCGGCGAGCTCATTCACCCGCTTCCCGACCGGCAGCGTCGTCGTGTACGGGTTCATATCCCCCTCCATGATCGCCTTGAATGAGCGCTCCGAGTAGGCGTTCTGGAGGTAGACGTTCCACATAATTTGCACATTAATTTTCGCCATCTGGCGGCAGCAGTCGATCTCGTTTTGGTACCGCTGGCGAACCTCGAGGATGAGGTTCACGCTGGACGACCAACTGAGGGCGATGCCGGAGCAGAGGAGTTGGAGGGGCCGCCCGTAGGCCGGCCGCGCGGCCTCCGGGATCACGATCTGCCCCATCGCGAACCGGTGGATCGACGCGTAGAGCATGTTCAGCGTGTGGATGGGCTCCCGCAGGCGGACGACCTCGCTCAGCCCGTACTGGACCTTGACCACGTGCGAGAACGGGTCCTGCGTGTTCCGCAGCCGGAGCGGCCAGGGGTGGTAGCCCCGCTTGTACTCCTCCGTCAGCATCGGCTGGAGGAGGGCGTAGGCGGACTCGACGAGGTGCCGAAGCGCGCCCAGCGAGTGCTCGAGCACCTCGCTCTCCTGCCGGGTCTCGCTCAGGAGCTTCACAAAGTTGAGCAGGCTCGCGACGGTCGCCTGCAGGACCCCGCGGAAGGACTGCAGCTCCTCCAACAGAAAGCTGCGCAGCCGCTGCATGCCCTTGCGCAGGTCCTTCATACTACTCCCGAGGGTGTTCTGCATCACGCGGAGGTCGATCAGCCCGCGCAGGCGCGCGATCTCCTTGTCCTTGGCATCGCTCACGTGGCTGTGCATGAGCCGCTCCGTCAGAAAGGACTCCCGCAGACGGCGGAGCTTCCCCTCGAATTCCGCGCGCACCTTCGCCAGCCGAGTGTGCGAATCCATCTCGAGCGCCACACCCTCAAACGCGCCCGGGATCCCCTTCAGCTTCTCGAGCTCGCCTAGGGAAGCGGTGAGCGTCTTATCGCCCTCCACGGCCAGAAGCGTCAGGTCGATGAGACTTTGGATGGACGTCAGATCCTGCGTGGCGCCGCACGACGCGGCCGAATGCGGATTGTTCGCCCCCTGCGAGGCCATGGTCGTGCTGATCTCGTGGTTGAGGCTGGTGTTGCCGCCCGCATCGTGCGTTGGCAGATGGGGGGTTTGCGTACCACTCCCGGTCGGATTCGCGCCCAGAATGCCATGCTTGCCGTAGTCCAAAAGGCTCCCTTTCTTTCCCGTGTGGCTCTCCGACGGGGTTGCGTGGGAGTTGCTGTTGCTCACCCCCGGACTGGTGGGGTTGTTGAAGGAAAACAGCGCCGAGGCGCGGGAAAGACCCATTTGCGGGCTTCGGCTCGCGAACGAGGCCCCTGGCAGGGGCGACAGGAGCCCGTTATTGATCGGCGTACTATGCCCGCTCGTCCGCTCATGCCCGCTGTGGTTCGCGTTGCCGTTCTCGACCAATCGTATCGAGGGAAGCCCGTTGTGCGATCGCGGCTCCCGCCTCCCGGGCATCGCGAGCTGCCGGCGCAGGAGATTGCACTCCTGCATGAGGGTCTCGCGCAGGTACTGGATGATGCGCGCGCGGCGCTCGGTGTAGCTCGAGGCCTCCTGCAGCTTCTCTGCCAGGCCTTTGCTGGCGTGGAGGGACTCCTCGAGCGCCAGTTGCAGGGCCGCGACCTGCCCCTCCAGCTGGGTATAGTCCGCGAGGGTGATGACTCGGGTCTCGTCCGTGACCTCGGTCATGGTCGCGACGTTGACGGTCTGCCGCGCGATCGTCTGGATCGGGGCGGGGAGCAGGCTCGCGTCCTCGGGGTACTTTCCCTGCGAGAGCGAGAGCCCCGCGCTGTGCGTGAGCGAGGACTTGAGAAGCGTGGTGCTCGTCAGGGCGCTCGAGGGGAAGAGCTCGTGCGGCGTCGTATCGAGCCTGGAGGCCGCCGTAGAGGGGCCCGCGCGTTGGCCCGGCCACGGGCCCTTATGCTGGGATTCGGCCGCATCGGCCCCCTTGAAAAGCCGGCTCGACTTGCCGTACGTGGGCGGCAGCTGCAGCGCGGGCTCGGGGGCCGGCGTGAAGCTCACGTCGAGCGCGGAGCTCGACGGCTCGAACGCGTCGGCGCCCGGGTCGCGATTTCGTTTAAGGTACATATCGTAGGCCACGTGGGCCTTCGGGCTGTTGCCACCGCTCCCGTTCTGGGAGGCCGCTCGTATCTGGGAAGTGGACAAGGGCTGAGAAGGGTTCAGGTGCGCTTTAAAGACGGGGCTCGACGTCTTCTGCAGGGCCACCTCTTGCGAATGATCAAGCTCGGCGTATACGGCACCGGTTTCTTCGTCCTGCACGTATCGACCGCGGGGCAGCAGCACGGGCTTTTTGTTAAACCTCTGAAAGAGGTCCTGGAGTCGCATGTTGGGCAAACCCCCGACGGTCCCACTGCGCTCCGCATCGCTGCCCACCGCGTTTCCCGGCGAGGTTTCCCTCCTTTGTCTGGAGATGTAGGGCAGTCTACCGGTGTCCACCAGCTCTGCGGGGGGGTAGGAGCTATAGATGGGGATCTCACGCAGTAAACGGTCGAGTAGCGCGCGCGATTCAAAGACAAAGCGGATGCAGTTCTCGAGGCTGCTGGTCTCGGCCAATTGCATCTTCGCAGCAACCGTTTCGCGGACATGGTGGACCACCAGCTGCAGAGGGAGTGGGCAGGGTTGAAGTGCCAGGGACAGCTCCACATCGCAGGTTGATAGTTTCGACATGCCATCTTGGATGCTGTTCTGCGTGGAGGGCCTAGAGTCGACCGAGGGCAACGTACGGCGCGGCGCGGGGATCACCTTTTTGGAGGAGAAACTGGAACTCTCGTTCTGGGGACTGCAGCTTTGTCGTTGTGATAACTCAGCACTAGACGTCGTGGTTTTCTCATCTCTCCCTGTGTTGATAGATGACCCTAACGAGTCCCTTCTGGATTGAAATCGACTCCCAGTAGGGTTAGCTCTTTCCTCACCAACGGCGCTACGAGCAGACGGGTCCTTGAGCAATTTTCCTTCGCCATGCTTTTGATCTAATTCCTTCAGGTCGAGATCGACACGATATTGGTCGTACAACGGGATACGGTTCAAATCATTGTAGTTCATCTCATGCTGTAGACGTTGCATGATGCGGTTGTAGATCCTTTTCATGTTGGTTTCATGACTGTCATCCGCGTTGAAGGACGTGGGGTGACCGTTCGCGGTGCCTGGGAGGCCCCCTATCCTTTGCTGGTTGTAGTTAGATCCAAAAGTATGCACCGTTGATCTTCCTACTCTATGCTGTTCATTTGAATAATCTTTGCCATTTTTTGAGGCTCGGCCATAGGAAGAGGTTAGGTAATGATCGTTTGGTGGTACATGTGAAGCTCGCTTACCAGTATTAAAGTTGCGTATTTCGCTTCGTCCTGGAAGGGTCACTGTGGCGTGACGTATGTTCATATTGTTAATATAAACATGTGTAGGAGTTGGGTTATAGGAGTTAATGAAGCGAGTTGCCCTTTCATAACTAGACATTGAGCTCTACTCTTACTTCTTTTAAATACTTCTACGCTTTACTTACTCTTTTATTCTTTTAAATAAGAACAATAGTGAATCGTTTCGCCCCGCACCAAGAGCTTACTCTTAGAATGGCCCGAGTCACACTTACACAAAAAGGAAAGCAATAGGGATGGGGGATGCATATTGAACACTCTATTTTTATTTTATATTTATGTATCCTCAAAAGAAAATCATTCAAAATGGAAAATTTCATGATTAAAGTAAATCAATTATGCACATAGTGCAAGCCTACCTCAGATGCTTAATGTGAAGTATAGCCAGTGCTCAGCGGCGAAAAAGTGTGCAAATACATTTTTTTTTTTACTGAGAGAAGACTAAAGACATTATTGCAAACTAAAAGATTCACCTAACCTACATATTGACAGAATAAAATTCATTTATATCATATTCAGCTCTGTTTTTTTAAAGCTTTTTTCACTCCTAGGCCTTTTCGTCCAATTTCTCAAAAATACGAATTAGTTTCAAATTTCAGTAAGGTACTGCACATCACCCTAGTAAAAATTTACATCAAACTGTTGAATCCATAAAAGTATGAAATGCATTTCTATTTTACCAATCTTTATTGGAAGGGTCAGTGGAATACTCAACAAGATGAAGAGCATGACGAAGGAAAAGAAGACATGAACCACCTCTCTAAAACTAAACTGCGGACCCCGTTACTAGATTTGATGTTCCATTTCAACAATGATGATAAAAACAATGGTAATAATAAAAATAATAAAGGAACATAAGTCAATATATATTCTTTGTTCTTTATTAAACCAAATCCCCTTTAATAGAAAACGTACATAAAAGTAGGAGTTTTCTAACTGTACATTTTTCTGTGGTCTAAAAAAGTAAGCGAGCAGGTTTTGGGAGATGCAAAAAGAAATCAACAACCTTAAAAAGTTAGCCAACAATACTTAACCCACCCTAAATGCTGATGCGCGTATTATGAATGTATGTTTCTAAAAGGGCTCATCGAAACACTTTTCAGTGCCATAACATTCGTTGTTGAGAGAAAATGATACGATATTCGGGATGGGGGAACATAATCTCAGAGCAATAATCGACAGTTTACCGCCTTGATGATGTACTCATGCGTAGCCGAGAAACGGAACACGCTTTTTCGCTGGCATTGGGATGCGCATGGCCATTCACAGCACCAACATGGGGAAGTTCGGTATTATTTAATGCCATTGTTGGATTCCCTTTAGCATCAACCTGCCTTGCTGTGCCGTTCGGTGTACGAGGTGTTTGCAGTATCGGAAATCGCGTTGACCCCTGGCCGATGACGAAGCGGAAGAGGCCGTCCGCCGGGCGGTCTGTGAAAGCGCAGCGCTGCTCACCCCCTCCCCTTGAGGAGAGCCCCCTGGAGCTGGCCGTGTCCCCGGCGCCCACTGCCGCGTGTTGGGACCTCCGCGAGTTCGCCCGCGAAAGGGGTTTCAGAGCCTCCTCCACCCCACCTCCCGCCTTGGCAGTGAGGATCTGATCACAGATGTTTGGGGGCAGCTCTTGCGGGTGCAAACGACCATGGTTCATGGCCTCGTGGGCTTCCGCAGAAAGTCTGGACATTGTGTCTGGGTTTTGCGTCATTATTTCTTCGATTGATGGCGCATTTCGGAACTGGCTATCATGCAACTTTTGCACATCCAGAGCCTTCGCTGTCCGCAACGAGCTGATATGGGGCGTGCTTCTTGTGGAAGGCTTCGAATCCCCACGAGAAAAGGACCTGTTGTCTGTCAGAGACCGTCGCCCGGACTCAGGTTCGTTATTTTTACTATTAGCACTATTGTAATAGCGCCACGATGATCCTTTCGTTTCCGCGTAAGTTCGAGGAGGCTTCGCATAGGGATTTCCTCTAAATTTCTTTAATGACTTTTCACCATCCTGATGATGCGTCATCATGCGTGTGCCATCACCAAAGTCGTACAGATGATTGTACTGCAAAAGTAGAGCGTCCCCAGGTGGTTGGTGAGGCACAAAAAAACCCTTACTCTTGTGGTTGTAATATATATGGTCCGGATCGCCTTCTGCACGGGCACGGAGCAGGTCGCGTCGCAGACGTGTTTGTGTTTTGCTTAGTAGCTGATACACATTACTGCCTAGTAGAGATTCCTCGACTCCCATGATGGGGTTCGTTGCATTCCTATAGGTATGAGAGATATTTTCGCTGCTCCTGCTACGCGATCTACCTGTTTGCTGTACTTTTGACCCAGAAGTTGGGCGACTATTGCTTGGAGCGTTTGCCGTCTTTGTATGGTTGTTCCTGTGAGACCGAGAAGATCTTCGTGTATTCAGGCGATTTTGATATGAAGTGGACTCCGAAGTAGTGTGCCGTCCTGGTGTATCGATTTCTTTATCCCTTAAATAGTTTTCTCTTTGAGGGATAAGCCCGAAGGTCGGGGTTTCTCCATAGAAGCTGTGGAAAAGGATTGGCTTGCTCATGTAGTTTGCAGACATCAAGAAACGAGAGTATGAGCCTTCGACCATTCGGTTGGCATGGCTATTGTCAGCACCACGCCGGAATTCCACAATAAGCATCCCTGTGCTGTTGGCTTCAATAGCTACTCGGGTAATATAATCATAATCACTTTCCACATGTTCAAAGTAACCAGCTGCGGGCTGCGTGAAATTGCTTTGGTGCGGTGCCTGTGTCTGATAAGTTTGATCTTTCATCGGCATTGCTGGAGCATAATTAATCGTCTCAACATTCTCAGGAATCGTCTCAGATTGCTTCAGGGTAGATTTAGCGGCCAATTGTTCATTCAGAGGCTGTGGGTTAACGACTATAGGATTCAAATGGCTTTTAATATCTTTTTGACCCTCAGCAGGGGGGGCTGAGGCTGGCAGCATAACATTTATCGGTTCACTAGCTAAAGAGAAGTCGTTGGCAGGGTTAGAGGGCACAAAAGGCTTAAAGGTACCCACGGTGTCGGAGTTTTGGATCTCAGCACCGGGTTTGGATGAAGCATAAGAGTATAGAGGGGTCTCCTTGAATGCATCAATACTATGCCTTTCAGCAACGGGTTCAACTGTGGAATGGGTTGNACCGGGTTTGGATGAAGCATAAGAGTATAGAGGGGTCTCCTTGAATGCATCAATACTATGCCTTTCAGCAACGGGTTCAACTGTGGAATGGGTTGTGGTAGGCAGTTCCTTGGACCCACCAGCAGCATTGGCTTCGGCAGGTGATTCAGCCGTGGGGTGGGTTGACGCAGACAGCTCCTTGGACCCACCAGCAGCATTGGCTTCGGCAGGTGGTTCAGCCGTGGGGTGGGTTGACGCAGATAGTTCCTTTGACCCACCAGCAGCATTGGCTTCGGCAGGTGGTTCAGCCGTGGGGTGGGTTGACGCAGACAGCTCCTTTGACCCACCAGCAGCATTGGCTT
>MJCC01000020.1:70985-87225 GCA_001766655.1 Phytomonas francai
TTCAGCCGTGGGGTGGGTTGACGCAGACAGCTCCTTGGACCCACCAGCAGCATTGGCTTCGGCAGGTGATTCAGCCGTGGGGTGGGTTGACGCAGATAGTTCCTTTGATCTATCGCTCTTGGTATCCAGACCGTTTTTATTTATAGTATTCAGTAATTCTAAATCTGCCATTACGTTTTCTTGTGAAATTCCAATTATTTCTTCGCACATTTCTACCTGAGCTCCTGACCCGGATGTTTTATCGTGTTCCTGAGGTTCTACATTGCAAATAGCGGCTTTACTTTTTTTAACCTCGGCATTCAAACTTGTATCCATAAGCTCAGCTTCTGTTTTCTTGCCTGTTCCAGAGTTGTCGACATTAATTTTATTGGATTCTTCCAACACTTTTGTATGATCTTCTGTCGTATCTGACATTTCCATCTTTGTCGTGTTAGCGTCCGCGACACTATTTTTGGACTCTAATTTTACATCTTCAAAATTATCTGTACCCTCTTTCTTTTCGTCCATTTTCTTAAGTTTATGTGTATGTATGCAATGTATCTGTGTTATAATATTTACTTCACTATTAAAGAACACGCACACAACTAATGTATGGAACAAGGTGAAGGAAAAAGAATAGTATTGTCAGTAGGTGCTGCTTATAGCGCAATTGGAAAAGAGAGCCAGATAAATAGTAATATTAGATGAAATCATGTGGTCATCTTGCGACGATATTTCTCTTCGAAAAAAGAAATACAATTAAAAGTATAAATTTACATCAGACTTGCCATTAGTTTTACCTTCTTGTATTGTGCACTTGTGTGAATTTATTTGTTATTGTAATAGTAACCCCTTTTCTTGGTGGCATTTCATGGTCTTCTTTTCCTCTTCCTCAGGACATCTATTGATAGATTAGGATGACCAACCTCATAATGCGACGTGGTGAATATATTAGGTGAATAAAGTAAAAACTGGATACATCTGGGGCTTTCGATACCAATCATTGCTACTACAGATTCATGATGAAGCAATGGATGTAATTTATACATGAGCAAAATACAAAACTCAAAATAAAATATTCTACGAAAATGAGATACACAAGGAAAGTAAAGATCCATCGCAGAATACAAGGCAGTCAAGGAGCTAGGCTTTGAACAAGTTTGATATCCTCGTGAAGTAAGCGTGCTGCAGCTTTCGTCTTTCGTGTCATACGTGCTTTCTCAATTGTCCGACGTGCTTGATGAAAGGCAGCAGCAGCTGAGTCTTTATCTTCGCGTTTGTAAGCCGCAGAAATAAAAGTACAGTTTTTTTCAGGATGTGTATGACTAATATCGGTGTTTTTTCCGTCTAAGATCTCTTTTTTTGCGTCAACAGCATCCGTATTGAGTTGAACTGATGCAGAGCCTTCGCAAATATCTATTACACAACTTGCCCCTGCAGCACCCCCGCCGTCTCCATCACGCGGAGGCGACACTTTAGGGGGCGTAAGCCCAGTTGGGTAGATCAGGCTCCAAAGACCAAGCTCAATGAGAGAGTGGTCCAAGGGTTTTGCGACCAGAGCGCGGCCTGCCTCTGCTTGCACACGCTCCCGTTCACGCTCTACCAGAGCCTCTTGTGCCGGACGGGATGGACAACTAGTATCGAAATTGTACACCCCGCGGCCCTTCCGAGTTCCAAAACACCCAGGCAAAGGGCAAAGATGGCTGGTGCTAGCCCCACCTGGCGGTGGCATAGGGCCTTTCTTTGGGATTGGAGAGCCCTGATCAGTAGCTCCACGACCTTCAGGGCTCGATTCAACGTGAAAAGATGTGTCGGAAGAGTAATGCCGTCGACCACCATTTCGAGTGTTGAAAATGTAGTTTTTGACACCTATGAGGCAGGGACGCTCACCAGTTGACTTGGTGACAATTCCCTGGACCTCCTCATCCTTCATGCCCTTTTGCTCTCGGAGTGCTTCGTTGAATTCTCGTTGACATCTTTTCTGAGGCCTCTGGAAGATCTCTGGAAGGGTCGGAATGGGGCCTAGGGGCGTGAGTGGACCAGTTGCGATTAGTGCGTTGTTCAGACACCCAGCATTAAGGGGAACTGGGGCGTAATGCCGACCGAGTTTTCGGCCGAAGAAGGCGCGCAGGTCAGCAGGCCGGCTACCAGGAATTCCTTGATCACCATACGACGGATAGTAATTGGATTTGGTAAATGCTATGCTGATATCATCCTTCATTAGTCAATATTATTCCTATTATTATTCGTGTTCACTGTTTAATCTATAACCACTATCTGAAAATGGCAATAATGAAGAAAATACCCAGCATTGCAACGTATGCAAGAAGAAATATTTTATATCAACAATTTTCTTTTTGCTTGATTTCATGCAGATGGACTTCAGTGATACCTTCAGAGCCTCTAATCTGTTTGAATGCATTTTCATATCGAGTAAACATGATTCCTAGCAATGCTATAATGGAGATAGGTAAGGGTGGGAGTGAAGACAAGACACAAACCTACCCAAACCCAATTTGAATATACTAAAATGATTACACAATAAAGACTACGCTTTACACTGAGCTGTCGTCACTACACACGTTAAGAGTACTCAGCAGAAGTCCTTTTACTAGGATCCTATGTCAATATTACTCCTACTACGCCAAGTATAAACAACAAAAAAAGATAATAATAATAGTAATGAACATCAACAGCGAGTAAAAATTCAATAAAGAGGAATTGTGTGCATAGGCCTCAACGAAGGAAGCTACAATAACTTAATAGAGAAATACGATTGTGCATAGATGTCTCAGTATCTTTTCCTTGTTTGATTTTGTGATACTCCATATTTCCACCAGATCCTATTTGTCACAACCTCATTTTCGCTACCCCTTTTCCTATTTCCTTCCCTACAAGCCCAAACGACGGATGGATGGAAAGCTGAGAATTTCACCATGACCAAAGAAAGATGTCGGGTGGCTAAGCATCATATCTATTACATCCTTAATGTCTGTTGTGCTAACTGCTTCGATGGCATGCAGAATTTCATCAAGGTTTGTTACCATTGTCGAGTCTGACATCGGGGGTAAACTGGTGCATAGAAAATCGCAGTAATCCTGAACATTGACGGTGTTCTCATTTAGAAAGGAAACCCTCGCGCTAAGTTTGGCGACGTTCAATGCCTCCTGCTGTGCGTTTTTCATCGCTTTTACTAATCTCAGTGCATCCAGCAACATTTTCGGCGCCTGTTCAGGCTCTGAGATGAGCGTGAGGCCCAGCAACCCTGCAGTTTGGAATGCTGTATAGAATGCATGCACCTTATTTTGAGCACGCGCATCACTGCTGTTGTTCAGCAGCTCGTTCGTGAGCCCAACCTCGAGCAGGGCTTTGGTCACAAGGCACGCGGCGTGCCGCCTCAATTGCACTCTATCACGCCCGTAGACGAGCCATCCCACCGCACAAATAGTTTCTGTATCCATAAAAGGCTTCGTGATGATAGCCTTGGCGCGATCCTCATGATCATGGAACTCTCCACCAGTGTACTGCCTCGCTTCCGTCTTTAGGTCTACTTCCCTATCCTCCCCCGCCGGGACGTTCTGTTGTTCTGCAGGAGGCTTGGGATCTCGTGAAAGGGCGTTTTCGTATACAGCGACAAGGGCGTCGTGATCGACGTTGACGCCCGCGATAATGGTGCGGGAAGGGGAGGCGTAGCGGTTGTGGTGCTCCTGAAGAATTGCAGATGTGATATAAGACGCACTCTCCACAGGAGCGTAGCGTGGGCTGCCAAGCGGTTCCAGATAAAAAGCGATCGTTTCAAGCGCCAACTTCGCGTACTCTGTCGGCCGCTGCCACCTTAGTTCCTTTAATCGCGCGTCACAGGAATCACAAAGAGACTTGATTACTGTTTCTTGCAAAGGTGGTTCCGTGAGGTTCTCCGTAATGGTATCGCGAACCGGTTTTGTCTCATGAGAAGACCACGACCACTTGGACTTCATTCTCGCACGTTCCTCAGCAGTGCTATGGGATAAGTCGTAAGCATGCCACTTGTCCCTGGGGCAATTCACATGAACGCTGACATGGTATTTATGAACTCTAGGATAAAGTCCTTCGGCACTGGAGACTTTCTTCCCATGGGGATCTGTTGGTTTCGAGCTATGCATGGTGAGCACGGACTGCAGCATGGCACCTAAGCCAGGGTAGTTGATCGATTCGAACGCTGGCCCAGCAAGAATATAGGCTCCGATAGACGATACCGCACCTCCAACATCGTGTGAGATAATGCGGGCGCCGTTCTGCAGCCTTGTGACTTGCACACCTTCGGGATGTGCCCCTGTCGTCGACGTTATCGAATCATTGCTAAGATTGGTGTCTGTAGGAAAAGGAACTGACAGTGGGACCGGATCAGGTTTGACGTTATGCTTTGACTGAGTTTGCGTTGCAAAGGACGAGAAAGGCAATAAGCCCAAAGCGCGCCGGAGCATATTGTTTCTTCCTAACAAAGTCCTTTATTTGCTGAATAATCGTTGTTGGACAGTTTTGTCTAAGGATATGGTGCCGACGTGAAAGGAAAACCAAAAATCACGCTGAAAGCCAAAGATAGAGTACCAAAGCATCAAAACAGCTGTACATGCTTAATAATCGATAAAAATATCATTACTCACGAAAACAACAAGAACTTTCAGTGCCCTAAACGTTTTAAAATTGTTGTTATATATAGTCGTACAGAATAAATATAACAGTAATATTTCAATAAAACAGAAGCAATTAGCACTTCATGAAGTATAAAGATAAAAGTTAATTTATGATTGCCTACTTCTCCTCCTGTACTTCAGAATTAATCATTAATTTTTGATTCGATAAAGCAGGGGCTGATTCAGTTAGGTACACACAAAAAAGCAAAAACAGACAAGGCTATTAAATCAACTGCATAACATTCTGTTGTCAGTTTCTTCATTATATATATATATAGATACATATATATATATGAAAATAAATCGACGAATGTTTCGTCAAAAAAGGTGGAGCTCTGCTGTAAATTATCATTCGAATAATAGCAATAATAATAAACAAATGTCACTGAAATTTTACTAAAGAAACGATGTCACTCGATACCTTTTAGTAATAATTCACTTGGTCCCTTTCACTCCTAATTCAATCTTTCGACATTAAACCATAACCCATTAAATATTACAATGAAAATTCCTCTCACAGAATGTTTTAATAAAAATAAAAATAATGGTTTATAAGTTGACTAAACCTATGTACGAACACAATTTTTTATATGAAAAAGATTGCATTATGTACCTCAGAATGTTATCAAATTTTATTTAAGATTCATCGCCTGTAGGCTCTTATCTATAGTGCATACGCCAATTCGAACTTTTTGGATGAAACACCAAAACAGCTACGACAGATGCGATAGCGAAAGCGATAGCGGTAGTTCGCCAACGCGTCTCGATGGGTTTCTCTCCATGATCAAATTTGTGCCATTCCAAGTTTTCCTTCGACTTTGGTGATAGCGTAGTGTTTTCTTCCCACAACTCTAGCAACTTTAGGGCGTCGAAAGAATGGCCGACTCTTTCGATATCCTCTGTCACGTCACAATTTTCTCGAGATAAGATGGCGTCCGAACCACCGGGATGAATTTTTTGGATAAATTCTTTAGGAACAAGAAAAGGTTTTTCTTTATAATACACCCGCACACACTCATAAGAGACCGTAGAGTTTTCCTTGGATACATTCGCATTTGGGTTCATTGTGTTGGAAAAGTGTAGTATGATTTTTTTTGGGGGTTAAGTAATAAGTCGTGTCGTCTTTATATTGGATCTAAAAAAGCAAATAACCTAAAGAAGTGAAATGTAAAAATCATGGGAGCTAAAAGGATATAGTGGGAGAATAATCTTCTCTGACTTCCTTCCATTTTTCCCCCCATTAACGAAAAAATTGTATAACTTGATAGCGGTGGGTTTAAAATAAGTGTCCGTAGGATGATCTTATCATCACTCACTCAATACATCACTGTGCCCCGCTTGTTCCCCCCTGAGAGGCTCTTACCCATTCATTTTTAATACAATATAAGCAACGTAAATAAGGACGGTGTTTCTATTTCTATATCACATCTCTTACCCTGAGATACTTTAAGGAATTCGACTATTGGTTTTTAGTAAATTTTTACTGCCACGCAGCGATAGTAGATGAGTCGATAGTAAATAAAGTTGTGTGTTGAAGAGTTAACCGTTAGATATTTTAGTTTCAAGCCTATCAGAAACGCACACGGAAAAATGCTAGCTAGACAATGCGGGGTAAAAAAAAAAAAGCAAGCGTAGTAAATAAAAGGAAAAGTGACATCGTTACGCATGCAGTTTATTTTAAAGATAGTATACGTATATATTGCGTATAAAGTACGTTGGTATCGTGAGTTCGACGATGCGTGAGATCTACATGATGTGTTTGTGTGCAGAAAGAAAAATCAATAAAACCAATCGATGAGGACAGGGGGAAAAGGAAAATAAGAAGGGCAGAGAGATTCTTTAATGTTTCACGGCAATCCATATTATTTAGTATCACTTTTGATATCATTGAACTTCGCTAGAGAAATTATTTTACCTGCGTATCTTTATGTGTTTGAAACGTATAATACCGTTTTCAAGTTTTCACTTTGCTATGAGAAATAGATTGCGATGATTCTGTTCTGTTTTCATACCCTTTTACTAAGTGGTGTCACTTATTTTTGGTTTCCTGTTTTTTCCGTTTTCCGAGAAGCTAGTCACTGAACTTTCACTCGTGAGATATATAGATGTGTGCATATGTTGGTGGAGGTCCCTTGCTGGATAAGCGGCCTGGAGCGAACTATTTTCGCTTAAAAAAAATATCCATCCCCATCGAAAAAAAGGCCTACCTTGAGATGTATGAGTAAATGTAGGTTAAGTAACAATAAGAAGGAAATAAGAAAAGAATACAACTGTAAGAACCCAAGAGGTAGAATAAAGAAAGGGAAACTCTATATAATATGTATTGTGGTGAGTGTAATTTTTTGAATTGTATTATTTGAAACTGATAAATAATATGAAAAAGACACCTCCAAAGATATGAAAATCAAAAAAAAAGGAAAACACCCCTAAATTTTTATATTTCAAAGTATGAGAAAAAAATGTCAACCAAAATGAAGGAAAGAACATCATTAATAGCCCCACTAAGCACTACTTAATAATTTGAAATTTCTTTCATAAATTTCTTACTTCACACTCTAATCATATCGCCAAGCATCAAACCTAAAAAATAAGCACGAATATGCTTGTCTTTCTTCAATGAAGTGAAACTCCAGCTCACCGAAAATAACCGTATAAAAATATATAAATTTATATAAATTGCTTGTTAATATAGCCTATAGATAGAGATATAGAGAATTCGCAGCATCTGTATCCGCTATTCCCTTTGCGGGGACATTTGTTACTGTTGCCTATTTTGAAATATTGCCCATAATAGTATCCGTAGTGACTCCTTTTTTTATACCTGAATTTTTTTTTTGAAAAGCAGCCTCGCTAAATTTTTCTAAAATGAAAAAGTAGACATATAAATATATACGCTAATGTGTGGACAAGCGATAGGGAAACTATATATTTCAAAGTTGCGTATTTGAGTAAATATCTATATGTAGATCCGTCCCAGAGGGCGAGAGCAAAACTAGTTGTATAAAGATCGTTATCCTTCCCCCCTTTCCCACTTTGCTTCATTTTCCTATTTCTTCGCTCGTTTGGAAGGCGGCTTCTTGGAGGTACCAGCTAAACGCTCACGTTTTTTTGGCTCAGGCATCGCTTTCTTGCTAACTGACTTTTTTGGAGCCGTCTTGGTGCTCCTTTTATTACGTTTTGAGGGTGGTTCCTCTTCTTCTTCTTCTACATCTGACTCGGGCTCTTCTATTGATGCCTCCTCCTCTTCACAGTGTTCCTTAGGGGCTTCATTTTCCACCTTTTGTGCTGCATCGGCCACTACTTCCTCTTTTTCTTCCTCTTTGTTAGAGACTGCGCTGGTGGCAGGGGCGGCGGCCGCCTTCTCCGGTTTTACCTGCGCCGGTTTCTTGCCTAGCTCTTCCATTTCATTGGCATCAAGCGTCGCGGATGAGGTGAATTCATTTACGTCTTTCGACACAGGCTCTGCCTTGGGTGAGGGTTTTTCGACAGGTTTCTCCTCCGGTTCGTCGTTATCACTGTCGCTACTAGCCTGGAGGCGCGACGACGACGGCGACGACGAGCTACTATTGCTGCTGATATCGCTGGAGCTGTCCTCGTCGCCGCTGTCGGTGACGCCGATATTGGTGACGTTCTTGAGGCCCTTGGAGTTTCCTGAGGTGGGCGCCACCGGCCCATCAGTACTGGCGGACTGCCTCGTCTTCTTGTTTGCGGTAAAGGAAGCCGAGCCATGCGCGCCTGACGGCTTCGCGCCCTTTGCGAGAACGTCAGACGCCCCTTGCCCTTCCTCGTTATCATTGCTGTCCTCACTGAGGTTTTCAAGCTGCTTCGGCGTGCTGTCGTGCGGCTGGGCGGTCATGGACTCGTCGCTCTCACGCGAGGGTTTGTCCCGGCCCTGCTCTGGCGGGGCTTTGGTTTGCAGACGGCCCTGGCGCTGCCGTAGCCGGGCCTCGCGCTCCTCCTCCGCGGCGCGAAGGCCGTCCTTTTCTCTCTCCAAAATCTTATCAATGAGTTGGTGCCGCTCCTTTTTCGTCATAGCCTTGAGTTCAACGTGACGGGCCGCGATAAGCTTGCGCAGCTGCTCCTCAGAGTGGTGCTCATGCAAGCAATTCGACCTGGAGCAGTACCCGTGAATTAGAAAGTGGGTACAGATCTGCTTCGGAAAGAGCTCAACCGGTTTGCTCTCCTTGACTTCACTGCCTTGGGCTTTAAGCATCAACACAATACCGCCTTTGCAAAATACGTACTTCAAGTCCTTCTTGTTCTCCGGGACGGGGTGCTCGCGCAACCACACCGTCATGCGTGGCCCGGGCATGGTGGCGCACACCAGCGTCTGTGATGGATTGGTGTACGTACGGAGGATTTCGTCAGGAATCTTTACTTTGATCTCGATAGGCTCCGGTTCCCGACGCGTCTCACCATTATACGGCCCGACACGATTGAGCGCGTTCGCGGACGCCGGGTTGGGGCTACTTGAATGCCCAAAGGGGCCCTGCGGCATCATCATCATGGATGGGAGCATGTTGTTCGGGAAGAACATATTGCCGGGATTGCTCGCGGCACCGTAGTTACCAGGGGCTGCGCTCGAGCCTGCGACGCCGCCTAACATCATTGCGGCGGGGTTAAAAGACGATGGTGCCGCTGGCTGCATTCCAGCACCAAGCATCATCATCATCGATTTATTATCACCCATAGCATTTTTATTCGCATAGTTTCCCAAGTAGTTGCCTTGGGCCCTGTTATTATAGCGATTCCCACCGCTGGCGCTATTCCCATTCATGTTCCCAAGGACGCCACCCACGGAGGTTGACAGGGACGCGGCCCCCGCATCCATCAAGGCTCCCGTGTTCAGCAGACTACTGGGGATCATCGGCTGCTGTTGTTGTTGTTGTTGTTGCTGTTGTTGGCGCTGCTGGAGGAACTGAGCGAGGAGATCCGTCTGCGCGATGGGGTTCGGGACGGTCGTGGGGGGTGGCGTCGGCACCGCCGCGTGCGACTTCTTCGCGTCGTAGCAGCGCTGGAAGAGGTAGTCGTGGTCGGCCTGGCAGGCACGACGGAACTCATTCACAGCGACGACGACGTCCTGAACTGTCTTGCAGTTCGGGCTCACCGCGGCCTGCCGAGGGTCCTCGACAACTTGGATGGGGTAGTCATAGAGGTAGAAGGATCGGGAGAGCTCCATAGATGTTACAGAGGTTAGAAAATGAATCGGCTTGGTTTCATGGGGCGCAGCCTTATGGGCAGGAACCCATACCGTCCTTCCGCCCGTAATGTGAAGGAAAATTTGATTCGAAGCCATTATCACTATTAATATTTATTATTATTGTTATTGTTGTTAATGTTACGACGCCTTGTTTCACTAGACTCTACGAGGGAAAATATGAGGATTGTAGCAAAAAGTGAGCAAATAAACGTTTCGATAATAAAAATAATGGTTGAAAGGATTCCTTTTTCAATTTTTTTGCCTAAAATTGTTTCAGCGGCAGTGTCTCAGCGCTATTTTGTTGGCATATCGCGCTATCTTTTTGTACTCTTAGACAATCCCCTTGTGATTCAACCTATCCGTCATAATAGTTGACCCCCATGAAGCTTTTTACAAGGAAAATGAGAGGGATGGAAGTGTTTACGACAGGGGATCTATGCCTGGTCTACTAGCTTCACATGACCGCTCTAAGGTGGGCTCGTTTTCGGCTTCTAAGTCGCTAGGATCGTGCTTCACACGCCCATTGCCCATATTTTCCTCGAGGGCAGGTGGTAACGCATTTATTGCATCGACCTCTCGGCTGATTTCACCAGAGGGAGATATATTTGTAAAACCGCTTTCCTTCTCTTCGAACCTGTTTATTCCAAGAAGCGGATCACACATGGGCTGCCCGTCGCTTCCATCGATATGATTGAAGTCTAACAGCTCCAGCTCACGATGCGCGGCCTCGGCGCGCTCCAGCTCTGCTTGCGCCTGCAAATCCTCCAATTCCATGAACTGCGACCGGAGGCGGTGGCGCTCTTCGTGCGAGACACGCAGCTCACGCAGCCACGTGCTGCGCTTCAGGCGCTGGTGCATCTCATACTCGGTAACGTGCGCCACTGCTTCTCTTCCACATCGCGACAACAGCTGGAGGGTGTCGTTCATCGGCAATTTCACAAACGTCATGTGGTTGAACTCGTAAAGAAGGTGTAAAAAGACATCGAGTTGCTTGTGATGATAGTTCTGAAGCGTTTCTTCAGCTTTATCGTCGTCGCCTTTCTGATGCGCCGCGTCTGTCTTCTCTTGAATTACAGAGGATTTTACTCCGGCTTCCTCACCTGCGCACTTAGCCTCTAAACGACGTTGGCGTGCTCCTTCGATGCCTGGTGGGGGGTACATTAGTATGGGGTTTCGTGCCACCATCGCCTGCAACTGCGGAAACCCACGTTCGCCGAACACCACTTGTTTAAACCGCTCGAGGCCGTGGATATCTCTGCCTCGTTTCCGGGTGCCTGAGCTGCCGGAAGCGGCGGTGCTAGGTTCCAAAGGGTTTGTGGAGACATTTGCCTGCAGCACATTTGTTGTTCCCTTGAGTTCAAAGTCTCCGATAAGGGGAGCTCCTGAAGGATTGCCTTTATGGATGGACATCCCCTTTTTCTTGAATTGTCTATGAAAATAAAGTGTACTCTCTTTCTCCTTCTCTATCTCTATATGGGATATCAACAACGAAAAGCGAAAGCGCAGTAAAGCATTGGCCAATTGCAGAATAATACTAAAAAGCCATTCTTTGAAACGGAAAATGTATGACACTAATTCTGAATTTTGGAAGGATTATTGTCTCTTTGTCCGCTAGACCTCAGCTTCAGTTTCTGCCCCTTGTCGGATCTTTTTCACAATTCCCACCTCTCGCTTGCCCTCTTTCCGCCAAAGAGACCTGCTCTAAGGGTACGAATATTAAAGTTGTCGTCGGGTGAGCGGTCAGCCTTTGCGAAAAAGTACGGATCCTCCTCCCACCGCTCATATCGCCGTGCGTCGTGGTATCCCGCATCGTAAGCCATGAGAAGTTCTTCCTTCCGTTCATTTCCCCCCAAAATCGGCATAAACGCCAGCAAAGCCTGCTTCGGAAAGGAGAAGTGTGTATTACCGATGTATCCATGCTTGCCAATCAGGATATTATGCCGAGCTTGTTTCTTGTTGAATCGCATGCCAATGTAGCCGTGAATATACACGTGCCGACAATACTGATCGAGCTCACTACTCAGCGACATCATCGTCCCGCGCAGGACGTTGTGCGCACCGCGGAAGGTCATCGGCTTCTGCGTGTTTGGCGCGGTCGCGGCCAAGAGGTTCTGCGCCAAGTCCGAGACGCTCTCCCAGTGCGAGATGTGATGGCCAAAGTAGATGTTCTCCTTTCTCTGCCGCATGTAGCCGGGATCTCGGTTGGAAAAGCCGATCGTGAGGGCGAGGCGATCCCGAATCAGGTCCAGCGCGTTTTGCGGCAGAAACCGCCGAACGCCCTCCGTCATCACCTCGATGCGCTTGGCCTCATCGGTCACGGCGAAGCGGTGGTCCACGATAAAATGGAGCAGGTGCTCGATATTGACGGCCCTGGGACCGCAGGCCAAGGCGAGGGCCGGAAGCACGCCCGATCCGGCACCTAATAGGAAGCTCTGCGAGAGGAGTTCCTTTTTCTCTTGCTGGAGATAAAGAGCAACACCGAGGGAGTAGGTAACTAGGAAACCGCAGCCGCCGAAACTCAGCACTACTTTTGGCGCCGTTTTGCCGAGTTCAATAAGGGACGGAGTCTTGGCGCGGACCTTTTGGATCCATTCCTTTGGATCTGTTGGGGGCATTTTGCTATGCCTACACAAAAAAGAATTTTAGAGGGGCGAAGTCTAACAGTACCTTTGATTTATCTAGACGAGAAAATTCACAACAGCGGGATGGGCTCCTACAGTAATCGCCTCTAATCAGGAAAAATAGCAACAGATGCTAAGTAAAAAATCGTATCCAGAAAGGAAAGCGGCGAAAAAGCAAGAAAACCCCTATTTGCGAAAAAAGGCACGAAATTTTGACCCTCACTGAGAGTGAACCCGATTTATTTTATACAAAAATTTCCAGCCTTTAATCACCTTTTCATTGTTATACTGTGAATTTTTAGTTACGTTCCTCCACTTTGCCCCTTTTCCACAGACACACACACACACACACTAGCCTGATGAAATTGATTCCATTTTTTCCCCCGATATCTTGGTGCCTTAAGGGTACTGAGATTCAATATATAGAGCCCTTGTAGGAATGAAATTAACAATACCATCCCCCCCTATTCGTGCAAATAAAAGAACAGTTTGAATAGGGGCAGCGCTGCATATTAGCATTCTTTGCCTAATCACGCACCTGCTGCATTTGTTCCGGCCAACAGCTTACTGCTGATGTAGTTGGTAGTGAGATTCGCCTTTCGAATAGCCTGCGCCGCGGACCGTGATCGTACGACCGCACGGGTTAACGAATTACGTGAAACAAGAGGGTTCATTAGAATAGCTTCATCCGGAAGTGTCGAAGGATGATGTCCCGGGGCTTGGGAGGCTGACGGTATGGTCTGCGTTTCCCCTGCTGCTTTCATTTCACTCTTCCTTGAAGTGGAATCCCGTGCGGCACTCTTGCCTTCCAGGGCACGACAGTCACGACGAGGGCGCTTTGAAATCCCAGTCAAGGCATCTTTCTCACGTGGGGTGGCCTCTCGACGCACTTCCGTCTCCTCGTCTACGGAAGAACGGCCCTCCATGCTGGCGTCGCTGGCATCGGCGTCTCTCCCTTCCCCTGGAACGAACGGACCCACGAAGGTCAGGCTTGCCTTTGTCAGGTCCACCGGTGTGTTGTGAATGGGATCCATTGCGACCCCGGTTTCTTCGTCAAACACGAACCTCCGGCCAAGGCCCACTAGGATACTTTCTCGCCGCTGCCGCGCCCGGTGCGCGATCCAGGACGGGTGGGGAAGAAGATAATTGTATCTCAACCCCAGCCGTTTACCCTTCTTATCTGCCTTTCGAGTGACGAGATTCTCGGATATAAGATCGATTGGGGAGGGCCCCTGTTGATACCATGCCAGCTTTTCGTCCAATAAGTGATGCAGTTTAAATTCCTTTGCGCGCTGCTCAGCCTCTTCGTGCTCCTTCGTTCGTGTTAGGTTTAGAAAGCTGCGAACCTCCTTGCGCGTCATGCCTTCCACATTCAGACCGCGTGCCTTGCATTCTAAGATAGCTTGCTGATGTTTGCTGGTGCTCTGCGAATGCTCCGCACCCGATCGATCACTCTTTGCGTGCGCCTTCCGTTTAGCCTCTCGAGCGATTTTGCGGTCTGCAGGGGAGCTAAAGAGGTAGGAAAAGGTGAAAGCGCCAGCGTCCGGATTGTGCTCCGCATCCTCGTTCCAACTACTGCTGCCCTTATCCCGTTGCGAGCGAGCGGAAGCGGAGGCGACAGATTCTGGGGCTCCTTTGGACGTCTGTTGAAGATCCTCTGCCGTTCGCAGCGCAATGCCGACTGATCCATCCTGCACTCGCTTCAAATTGAGGCCAGAAATAAAGCCGTTCCATTCCCTTCTCCATGCATTATCCCCTTTTTCGACCTTCGCCGCATAGCGCTTACGATGGAGGTTGTGCGGTTCTGAAGTGGACATATCTATATATCATTCGTAGTAAAATACTATAACTTGCGTAAAATTGTGATCGAGAGGAGAGGATTTTATTACCCAGAAATGAGAACAAACCACCTTCGCCAACTGATAATCTTGCCTTTTGCATGGATAGAATATAAGGTTTAGGCGCTTAGGCAGCAGTAGAGTTCAAAGAAAAAATGCACGCTTACATTTCTATATGTACATTCTACTGTCCCTTCTGTGGGGTGACAATTCAAAGCAACAGCGTGAAAATTTCAAATAAATATCCTTCATAACTGAAAGCACATAACAGCATCACTCCAGAAACAAAAATATATTGTGGCTTCACCAAAAATCCAATCCGTTTTTTTTTCATTCGGCAACATAAAAATACGCATCGTAACATCTGAAAGAAGACATTCAATCTATAGATATCGGTATGAAATTTTCCCATCAGGGAATTTTTGTAGGATATTTTAGTAGCTTAATTATTGTTGTTCGTTATAATATTTTCGTCACCCCAAAGGTGTGCACGAGCGAGTTCGTCAACATTTTAAGGAGACATCTAAGTTTTAAGGAAAAAATAAATACACAGAAGAATTTCGGTTACATAGATGCGTTTATCTTTAAAGATACACTTTCTCATTCTTTAGAAATTCTGATATTGAAAGCAAAAAACGTTTACCACAGTTGTCTAGCGATGAATGTACTGAATGAATCATCTTTCACAAAAGTGAATGGACAAGCGCTGAGGTTCAGAGTATACACACAAATAATTAAATCCCTCCTATGCATTCAACCGATAAATTAAGCTTCATTTGAAACAGGTTTACATACGAAAGTTTTATTTTGATATAAACAATCGGACCCTCTCTCAAGAAGAATAGGGAAACTTTACACAATACATGAAAAAAAAAAAAAATACCGTTTAAATGACAGAACACACCTTCTTAATTTTACAGACATCCCGTTCTTTTCTCGACGAGAAGAACAAAAACTTCCCTTTATTCAGAGGAAAAATTGCTTTTACCCAAGCGTGGGGTGGGGAAAAAAAAAGAGAGATCCCCTAGGCACGAGGCCAGACTTCTTCTTTGCTCATCGACTCGTGGGTGCTAGGGGGGTTTGAAGGGGTGATGGTGGTGCGAAGACTGGATAGCAAATCCGCAAACGACATCATACCGTTCGGGCCGTCGGCTGGGCCGCCCAAATTGTGTTCGGAGGCGAGGGCCGACTTCGTGGGCGCCAACGCGGCCTCGACGGTCCGCCGCGCCTCGCGCGAGAGCTGGCAGGCGTCGAGGCGGAACGTGCGGAGCCGTGGCGCCGTCCGCGCGATCGCGAGGAGCTCGCCGAGGCTCGCGTCGGTGCACGCGTTCCGCGAGAGGTCGAGGTGCTCGAGGGTGGGGTGGTGGCGGAGGGCGGGGCCGAGGCCGCGGACCGCGGCGTCGCCGAGTTGATTCCCGCTCAGGTCGAGCGCGCGGAGGCGGGGGAGCCGCGCGAGGACGCGGGCGAGCGGGGCCACCCCGCGGTCCGTCAGCGGGACGCCGGCGAGCGGGAGCGCGAGCGCCGCGCGCGGCCCCCCCGCGAGGGCCTCCAGCACCCGCGGCTGCGGCCGCACGCGGTGGCGGAGGCAGGCCGCCAAATACCCGCTCCGCAGCGGCGGCGCGGTGGCCGCGGCGAGGGCGTCGTAGCCCCGCATCGGCCCCGCCAGCGCCGCGCGGAGGTCGGCGCGGAAGCGGTCGTAGCCGTTCCGCAGCGCGAGGCCGTCGTCGCCGGGCCCCACGTCGTACTCGCGCGCGAAGACGAGCGCGAGGGCGTCGAGGACGAGGCGAAGGCCGGCGGCCGCGTAGCAGGCGCCGTAGAGCGCGCGAAGCCGGGGCGCGGGGTCGGCGGGGTCGGGGAGGTCGGCGGGGTCGGGGAGGTCGGCGGGGTCGGCGAGGTCGGGCCCCCGCTCGCCGAAGCGCAGCGACGGCT
>MJCC01000020.1:87320-121264 GCA_001766655.1 Phytomonas francai
GGGCGCGCCGCGGGGCCGGCGGCCGGCGTCGCCCGGGGTCTCTGCGCGGGTCGGGTGGCCCTTGGCGCCCCCCGCGTGCTTCCCGGCGTGGCCGAGCGCCTTGTTCACGAGCGGGGCGAAGACGTGGACGCTGGTCGGGTGGGGGGGCTGGGGGCGGCGCTGGGACGGCGCGAGCTGCGGGAGCGGGTGGCCGGAGGACCCCCCGAAGGGCGTGCTCGGCGGCTCCGGGTTGAGCGGGGTGCCGTGGGGGCCACCGCTCGCCACGCCGGGGCTCGGGTGCGGGGCGCGTCGGCCAACGGTCGGGCGGGGGTTCACCGGAAGCACGGTGGCCTGCGGCGCCGCCGCGCGGCCCTGCGGCTTGCCGGCGCCGCAGCCATTTCGCCTTTTACTACAAGGCGCCGGCGCATCCTTGGTCGGGCTCTCCCTCGGCGACATCCGAGCCGAGGTCAGATCCTCAACCTTACTCACCAGTTCTGGTGGGAGTTCAATTTTATTTTCTTTCAGAAGCTGCACCGTTTCAGGGAGCAGCTTCACCAGAGACTGCGTCAGGCGCTCCACGATCTCCATCGAGGAGAGCTGCCCGGCAAAGAACGCCATCTCCTCCTTGAGCGCGCGAATCAGACGAGTCAGATTTTCGTGTGTTTGGTAGAAGAGCAGGCGGTAGTTGATCCCACCGTTGAGAAAGCAGCATAGCTCCTCAGAGGATGTGTAAAGTTCACGCTCCTCCCAGTAGGTGCCGCTGTGCGCCTTGTTCATGATCGAGGGCCCTTCATGCGAGCGAAAATCCATGTACGCCGACAACGAGGGGGTCTTTTCGGAGTAAAACTGGTTTCTACTGCTATGAATTCCCGTCCCGGCTATCGGATCGTGGAAGGGGAGAGATATGCTCGGAAGATCTGTTCGGCTCCGAAGGTTCGTTTCTCTACACGAGTTCGGGGTCGCATTGGTGGTATTCAAATTGGCATTCCCAGGCTCAAACATGGAATCCACCCGGGGAGTCGACGTGTGCAGCGCGTAAGAAGAGACATTAGCCCTCTTGCTATAGTTCGAAAAGGATTTATTAATTGAGGCGACAAGATACTGAAGCCTAGCCGCATCCAGAGAACCTCGATGGCTCCTGGATGCGTTACTTTCCATTTTCCTTTGGAGAGGAGGGGGAAACGAGTCACTCGTTTTGTAGGCGGATGAAGATATAGGAAGCTTCGTAGTTTCCAAATACGAAAAGTACTGTTTCGTAGCTTGTATATATATGCACAGAAAGCAACGATACAAACACCGCGTTTGAATAATCCTAGGCCTCTATAGAATGAAGAAATCTAAAGAAACCGATTGATAGAATCGGCTCTGCATGTTACACGTTTATTGTTGCACATTTTGAAATCACAAGGTGGAGCAAATGAGATATAATTTGCTATAGAAAGGTAAAATAACACCAATGCAAAAAGTTCATTGTACGGCGACCTAAGAAATGGTGAACACGTGTTTAATGGGTCATCAGCGTCTTGTTTTGTTGTATTATACATTTACTGGTTTCAGCTCGGTGAGCTTTTGATGAGAAAAAGAACCGCAAAGCAACGTTCCTCTCTACTCACAAGGATTCAAAAACCAAAATAGATACTTTACATTGCATTACGCTCACATAGACGATCACACGCGTATATATATGTATATATATATGAGTGTTCGTATGCATGTAGTATTTGAGGACACTTTCACTCTCACTTGCTACGGAGCAATCGAATTCCGATTGAATAGGGGGTAGCAGAAAGGTAGCAATTCCACTTGTCTCCCACAAATAATCAGACCTCTGGCTCATTCTCGGGTAACTGCTTATTGATTGATAACTCACTATCTGGCTCGGAGTGAGACAATGTGGAACGACGATAATCTCTGGAGACGTAGCTCTCGGGTGAGCTCCCAGACATGGCGCCTACATCGAGAAATCGTAACGTTTCCATGCTTAGCCCGGCATCAGGACCAGGATCACTACAGGAGCTCGCTTTATCAGTTTCCAAAAGACTGACCTTGCGATTTCTATAATCCAATGGGTCTGTGGTTCCCGGACTATTTTTTTGTGTACTTAACTGGCTCAAAGGGACCTCACTCATGGTTGACGAAGCTTGCCTCTCCACTGGACTCATTGTCTTCTCGAGGTGCCTTCGATCGACTGAGTGCTGACTTCCACTGAACTTTCGATGTCTGGGGGCGGAAGGGTCGCGCTTCATCCCCATCCGCTCCAGCGCCCGTTCGAGCTCCTTGCGGATCTGTCGGGTCTCCGCGCGGGCGACCTCACGGTCGGCCTCGGCGCGCTGGCAGCGCCCCGTTATCTCGTCCAGCCTCTTCTGCACGGTATAGGCGACCGATCGCATCATTTCCTGCCGCCGGGCGCGCTCAAGCGAGACGACGTCGCGGCGCCCGCAGAGCGGACAGCGGTCGTCCGGCCGCGCCGGCGGCTGCATCGGCGGCTGCACCCCCCTCTGCACGATCTCGCTCAGCCCCATCGCGCGAAAACGGACGGCGAGCTCGCGCAGGCAGGCCTGCACATCCAGCAGCATATCCGCCACGTCATGGATCGTGAAGCCGGAGAAAGACTTGGCGGGCGCCGGGTCGCCGTCCTTTCTGCGCTCGGCTTTCGCACCGCCATGGGAGGCCAACAGACCCCACGCCCCGCCCTCCTCTTTCTCTCGCGCCGCCATGAACTCGTCTCGGGAGAGGCTGAGATAGCTCTTGAAGTCGAACCCGTGCTCAAACAACTGGTTTATCTCCTCCTTCCTGCAGTCCTTCACGCCCATCTCTAACAAATCCTTGTCCGTGATCAACTGGATTGTTCGGAGCCGTACGGCGTGCACGTTCATCAGCGAGGCTATCCTTTTTATATCCTGAGTCTTCTTCAGAAAGTTGGCTCGTTGCTTTAGCTCCCTATTATCCAAGACTGGGTGCGGCGCGCCGTTATCGAATCGAGAGAAGCGAGTGCTCGTCAGGCCATCCATGTGCGCAGGATTGAGGGTGGGACTAAAGGAACTTCCCGTGCCCTCGACCGTCTCGCTACTGAACGGTAGTACCGATGTGCTCATCCCGTTGTTGGGCCGGTTCGTCGCGACAGGCTCGACATAGGTGTTACCCCAATCAATGGAATCGACATGCACATTGAGCACATTCGCAAGCTCATTCAGAACGTCTACAAATGGGTAGTCTTCACTCTTGTTCGAGGGGGAGCTGGGGTGGAATAGGGTACTGGACCCCTCGATGGCAGCTTCTCCAGACTCGGCTGCTTTTCGTTTGTGATATCGCACACACCACTCCGAGAAGACGGCGAAGACGCGATATCGATGGGCCTTTGTCCGCTCATATTCACCCACCGCACGGGCGATAGTCATCCAGCGCGAGGTCGCGGGGGAGCCTTTGGGAGAAACGCTGCTAAGCATCACCTTTCCATAAAAAGGTTCACTGACGGCGTCCACGGAATCTGAAACTTCGTGTAGGGCGCTCAAAAGTTTGTAGGAACGCTCGTAAATCGCTTCCATAGTTTCCCTTTCCTCGATAGCGCGCTTTCTTGTATCCCCGAGAGAGGAAAACTCACTCGCTTCGTCCCCTTTGGTATCCTCTTTCTCGTCTTTCCACATTTTCGCTAGACGCTTGTTTTCATTGTACAAGAGTTGGAATGTTTTACTGACCGTATTTGTGATATCGTGTTCGAGTTCGTCCATTAAGAGATCGTGAGTCCCTTCATCAAGTGGTCGCCTGAGGCTCTGTCGGCGAATCTCGACCCGCGACACTAAATCATCGAGACGCTCCGCCTTATTTGACAGGATTTCCTTTTCCTTCCGCAACTTCTCGCATTCCACCTCCTTATCCGCGAGCTGCTGCTTCGTGCTTTGCAGCTCCGCCATTATCGTGTTCCAGCTCGACTGAAGTTCCAGACGCGCCTGCAGTTCGCTGAACACCCGTTTCTTCGCCTGCTCGAGAACACGCACGTGGCTTTCCGCGATGTCCATCAGCGTTTGTCGTAGGGCGTCGAGCAACGCGCCACGCTCGATACACTCGCAGGAGATTTGGCGAACTAACTCCGTAAAGCCCACATTAATTACGTGAACCACCCCGGTCGACGCATCCGTGTAGTTTTTAAACAGCACCTCCGATTTCCTCGCAAGTTCAAAGTCCAGTGAGGGATGAATCTGCGTTTCGGAAAACTCGCCTGCTGCGATGGGACCGTTCGCCGGGTTCTCAGGACTGCGGGTTTGAATGTCCAGCGGTGGTAGGATGCGGAGCGCGGCGTTGGGGTTGATGAGATTCGAAAGCCAGTCAGGACGTAGACTGAGCATCTTATCCAAGACCTCCGATAGTAAATACACCTGGGCACGCCCAACGGGTCTTACCGCGGGAAAGAAAACCTCGTTGCTTAAATGCGTAGAGAAGTTACTCGAATTTAGAACCAGCACGCTCTCACCGGTTCGGCACATATAATGATCATATGAAGGGCTATTTTGGTCGTTATCTATCGGAAACTCGCATTTGCGAGGAGAAGAACTACCGATTTCGCTCTGTTTGTTGTCTTCAACCGATGAAATGGGTGCGGATTGCTTTGTTTCATTTTTTGCATTTTCGACTTCTTTTTTGATGTCATGACGGACTTTTAGGGGCCCTTGTCGAGGGTTTAAAACCTGAGCCAACGAACCAGGCGGCGGTTTTGCCACCGAACCCGCTGATGGACTTTCGATAACGGGGAGGTTTAGTAAGCGATTTGACATCACCCAAAATTGCTCAGGAATAAGGGTACCTTCCAGGCTCGTCAGGCGCCGCAGGATGTCACGACGATTCTGCGCTGCAATGCTGGCATCCTGCGGTATAGAAGCGAAACCGGCTCCTTCACCTTGCGATATACGCTCGTACTCACGAGAAACGGAGAGAATTGCCTCAAGAAACGAAAGCGGTGGCTCGTCGGCAGCCCCTAGGCGGCTGTCCTTTGGTCCTTTTGTGTGCATGTGGGCGGACTTAAAACCGTGTTTCGACGAGACTCCCTGGTCGCTTTCAGGCAGTTGAGAGTGTTTTACCGCTGCCCCACCCAGACCCTCCGTCGCCACTTCAGATTTCAATATACTTCTCAGGGCCAGCTTCCCATGAGGAAGCTTTGCAATGTTGGTTTTGGTAAGAGGTGTATCGTTTCCCCTTGTGAACGGTTTGCTCTTTGCGATGTCCCTAGAATATTGTCTTACGAGTTTCTCCACAAGAGCAGTGTCGTTTTTGTTCATCATAGTCTTTGTGATTCCAAAGTTGAGCGTTGAGTTAGGCCATGCCGAGGCGCCCACTGGGTTCGGTAAGTCACCTTCGCTTACCTTGAGTGCTTCGGATGCAGTTTGAGCAAAAGTCTCCTCGTCCTGCACCGATTCCATCTCAAATTGAACTTTGAGAGAGGGCAAGCAACTCGACGCAACAGAGCTGGGCGCAGCCAACGCAGCAGAGAGATTTGAGATACTTGGAGGAGTCGCCACACGATTTACGCCTTGCATTGGTGAACTTTTCCTTGATGGTTTTGCACTTCGGTAAGGCTTACTAGAAACTGCGGCTGTGGCCTCAGACACCTTTCCATCGATCGTCTGTTTCCCACCCAAGACGCTTGACTGGGGTATGGGCTTTTCAGAGGCATGCTGTTCTGCTGCCATGAGATCGTCAATCGCTTTATGCTTTTCCTTGTCCAGGACGGCGATCGCAACCGTGTTGCGATTCTTTAGTTTCGACTGTTTCGTCATGAACGAACTTGCTGGAAAAGTATGCTTTGCTGGCCGTTTGGACTGTGAAGCGACCTGAAAACAGTTCCGTAGGAGGGCCTGCATCGTTTGCGGCGTGACCCGATCGTCGACGACGGCGGCGGTCCCTGAATCGCCGGGGATGGGTTGGCTGGCGTCCCCGCTCTCGATCTCCCTCGCCTTCTCAGCACGCCCTTCATCGTTGCTTAAGGCTTTCGAGTAGAGATCCCAGGTATTCAGATTGACGCCGTGCTGGAAGGGTCTCGGCATTTGCGTCTCCGGCTCGAGGTGCATGCCACTCCAAAGACGCCGTGTAAGAATTCCGGTCACGGAGGCTAGCAAATCCTCAACCTCATCCACGCCTTTATTGGATTTATCGGCCCCCACAGGGGCTGGGGGTGGGCGGCGGCTGTTCACCAGGCCTGGATGGCCCGCCGAGGGCAGCAGGCGAGGGAGGTTCGAAGCATTCGACGCATCGACGACGCGTGGGTGGGTGTTTGCCGAGGTCGAGGCGTCTTTGCCCATGCCTAGCCGCTGAAACGAGACGGCTGAGCTCGTATTCCTGGGGCATGGGGAAGTTTCAGGGGGGGTACTGGATTTTGTAGCCTGTGGGGCGGGCACGACGTGATTCGTCGAAGGATATCCCTGAGAGGAAATCAGAGTGTCTGAATTATCAAAAGGCGTACGAGTAGTGTCGGCGCCTCGTACAGGTGGACCTTCAGAGCTAAGTTCTTTATTACTCATCCTCTATGTGATTTGTCCTCACAATCTGTCGTTATTTGGTCTTGGTGGTACAATTTTGCCCAACTTTCCTTAAACAAATGAGTGTAATAACAAATAACAAAATGAGGGAAAGAAACTGGGAGGTGACCAAAATAACATACACACACACACACACACACACACAAGTAACCCCCCCCCCCAAATCGACAGTACCCAGACTCGCCGGGGGTCCTCTTCTGTTAACCAATTGAGGGTGGGGGGACTAGACTGAAATGAATAGATATTAATGTAAGCGCTCCAACTAGTACTGCATCTCGAGGTTAGTAGCATTATTTGCGTTTACTTCTTTAAAAAAAAAAATTCGAAGCACCCCTTGTTCATAGACTACCTTCTTCACCGGACAGAGGTACCACACTCGACAAACTCTCGCACTCGCCGCGCCGCATCTTCCAAGGGGGGATTATCGGAAGGCTTCTTTTGCACATCAGTGCCCAACGAGGTAACTTGAATGGTCATTGCGGGCAAAAAAACGTAGGACATGGGGTCTGCAATGTAGGCATCCTTGCTCACTTCCTCGTCCTTCAGCTCACCGGTAATGTGTGTATCGATTTGCCATGTCATTGGCAGGGATAGCTCCAAGCAGCGCTGCGCTGATTTTTCGTTCACAACATAAGCAGTCAGCTCACGATGGCCCTGGTAGGCGCGACGGATGCCTTCCGCGACGTACGGACGTGGCGGTTTCCCCTGGGCTAGTAAATCCAACCCACCGAAGTAGACCATGCCCCAGTCCTCCGGTACCCGCTCCCAGAGCCCTGCCAACTGCCGGGGTAGCCTGGGGTTCAATTCCGCATCATCCTCGAGAATAAGCGCGGCTGTCTGTTTAGCTGCTACTACCTTTTCCCACACCGACCGATGACTCAGCGCGCACCCTATGGCCCCTGGCGTGAGGTCCATCCCGAACAGTTTTTGCTCGTTGGGTAGTAAAAAGCGCTGGTAGCCAAGCTCGCTGATGATGCCGAGGGCGCGCAGTGTCGCGACGTCTAGAGTAGAGCCGTCAAGACCGCTAACACGTGTGACCGAGACTCCAGGTTTGAGAAACCGATCCAAACGGCGTTTCCGAATTTCGGCCGAAATGTGGGACCAACGGTCCGTGCGACGGTCTAGGTTGATGACATAACACGCATCGAACAGCGTGCGGAGGAACGTGCTCGTTCGCATTCACTAAGTAAAAATTCTATTCAATCTTAGGGGTTTGGATATAACAGTTTCTTTCCCTTGTAATTTGCTTTTTAGAAAATTGCAAATGCCAACGATAGCAGCAGTTGCATCAGGGTTTATTTTTGTCCAGTGCAAAGTGTCCGGGGTTGAGCGGTAAAAGCAAAAGAACACAAATCCCATATGCGTCCGTGATTCGACGTTGATGTTGGTGCAGATTATTTCACCATTCTCCTTTACCCCTTCCAAGTATGTATACTGATAATATGCAGATGCGCATGCAAGACGGTTGAAAGATTACTTACTCGTTAATCCGAGTACTTATTTTAAACTTCCTCGTTGTTGGTGGTCCCGGGGCCTTGATGGCGGCGCTTTGGCCCCCAACCTGGAGCATTCGGGATGAACTTCGCGACCCCTGTCACTTGCCGTCGAAAATCGTACTGACGGTCGTATCCGAAGTTGACGTTCATTAAGGGCGAGACCAGTATTCTATTAAGCTTCCCCTCTCCCAAGCTGCTGCTTCCGGATTGGCGCGCCTTGGCATCTCGCCGCTCCGACCTGGCGTCAGGCGCGGGGGTGTCCTCGTCGGAGAGCGCCCTCCAGCGAAGCATCACGGCAAAGAGGACCGGCGCCGGGCAATCCGTCTTGAGCCCCGAGGGCTCGCAGTGGACCTGACTGCAGTGGTAGCCCAGCCGCGCAAGGGCGGCGACGAACACCGGCGTCGGCGGGCACCGCCCCCGCACATACGACGCGAGGTCGGGAAGGCGGTAAAAAAGCGGAGACCCGGGCAGCTCCGCAAGCGCGACCTGCACGAGCCCGGTGATGCGCGCGGCGGCCGTTATCGCCCCGGCCGCCGCGCGCGCCCGCACCGTCTCCATCAGCGAGGCTATAAAGTCGACGTTTTGGGTGGGCGCGGCGTAGATGGGCCCGGAGAGGGAAATGGCGGCCCCACAGACCGGGCAAAAGTCGTCGGCCGTCGCGCCGGGGGCCGGAATTGCCCCGGGGTTCGTTCCGATGGGGCCCCCCGCCTGGCCCGACTCCACACCGCGGGGGTTCGCATCGGTGTGAGAAAAGCGGGGCAGCATCTGCAGGGTGAGACTCGTAAGCTTCGGGTCGTTTTGTCGAGACGGCGCCGGGGGGTAGAGCTCCAGCGCAGGCGGCACCACGTCCGAGTCCTCGACGGGGGTTGCCCCCGCGGTCGCCTCGAACAACGATTCGTCCGTCGGGGCTGTTCTCCTTGCCTCCTCATTTTGCGTTCCCGACAAGGGCCGGCGAGCTTCGGCCGCCTCGCGAGGACGTTTTTTTGTGCGCCGCGACGCACGCGGCGCGCGGGCCACGGCGATGGGCCGGACCCAAAAAGCTGGACAGTTCGTGCATTGGAGCTGATAGCCGAGCTTGGATGCACTTAACTTGACTTCGGCAGGCTGCGTGAAGACTCGCACGAAGCAGCGGACGTAGAAATCGATATGGAGGCTCAACAGGGGCACGATATACTTCTTATGCTTGTTCGCGGCCCGCTCCATACACGCTAGGAGAATACGCACGGCCATCTCGTGGCAATGCGAAGACTTGTAGGGAATGGAGTCGTACTTCGCATGGCACGTGCCTGGGTAGTTCCCGCATAGAACGGCGCTGTCCGTGCTGGTCACGAGCATCAACCCGCCGTCTTTGATGCACGCGAAGGCCGCGTTGAGGAAGGGGGAGGCGGTGCCGTAGGGGTCGAGATCCACAACGTCCATGAGCTCCTGCTGTAGGACGGGCCGGGGCGTGCTCCATTGCCCCAAAGGCGCCTTGCGCGCGTCACCGATGACGACAGGGGCCTTCTCGATTAGGCAAAAACGCTTGCCAGAATGCACACCAGGGTTAAGAGCGAGGCGGTGCATCAGGTCAATCGCATCATCCAGGTTGGGGATGATACCCCCACCGGACGCGATTTCCCCCGCAACATGGCCAAGATCGCCACCTTCCTCCTTATTCGTCACCGACAACGTAATCAAGGACGACGGGAAGTTCTCGTCGAAGGAAGGCTGTGCAATCGGTACGTCGTTGTAGGTACAATTGCGCGTAATACACTCAACTGCGCCTGAATCCAAGTCATTTGCAATGATGTAGCGGATATTAGAGATTTCCTTGTAGTAGCGAATCGCCCGCAACCCCGTTGCGCTCAGGGCCTCAAGGATGGTGAGGCCAGCCGTCATGCCGCCGCGTTTTCGGGGCTCACGTAATCGCATCTGAGAAAACGTCTCAATGACGCACACGCTGAGATCCCGATTCACAACTTGAGCCGGATTATAAAAGACCGATTGATCCTCATTGTCGCGCTGCGTATTATTGTCATTTTTGTTTTTAGCGTCATCATAGCACACGTGCTGCGTTTTTGTGGAGTCCTCTTCGTCACCTTTGAGAACCATACCCGCGCTGTTTTTGGTATTATCTGCTAGCATGGGTGGCGAAAGAAGCACTGCTGTGGTACCTTCGCATATTTTAAGGTACCCCTCCGGGCATTCCTTGTTGATCGCATCACGGTTGAACAGCCCCGATTTCATCACTTCTGGATGCACAATCCTAAGGTGTGGGAAAAACAAATAAAGGTTTTAAAAAGGCAAATGAGAGGAAAAAGCAATACGACAAAGCTAAAACTCGCAAAACCATATCTCATTAAAGTAAAAAAAAAAAAAGAGTGTGTATAAATGTCTTTGTGTGCCTGTTTAGGGACTCAGCGCAACGTGTGTGGATCGGTGCATAGGGACATTACTCAAGAAGAAACTAATCTACCAACCCTCTGGTCTACCATTATAGTTTGATGTTTGACTTGTTTCTCCTCCTTTTATGTTTATACTTTCCTTTACACACACACCTTGTTTGCGTTTGTCTACTTCTAGTTTACATTTTAGGAAAAATGGAGGGAGCAACATAACTTCCCGAGACAAGCACCCTTGTCTATTCTCAACGCTGAAGACGGAAAGAGACAACAGTCTATTTTTTCCTGTTGGAAACGTCCCGTTACGACCTATGCGGTGTACTTAAATTGTGTCGTTTTTTTCTGAACCTTTTTGCGTTCTACTACGAGCTCCTCGTTCTCAGCACTTATAGTGTACGACACGCAGACCGTTTTCTTCGTATTCTTTCCGTGTAATCGACATATGGGGAAACATGCTCATCTGAGACAGGATTGACGCCCCTAACCACGCGCTATAGCCTCGGCAACTCATATCCTTAACGTTTATCGGCAACACTGCCTCGCTAGAATGCTTTTCACGGTACAGTTGGACGATCTCCTCTTTCATGCGGTCGCGTGCGCCGGGAAAGTTGAGGGTATTACCTGCTAAAACGATGTTGGCGTACAGCTGCGGCTGCAAGGATTGGTCGCACTTGTGTATGGCTGAAAAAGGAAGCCATGTGATGCCTTTTGGAAACGACGGTGTGAACCATTCGCCAAGCTCGATTCGAACCTTGTAGGGAGGCTCATAGCTGTGCGACGGGATGCACATTGGATCTCCCAACTCGGATAGGCTCTTATTAACTGGATTCGATTTATTCTGCGAGCTTTTGCTCTCCAGCCAGTCCCTGCCCGCGAGTATGGAGAAGTCGAAGAGAATCTCCGGCGTGCGGTACCGATGGTGGTGCAGCGGGATCGATTGCCCATCGGGCAGGTCAAAAGCGATTTCCTCGACCGCCTCATCGCCCCCCTCGAAGGTGGCCGAGCTCAATCGCGCCTCGGCTCTTGCCTGTGCGTAGTCAAAGCAGCTCGGGGAGGGCTCGTCGGCCGTGAAGGCCTGCGCCCATCGATCGAGCCAAGGTGGGCGCCGGACGTAGCAGAGGTCCTCCTTGGCCTGGTTGAGCAGCGTGCGCTCGACGGCGGTGCTGAGGCTGTAGCCCTCCTCGCTCAGGAGGCTCCCGAGGTAGTTCGTGAGCAGGGCGCCGGCGACGCGGCTCTCGGCGACGTGGCGGCCGAGGGGGTGGCCCTCGTGGATCGGCACCGCGAGGCTCCGGTCGAGCCCGCTGTCGACCACCACGCCCGTCGTGAGCCCGTACGCGTAGAGGCTCAGCACCTGCGAGGTGCCCAGGTAGAGCGAGTGGACGTGGAAGGTCTCCATCAGGAGCTCCAGCACGCCCTCGCGCTGGCTCGCCGGGGTGTTCACGGGCTGGGTCGTCAGAAAGGCGTGGCTCTCGGGCGTCGCGCGGAGCTGGGAGTAGAGCAGGTCGCTCCAGAACCCCTCCATCGCGTCCCAGTTCGTGATGAGGCCGTCCTCGATCGGGTGGCAGACCGAAAGCATCCCACGCTTCGCGAGGGCGGACTCGCCAACCTCGAGCTCGTTCATCCCGGCGGCCATGGCGACGCCGCGGTGCCGCGGGTAGCCTACGAGTGTGGGGATGTCTAAACGCGGACTAAAGCCCCCACCGTACCCGGCTCGGGTATGGTGGGCACCGCAGTCGAACACAATGGACGGGAAGGAGTTTCCGTCCGGCGTGAAGTTATTCTGCATCATTAGATTTCTAACAATTTGTATCTATTGGTGATCGGTGTTTTCGTTTATACAACGTGCAAACGTGTCGGTTTGCGCACTAAAAGGGGTCCACCTCCTGTTGGAACTTTCGTTTGACGTGCTCGGATAAAAGGTGAAGCAGCAAAAGCAAGATGACAATACACGAATGACAACAGTCTCACAACCTTTGCCCTTTTCACCCTTCCAGAGTAAATACCAAATACGAGGGAGGAAAGGATTGCAAAGAAGCGAATAGTCTAGCACGCAACTGATCAGAAAAAAGGAAAGATAGAGAGAGAGAGAGAGAGAGAGAGAGAGAGAGTGTGTGTGTGTGTGTGTGTGTGTGTGTGAGGTAAGAACCTACCCAAGGGAAATACAAACAGGTGTAACCTATTACAAAGACTGAGAATAACAATATCTCTAGTGTGTCTTTCATTTTGCTTGCGAGTAGTTGCGCTTAGGGATCAAAAGGAAAAATGATTTGCTTCAATGGGGGAAAATTTAGTCATAACGTTGATAAACAATGGAATGTTTCCTGATCCATTATAAACATTTTTTTTCCTGGTTAATTTGCAAGTCGATTCATCCATGACATCAGTAGCTAAATATAATGGTTCCGCTATTAGAATTGAAATGCTCTATCCCCAGCAACGGCAAAATATAGGTAGGGCAAACCCAAACATCCTGGATTTTGAATAACCTCCAAAGAAATTAGATGGATATGTCGGATCCATGCTTCTTTGCCCATTCATGATATCGCCGCAGATCCCCGCTTTTGATGCTGCTGCACGTGCAAGCAATACTCGCTTCGATATCCGCCATCGATGCCTTAGGCCTCTCGATTTTGGTGCGATCTAATGTGTGAGAGGATAGTGAGGGAGACGAGTCGATACCTTCTAGCCTTTCCAACAACTTTCGAATGGGCCGCATAATGGTTTCGCGGCAAATGATATCAATATCCGCACCAGACATGCCCTCCGTGAGTTGTGAGCACCTTTCCCAATCAAACTCAACAGCAGAATTAGTGGCATCACTTGTATTTTCAGACGCGGCAACAACGTGGTTGTGTAAGAGACGATGAAACATATGTGCACGTGCCTTCAGGCTTGGGAGCGGGACCAAAATGCGCTTTTCCAAGCGCCGCAGTATCGCTGAATCTAGGTCCCACGGCGTGTTACTGGCAGCGAGCACGAAGACAATATTACCACCACGCCGCTTCGACAGGCCATCCATTTGCACCAGTAACTCTGTCTTCATGCGCCGCGAGCCCTCATGTTCGCCGTCCGAGGAACGCGTCGACATGAGGGAGTCTATTTCGTCAATAAAGATGGTGCTTGGCGCGTAGTGCACGGCGAGGTCAAAAAGCATGCGGACCAGCTTCTCTGAGTCGCCGCGCCATTTGGAGACGACCGTGCTTGCAGATATATTGAAGAATGTTGTTCGACACTCGGTGGCGACCGCTTTGGCGAGTAATGTCTTGCCTGTACCCGGTGGCCCAAAGAGGAAAATCCCTTTCCACGGGCGGACAATACCCTCGAACAGTTCGGGATACTTCACAGGCATGACCACCGCTTCCTTTAGCAGATGCTTCGCATTATCGAGCTCGGCGATATCAGACCAGAGAACGGCTGGATTGGTGTCAAGTATGTCGCGCATAATAACTTGCGCCAGATCATGGAGGTCGTTTGTTGGGAAGAAAGGCAATGGCTTGAGTGCGCGCCCGTAAAAAACATCCGACAGGTTCTCCTCCTCTGTGTGTTTTTGCCCGTCTGTAGGCAGCAATTTATGAGGATGGATCTTCGAACCCTTTAAACCTACGATACCACCCCCATGCCTATCACTTTTTTCCATATTAGTGTTCTCGGAGACGGCTTGGATAGAGCCGGCACTATTTTGGCCGTTGAGGAGCTTCTTATTTCCTGCATCTGCTAAATTAGTAGGCATGCTGACAGGCTCAAGCTGCTCAACTTTACGTGCACCTAAAGTACCAGAAATAGTACCGTAGCTTGGCGGTAGATGTGCTGTTTCAGTAGAAGACGATGGCGTTAAACGCGCTGCCGGCTTACGCAGCAACGTCTTTTCACCACTTTTCTCCTTTGAGAGGCCATCCTCGACTCCGCCTTGGGCCTGTGGTCGGAATAATCGAGGCCTGCGTTGGTATTTAAGCTCGTAAAATTGCTCAAACTCGGTGACAACGGCGAGTAGGTCGATGTTGTCCGCGACACAGTTGTGCTGCAGGGACACTCCGCTTTCTTGCTGGAGCACCTGAAGGCTGTTCATGTACCCTTGATCTACTAGAAATTGCTCGACGAGAACGATCGTCCCTTTGATGCGTCGCATACGAATTTTTTCGTCCTCTTCACGCGCGAGCTGCTGGCTTTTAACATGAGCGAGGCTGCTGCCCCGTGCGGGGTCGAGCCTGTTGGATAACGATTGAAGATGCTTCATCACCTGCGCTTACATATGCTCCTTTTTTGAAAATAGAAGTTAAGATCGATGTGTTTTATGAAAGAACCGTGAATAAATTTATCGGCACATGCGCATATATATGGTCAAAGAAATAAGACTGTGCGTTGAAATAAATAGTTACGATGATGATAAAAATCACTAGAATAAAAGTGCTAATGTATATTCCCATTTCACCTGAGGTCTTTCGATAACACTTCTTACCTCATCAATACACAGAATCGAAATTATGCCTATTAGTTCAATTTCTATCCAACAATCCACAAAATATAAGAGTCTAAAATTCCATCAAACGTATTTTACTGATTGCTTTCCTTCCCTTAGTTGATCAAATTGATTCATATAGTAATATTTCGGCACTATAAATTTTCTTGATATATTACTTATTCCAGCTCGCAAATCAGAATATGGTATACAAATAGAAAAGAAGGCGTAGAATGCTTCAGTCCTTTTTACTTCCCTCTCCCCCCTCCTTGTGTATTTAGTGCAGGAAGAAATCTGTAGCCATTTCAGAAATGTATGCAAATATAAAGCCAAAAAAAATGCAATATCAAAAAAGAATAAAATATGTGCACATCTTTAGGGATACCAATATGATTTATTCCTCAACTGCAGTCTCCGTGTTAATAGGGGAAAGAGGAATCAAATCGGCTAAAATCCACCTCTTTGAGCTGTCCATATACATACACATAAGCTTCTGCATCGCTGGTGTGTATTTGAAAGCATCTTCCGGAATACCAAGTTTTTCACAAATCCCCCTGTTAAGGACGAACTCCAACTGCCTCCCCACAAACATGCGCTTTAAGAAATCGAAAAAGGAAACCAAGAGAGTCGGGCTGTTTTGAGAAAACACACGCGCGACCATGATGCGCTCAGATTCGCTTCTAAAGCCGACAATCCGTTTGTAGTACCAATCATAATTGCTGGTATAGCGACCTGGTGGGACTACGGTGTCCAAGGTCAGAAGCACGCAGGCCCGCGCTGTGGAAGGGATATTCGAGAATTTGTTTCCATTCACACAAATAGTAACGCTCTTTGGAGGCGAGTTTAGTTCGACTTCGCTCCTTTCGAAGGTGAGATCCTTAGACAGTGGACTTTCCGCATACACGCTGGCTCCTTTGCGCTTCGAATGAAAATAAGAAAGCCGCTTTTTGATCGCAATGCTGAGATTATCATACCCTTTATGAGATCTTATTAAGTTTTCTTGACGTGTAAGTGTGTTGGGCGCCGAATGGCTGATTTGTGGATCGGCCGCGCTTAGCGGATGAGTCATCGTAGGCTTGTTGTCAGCCTGGCCAATGTGCAATTTCTTGTCGTTTAGGTGATCAGGCCCCACCGATAGGGCTTCATCATTTTTTTCCTTCTGGGGTGCATAAGCTTCCTCGGATGCAATGGTCCGTGACTCTGACATCTCTCCTCTCCCCTCCACGGTCCCTCGGTCTTTTGAATTCTGCGAAGATGAACTGGGGCTGGAGGATGACGCGTGTAAATTTAAGAAGGCAAGAAGTTTCACACCCAGAACGTAGTCAGATGGCGCTGCAATGCTAAACAGATTGCCGCGGCCATCATTCTGCAGAGTCCACGCGTTGTAGATTGTCTCAGCCAGAATATGTGAGACGGGCAGGACAGAGGTAATGGTGCTTACCACTTTTTCCTTCTCCGTGGAGGCATCCGAGGTGACCAAGTTGCGTTTTTCGTGTGTTTCTGCATTCAGTGGCTCCGCAACGAAGGATTTGCCGTCTTTGTCCGATTCCGGTAAGAGTTCCTTCCGGATCAACGCACGCATCTCGTCTGCGTTCATGAGAGAAGGGGCAGCTTCATCTTCCTCCTCGCCCTCATGCAGCGACGACGCGGTGACGGCTGGCTTCGTGTGTGAGGCTAAAAGGCCAATGAGGACGGCGGTGCTGTAGTACGCCTGTTCAGCGCCGGCAAGAAGACCCTCCACCGAGCACGCACCAATCTCTTGCGCAAAGCGGGTGAATTTATTCGTGGCCTCCTCGTCAGACCCGATCCCGAAGCCTACGGTCACTACGTCCTTCCTATTTTCACTAGCTTCACTGGTGGAGGACTTCAGACGAGAGCCCGCACCTTGGCTCCAGCTCCACTTAGGGCGCCGAATCTGTCCATTGCCGCTTCTGCCGCTGTTAACTTCAAAATTCGCCACTAAGGGGTTCTGTCCGACTTGAGAGAACCTTCCCGAGGTGGCCGGGGTAGCCTCCACGGGGATCACCTTTGCCGAAGGATTACTACCGGCGGACTCGTTCTTCGTGTCGTTTCCATCACCGCTACTTCCACCCGATACGCTGGACAGCGAAGCAGCCGAGATCGTTAATGCTGAAACACGATTAGCAATGCCTTTGACGACAGCTGGCCGAGGCAATATCTTTATTACTGCGGGTAGGATATTTCTTCTCATCATTTATTATTTCCTAAAGGAAGTTATGAAATATCCGGATTGGCTTAAGAGGGAAAATCAGTAAGATAACCCAGTTGCAGCAAGAAAGTGGCCAGATATAATAGCTGCCCTGCAAAGAAACTTATGCGTGGCCTTTGTGTAAGCTTTTATCAAAGACAACGTGCTAAATGTAAGGAATGCTAAGTAAAGGTGAAAGTGTAGCAAAAAAAAAAAAGCACGCACAAATATATATGAGATACATGTACCAAAAGGCCACCCTCTATTGTCAACACTAGGAATCGTAGGGAAAAAGCGAAGGCATATTATCCAATCTTTGATCCCGATGAATCCACCTGCACTCACAAAAATATCAACCCAACCTGTATAATGGATTGAAAGAAAATAACGCAGTTCGTTATGAAGTGTTGGCGTCGATCGCTGTTTTCCTTTACACACACAGATCTGGGATCAATGCCGATTCTTTGATTCTGGTTTATTTATCTAAATGTATGTTTTACCGACACACGCACCCCTACCTCTCCCGCAACTAAAGCAATGTGCATTGCTCCGTGTTCCGCATCAAGCGCGTTTTAGCTTCCTCATAGCTGGGATTGTGCAAGACTAGAGGTGCCATTAGTGCACCGTGAAGAGCGAAAGGACTCCCTGGACGATGCCGTACCAAGCGTGCGGCTCTGGTTGTCTTCCAAGTTCTTTTCAGGTTCTTTGCTTTGCTCACAAGTCTGATGATGTACAGAGGTGGGGAATCCCCAAATGTTTCGCCTCAAAACCTCGACTCGCGAGTAGCCTATGGTGTCCATCAGAATCAAATCTTCCTCTGCAGGTGTGAACATCGCCTTATTGACTACATCCATCGCGGCGCGCGCCTCAAGGTACGAAATCTCGTCCATGTATACCTCATATCGTAGTGCACACCGCGTCATCGGCAGATGCGACTTCGCCACATCGTTGCCAACAACACTTTGGAGGAAAAATTGATCACCTAGCCACTGGGCCTTTTTCTTGGGTGAGAAACCGGACATGAGCACGCTTCGTTTCGCAATCTCGCACACATCCGCAGCGGAGAGGGACCAAACGTTCTGGGCAGTGGTGTATTCCTCTAAAAGGGGTTGCTCGGTGTTGTGGAACATCAAAGCCCCATCGGTGCCCAGTGATACATTTAGGCCCTGCCGGAAGAAGGTGGGAAACGGATTGTCGGAATATTTGCAAAAGAGCGCGTTGTTAGACAAAGGCACAATCGCAAGGGGGATCTGGCTGAGATAATACAAGTACCGAAGCACTGGACGCTTCACAAGGTTGATTCCATGACCGATTCCGTTAGCGAGTAAAAAAACGTCTGCCATATGATCCGGGTCGCCGCTTTCGCCCGCATGGGGTCGAAAGTCAAATGTGGACAGCCCTCTTGAGGCGCGAAAGCGGTTAAGTGTCGTGATATTCGCCCACATGTAGTACATGTAATACGTGAATGGCGGGTTCTCAGCGCGTGTCCATTGCGCAGGCGGCAAAAAGACCATATCGCCTGATTCCAGACTGCTTTCGTTGTCGACGCTATCAAAGCCAGAAATGTGTTGAAGAAGGTAATCCAGTAGCGGGTGCTTCTCCGGATGCAATGAGGCCTCCCAGAGGGGATCAAAGATATTCCAAAGCATCTCTTCAAAATTTCTTAGAACTCCTGAGAGGCGGTACAGACTGAAAAGGCGAGGAACCTGAATCATCCAGCGGTTGGTATGGTGAGCCATACCCTGAATCACAAACCAGTTCGCAAGACGCATCCACTCTCCGTGATCACGGCCGTAAATCGAGAGGCGATTCTCAGTAAAAACCTTGCCCTCCTTTTCGTTCTTGTCGAAGACCTCGTTTCGGATGAGTTCGGCAAAGTAGCGCCCGCCCATGAAATTGTCAGTTTTCAGCAGGAGCGAGCGCAACTCGGAGACACGCATCGGGCTGTAGCGGCTGTTGAACTCATCAAAGCGGTTAAACGTGGACTTTCCGGCCTGCACATCAAGCGCGGCAATTGTGAGCGTTTCAATCTCCTTCGGAAACTGCTCCTCCAAGGTTATCTCATTAACGCTTGTGCTATGCACATAGGGCTGAGATGTCCTTTTCACTTGATTGTTTCCTGCAGGAAAAAGATCGTGTCGTTTTTGAATCACTTTACGAAACATTTCCCTCAGTGTGATCGAACGACGTGTATTGGTATCCACCCCAACAACGTCATCCCCGTTAAACTGAATCTTGCGTTTGATAAACAACAAAAGGGACTTAGCCGTGAAGCCACCAGCCATGTGGCAGTGCACATCGACCTTAACAACGTTAAAGACATCTGCCTTGGGGTCCCGCCTTGGAACAAGTTTGTACGGCCTAGATTGTGAATGGGCAACGCCCTTTTCATTAGTAGCAGCACGATTGTATGCCGTATTGGATATCGCTATCTTCCTTGATAGGTTTGAACCTGAAGGGAGGTCTGAGGTCGGCGAGATTGCGTCCTCGTACTCCCCTAAGGGTACCTGGACAAAGTACGCTTCCTCGTCGTCCTTCGTCAGCGCGATATGTAGGTTATACTTGCATTCCAGCATTCCCAATCGCTTTAGGCAAAAATCTTGGACGCTGGGGTCGCTGCTGAGCGCGCGAATTTCGCGCGCGTGCTGGTGGAAGGTGGCCCACGTTGGAAGAGGAACATAAGGATGCATGTCATAGAACGTGTCTGTCGTGTTCTTCTGGCTTGGTTTCTTCTTGTGGGTGCTCCAACTGCTGTTTTCAGCGGGAAAAACTACGTCAATAACACCATCACGAATTTCATAAGAATTAAACTGTAGAGACGCGATAGCGTTGACACCCACGTTCTCCGTAGCATCCGCGTTACGGAGGGATAAATCCCCCCCAGCGTCCTCTCCATCAGCACGCTTATCCGCTCTTTTTTTGTAGAAGGACAACAAGGGCTTGACGGCATACTGTTGGTAATTTTGTCTCAGTGCCATAGCGTGCACAATCATTTTGGCGGTGGCGCTCGGACTCTCGTTCTTGGGCCCGATGATCATGATGCGGGGAAAGCGCAGAGTCTCTTCCAGGTGTTCGCGACGCCATTTGCTACCGGAATCTTTGAGTGTTGTGGAACCTTTACGATCCCCTTTCCACTCCCCCCCCTCAGCAGACAGGGAAGGTGAGGAGGGGACATTGTAAAACGTGTACAAGCGATTCCGTTGTGTTGTAAGTTGGGATTCGTGAGTGTAGAGTAAAGTGTGATCGAGAAAAGAAGCTACGCTGATTTGCTCTGGAGTCTGAGTTCGGGACGGAGATGACATGGATGGCACCTCAAACGAAGGCCCCAAGTGTGCGTCACGAAGGCCTTTACGGCACAGAAGATCCATCTCGTGACGCAGCGCAGCGTCGCGAAAGTTGAGCCGCAGCGAACTCACCTGTGTTAGGGGGAAGTTGTTCTGGCGCGCCTCGGCGCGGGGCCAGGCTTCCCCAAAGAGAGCCTCTCTAAGACATTTTTGCACCCCTGCATTCCCCTCTGTAGCCCCAGATCCACCGACGACGCTGCGCTTCTCACACGCGTAGGGCATGCGGCTTTCTATCGATCGCAGACACATCTCCGTAACGTCGGTCGTGGCCAGCCCGAGGTGCTTACGGGCATCCAGCAGCTCCTCGTTCAGGGCCTCGTCGGTGTTGTGGAAAAAAAGAGGACTGACGGTGGCAAGCGATAGGTGCAGTCCGACCCGCACGCCTAGGGAGATCGCATTGTCAGACAGTGTCTTTCTGATCGTGGAGCTGCTATGCTGATTGCTTGACGGGGTGAGCACAAGGTGACGCTGTGTGAGATAATATAAGTACGTCAGTGGTCCCCACTCAAACGCTTGAGTTGGGTTCACAACCTCGTCTGCGATCAAAAGCCCTAAGATGCTTTCCGTGAGCATTGTCCGGCTGTTGCTTGAGTCACTGCTGTGAAGGCGGAGACGCAGAGGGCCTGGAATAATAGGGGCGTGATGATGGTAAAGCGTATGCAAGGGTAGGTGATGAGAACGCGTAAAATCATTATCGTATTCACCGGTTGCTTCATTCCAGAAGTTAAAATTGTATGGAGATGAGGCCGTATCTTCGCACGTGTCGTAATCACCGTTCTCGTCTCCATACACACTGTTTCCTCTTTTTCCCCCCTCGCCAGTGCTGTGTGCCGGCGCTTGATGTACGTCGCGCATCCTATAAAAGTACTCGTGTGCGCAGTTAAAACAGTTTAATAATTGCACGTTACGCTGAATATGGAACGCAAAAAATACGTTGGACGGGGAGCCGTCGACGGAGTGCAGTGTATACTGAGACGGACTTGACGCCACCGGAAGCTCCTGTAGAACCGCTGGCGTGCAGCCCAGGCTGATGGAAAAAGAGCTCAGACGCCGGAGAAAATGCACGAGGTTGGGGTGCGACTCAGGGTCTAGCAGCGCTTCCCAAATGGGCTCGAAAATATTCTGGAGTACGTCTTGAAAGGTTTCAGCCTGGCCTGTTAAATTGCCCCTAGCTGTGCGAGACAGGTGCTCCTGGCACATGAGCCACCACCACGGTGCTGGTTCCCCGGTGCGATGCGCAGCGTCCTTGTTCGGGGCTGCAAAGGTGTCTTCATGGGTTGCATGGATGCTAAAGCAAATACGATTTTCTTCCAGGATTCCGCTTTCCACACACCAGTCTGCGATGCGATCGAGCTCCCCACTTACACGGCCGTTGACGGTCACCTCAAGCTCAATCGCATCAGACTCATTTCCTGAGGTATGCAGTAAGTGTGATAGGGCAGGGACCACCAGTTTCGCGAACAGATCCCCTTGATTCGCGTTGTGTATAGATAGAAAATTTCTCAAATTTTCATGCACGTGCTGGGCTTGACTGGAGATTTTCTTTTTGCCGTTTTCAGTGTGGTGCAAATTAGACCAGAGCCCACCGATGACTTGGGCATACTGTGGGGTCAAGAAGAGCCTTTCCGGCGTTAGGGCATGCGCAACCTTATCAGATGCAATGGCAGTGGCACACTGACCATTGTGAAGAGGAAATCCTTCTTCGTTTCCCTCAGCACTCCAGAAACGCATCACAAGGTCCTGCACCGTGATCGCACCCTCAGCTGCACGATTCCGTTTGCCCAAATCTCTACCCTTCATATGCGTTTTATTAGTATGTGATTTCTCGCTTCTGTCTGAGCCCCAATCTGGCTTATGCAGCCCACCATCGGACTTCGCATGTGAAAAAGTTGATTGTTGCTGCTCATCTGCCGACAAGCCTTTATTGCCTTGGATGCATACGGTGTTGCCTACAGAAGGCAGTCGACTGACAGGATAGCTTGGATCACTCCGGCATATCGACTCGATGAACTTCAGAAGCGTCCTGGCCGAGATGCACGTTTCCAGACGTCGAATGTCGACCTTTGGTGCGCGCGCCACACTCCCTCCACCCATCACCGGATCACACTGATCCTCACGCAGGCCGTTATAGGCGCTGTGCAAGGCGTATCGGCTCTTCAGAACCCGTAGACGGGGCTCACACGCCGTAAAGAGTTTGGGGTCGGCTGCGATGGTGTTGAGTCTCTCGAAGCACTCTCGGAAGTTGGCGTAGTCGAGCGTAGACTGCGAGAAAAGGGCGCCGTCAAGAAGCATCTGCCGCGGGCCGATGAGCCCGTTTTTGTGGCATACGGTAAGAGACTTGTGTGCGCGTCGTGCAGGGTATGAGAGCGTCTCATTTGGTAAGGTATCACCGAAAGGGTCGGATGGGAACCGAGCAGACTCGCCTTGGTTCTCGGTCGTATGATCTTTCTCTGGCTGCGAAGCCAAAACCGACTCCTCCCTGGCGTTGCTGTTGGTCCCCACCACCCTGGAGCTTACCTCTGCTGGAAACAAGGTTGATAAAACAGAATCACAGTGTTGGACCTGCACAAAAGCGGCTAAAATGGCATCCAGGACGGGATATAGTATCTTTCGCTTTTCACGAAGTCGCTCAATGCTTCTAAAGGTCTTTCCAGAAAATGGAGTGGAGAGGCGGTTGCATGAAGTGCTGGGATTCTGTTTTAACCTGCTGAATAACTCATTGGTGCGATGAGAAAGTTGGACGGCAGCCGTTAAAGTCTTCACAGACTCAATTATCCAGAGGGCTTGCACAAGAAGTGGAGCAGCTTTGTGGAAGCCATCATCGCCTTCGTCATTTTCAATGACAACATTATGCCATTGCCGCTCCATGAATCTCGAAAGGAATAAGAAATCGAAGACCTATACAAAGACCTTTCGACCAGGATTACGAAGCTGTTGTAAGACGCCGTGATAACGATAATTTGTATTTTAATGGAAAAAACACAGCAAAGGAGTTACTTCCGCATACACAATGTTAACTTAAGATCTTAATTAAAAAATTGTTTTACAAAAAAAAAAAGATCAAATCTGTCTGGATATAGTGCAAAAAAAGGAATTAAGCTTGTAGGAAAGTTTCGTAAAAAACAAAAAATCTTCTCTGCGTGGTACTATTATACGCAGTATATTGCTTGTGTGATGCCGCCTTTTTCCTCAGTTGAAGTGTTGGAAAACGGAGAAAGAAGAAAAGAGCAATATGTACATATATCTATATCATAAAAAACTTTTAAGTAATAAAAATACAGAAGCACAGCTACATACATTGCTTCACTCCATCTGATGCCCTTGTGGCCGAGCATTGGAATAGGAAGAACCAAAATTAAGGAGAAATTGGATTGAAAATGCGGCGAATCCCATATTTAGCCCATTGCTTTATTATTAGTAGTATTAACGTTTAAGCGAACAAAAAAAAATGTACAAAAGTGCATTTGTAAACGGTTAGCAATTCGCTTCTCTGTCTGTTCGGTGTGGAGCTAAGCTGAAAACTTTGGAAAGGAGTACGTCATGTCGACTCCTTTCTTCTCTAGGAAATTGGCCCGTCGACTCTGGCGGTAGGTCGCCATCACGTGTTCTCGAAGCAGCTCCATCTCCGTCTTCTTGGACTCGCCGCCCGCGTGAGGGATGGCGGGGGCGAGCCCCCGACGCGCCAACCGCTTCTCCTCCGCGAGAAATCGGTACTGCGCGGGCCCCCCCGCACGGCCGCTCGCCCCTTCCAGCTTGCGCGCCAAGCGCGAGACCGCTGCGTCCTTATTCGGGACGACCTCGAAGACCGGAGGGGCCTCGACGCGCTCGCCAAACTTCGGGACATCGATCAGCTCAAAGAAATCCCTCGGCCGCCGCGGCCCAGACGACGCTCGCGCGGTCGAGGGGAGCCCCTCGACACTCTCATCAAAGGATATCCGCTTTCGCTCATGGGATGCGGAAAAAGCGGCGTCGTCGAGCGAATGCGCATCGCGATTCCTGTCTGAATCGAGAGCGCGACCTGCGGGATCGATCTCCGTAACATCATCGCCGACATCCGCCGCAGACCTTTTCCGTTTTTTAGTCTGATCTTTGTTAAGTGGGGGGTTTGAACCACCGTCGCCACCCGCTGCAGCCTTGCTCTTTTCCTTCTCGTGTTCCTTGAGCTTCCTTTCGAAGGCCAAGTTAAAGTCAGGATCATCATCGCGAGATGACTTTTTGCGCCCCTTCTTAGAAACCAGCTGCATGAGTTCCACTTCCATATTTTGCATCTCTTTCGCGACACGCTGCCGACGCGCTTCGGCCTTCTTGCGATGTTTCTTTTCCTTTTTGCTAGCAATGATCTCCTCAACAGTACGCGGCCGATCGCCAGTCTCAGGATCTGAAGTCGAAGCATGACGACTACGCGGTGTGTTCGCGGGGCTTCCTACAGAGGCTAAGATTTCTTCATTGAGAGAGACCATAGAGCTGGAATGTTCATTCGGTGTCTTTTTCTTTTGCTGTTGTTTTGGCGCTCGAAGGATCTCACGCGCACCTATGCTATCGGTTTCGCCTTTTTTCCCCTGAGGGGGAGTATTGAGGCTCGGGACTGTTCCATCCAATGGCATCGAGGTTGTCATGGAGTCTGTTTTGCGTTTTTTCAAAACTGGGGAGTCGGCACGGGCTCCCTTCTGCGGTCGCGTTCGTTCCACTGCGTTAGCCTCCCTTTTATCATGGAGACCCTGGGAAGAAGCACTAATTTCATCATGAGTGTTGTTGTTCGCGCTCCTTTTCACTTGTATGCCTTCTTGTGGAGAGTCCTCTGAAGACTGCTTTCGCGCAACTGTAGCTCGTTTTTCATCGTCTTCGAGTTGCTGTCGTTCCTGCTTTCGCTTTTCAAAACGCTCGCGCTTGGCTTTCAAGTACTCAAAAACGCTTCGTTGGCTATGTGGGATGTCCTCATCGGTCCCCATCGTCTTGGGGGTCGGCGCCTGATTCGCTAACCTCGCACGTTTTTGCTCCAACTGAAAGGGAGACAACTTTGGATTTTTGTTTCGCTTTCGCCTTCCGGATTTATGCCGCGGCACGCGGTCTCTTCTAGCCATTGCTTCGTACTTTTGGAGCGAAAGTTAGATTTTCACTCTACCTATTTGATAAATTTCCTTTCACGCAACGTGTGGCTTTCCTCCAATGCAGTGAATGCTTTGTCGAGGAACCTACGATGATTTCCAAATGGTGCTATAGCATAATAGTAAATAAAAGAAAGGATCGAATTAATGAATAAAAAAGGCATCAGCATAAATTCTTAGGTATCGATATTTTAAGGAAAGAACACATCTATCGATCGATCTATAGAGATAAATACAGGTGTGCACATATGATAGCTATACTTTTCCCTCGACGTTGAACCATTTCTAATGTTCGTTAGTTTATTTATTTAAACGAGTTGCAAAGACAAAATTCATCCCCATACCTCCCCCCCCCCCCCCCCCTGCGCCTTCATTTGTACGAAGACGAACGTCTAAACCGAGCCTTCACCCACTCTGTCCCCCTACATAGGACATTCACGCGGCAAGCCGTTACACCCAATTCGCGCTGTCCTCCCCGCACGCGGATGTGTCGACCACTTGGGCTAAAAAACCCGCGTCCGGGTTCACCCCAGGCCTATCCCCGCCGTCGCCCCCTCCTCCTGCGCTGTCACAAAATCGGCGAAGGCGCGGGCGTGGGCGTCGGAGAGCCTCACCTCGACCCGCACGTTGCCCTCGAGGTGGAACTGACTGAGCAGCTGCTTCGCGCGGAAGAGGGACTCGGGGTCGCGGAAGACGGCCCGGAAGTGCCGCGCGTAGAGCCGCCAGCAGGTGAGAAACCCGGGGAGCTCGCGCAGCCGCGCCCGCACCGCGCGCGCCCGCCAACTCGCCGAGACCACGGCGACGGCCGAGACGAGGTCGCGCTGGCGGACGACGGGGCCGTCGGGAGGGGGGGAGGAGACGTGGAGGTGGGGGGGGTGCGTGAAGTACCGCCGATGGCTGAGCCCGCGCACCATCGCCGCCAGCGAGGGGAAGGCCCCGGACGGCGCGAAGATCGCGTCGAGGGGGGCGTCGGCCGGCCCGCGGACGGTGAGCTCCGCAGATCGCGTCTCGCTCCGGCAGAGGATGCCGTACGTGCACCCCCCTCCCCCGCCCCCGCCGCGGGCGTCGGAATGGCCCGCGGGGGGCCGATTGGCCTCGTTTCGATCGGGCGCCAAATGACAGTAGCCAGGCAGATTGTGCTGGTGGACCTTGGCGAAGTCATTCTCAACGTTCTGGATAATCACAACATACTTCTCATCCGGCTCTGAGGGCGCGCCCTTAGAGGGTTTGCGGCTTATCTTCCCGCGGCTAGGGCCGGCGATCGTCGTCGTCGTCGTCGTCGTCTTCTTCTTGTCGCGCGACGCTCGCTGAGATCCGGCGGATCGTGATCTTCGAGAAGCGCCTTTCGATTCCTCACGCGGCCTTTTTCTCCCTTGTTGTTCTTTTGGAGGCATACTTGCCCTTTTCACTTACTCTCTGCATATGGGGAATTTTTTAAAATGATTACGTATAGAAGGATACCAAGAGACGCATAGTCACGGGAAAAGGAAAAGGATTTTCTTTACTACAAGTACCAGTTCAAACACTCACTTCCGTCGATCACAACAACATCTGCTTCTGTTTAACATTGGATTATTGTTGCTTGATTAATAAAGCAGATAATCGTAAAATTCACCTTTTCTGTGGGCAAGACTTTGTAGACGACACTTTGGGTGAGGTTTACATAGCCTCACGGAGACATCTTTTTCTCTCTTCTTCGATACCTTGTACAGTCACAGCAAATTTACCACTATTGCGTGTATATCGCAAAAACCTCAAAGCAAAATAAAAGGCAAAGACTAGAAAAATGATTATCGGTGGAATTACGGCTTTTCAAAAACATACCGCAACTTGGACAGTGAGATTAGGCCCTCTCGCGCGGTAAACATGGACTGAATCATTGAACCTACAAACCAATGAAAGAAAGGCTGCCAAAAAATGATGATAATTTCCGAAAAACTACTGGTAATACCAAACCACAGTTTGGGAGCAAGTGAGGGATCAATTTTGTAGTAAACCTCTCTCGTCGCGTTGTTCGATTTCGCCGTGGAGAAGGCCCATACTAGGGTCTGTACGGCAGCACAGAGCGAAATAGCATAGTGAAAGTAGGGCCTTGTTGGGTCCCAAGAACGGCGGCCCAACTCGTTTCGAGATTTTTGAACAGACGAGGACGTTTTTTTTCCGCCCTCTCGCAGGTTCTCCAGGGTCACGTGCAGCAACTCGGCCGTGTTCAGGCGGAGCGCTAAACACGCCTTCCAGCATCCATATCCCCCCAACAGGAGGATAAAAATGGACGTCAACATGCAGAAGAAGCCCAAAGGGGTCGCTGTCGCTCCTTCAACGAACTTTCTGAGCGACGTTTGTGGAGGAAAAAGGAAATGCCGTGCCGTGTCAGAATTTCCCGCAGCTGTCGGCGATGGATGACTCTTCGAATTCAGCTTTCCCTGCGTATTACCATCGGTTGTAAAAGAGGGAGCGTTCATAAGGCGGGTTATCGCATCCCTTTCCTTAGGCCCCAGCACTGTGGACAACGTCAGGTAACCGGAGAAAAGGAGGCCGGCGTAAACAAAGGCTAGAAATCCATGCAGACAGGCAACGACACGTAAAAGCATCGTACTAATTCTTAGACTATTAGCAAAGTAAGTGAGGATTATGTCTTGCTCAGATGAACTGAGTACCTCGCTTTGAATGAGGTCCTGAACGCGCTGTTTGTTTCTTTCCCGCACATTTGTCTGTCTGTGTCGCATGGTGATAAATATACTTGTGGTTTTGTAAGATTTCCCCCCTCATAGATAGCTGAAGAACGACGACGACAACAAAAAAGAAAATTCGAGAAAGAAGGGGATAAAATGGATCAGGGGTTCAAAAAGGGGAAAGGAACCACATCCTTTGAAGCCAAACAACAAAAGGAACAATACATTAAGACGAGGACAGTTACAGACACTTTGGTTCACTATCAATATGTACCAATATAAATATATGCACAATAGAGTCTATTAATACCAGCACTTCCTTAATCCACAAAAAATTTGCCTCTCCATGTACAAGATATACTTTAATACTAAGTAAGTCATTTTAGGTCCATCGTTCCAATCAACTGAAAGATATTTCGAAAATGTAGAAAAGCGCATAGGGATATTACAACCTTTTGTTAGTAACAACTAAATTGCAACGTAAATAAACTTTGCCGTTTTCCATAAAGGTGGGTATATGAGCTTTTATCGTGTGCGAAAATCCAATTTCAAAAAATAATAATGGTATCAATGATTCTTAGACACCAGAGATATCATTGCTCAAAGCAAATTTAAAGAATTCTTTGATCGCTGCCAATTCTTTCGAAATGGAAAGACTTGTCTCATTTTTGATATTGACTTGCGCATCCCTTTTTGATAAAATGCCCAGATCATCTTGGGGGCCCAGTATAGTTTTGAGAAACGGCGACAGAGAAGGAAACCACCACGCTGAAAGGGCATCTTCACTGATACCTTGCACCACTTCGGTGATGGCATACGGGGTCTGAAGAATGTCCACCACGGCGATCGCGTTTTCAGTACACTGCGAATCCTAATCCAGAGGCGCTCCTCTGGACTAAGAGCGTAAACCGCCGAAGTGTCGAGTAGATCGGTGCATAAATTAGGGTTGGTATCGGGAGCCACAAACCTCTTCCAGAGCATCCGATATTTTTTCTTCTGCTGTTCCAAATCGTTCACATCAATAACAGGCGTATTTTCAGGAATTTCTGAGAAAGGCGGTGACTGACTCGGCAAGCGCATCATAAGCGCCTGATCGGAGTCTAACAGCAGAAAGGCATCCCCCCAGTCCTGCGGGAGCAACTCTTCTGGCAAAGTACTGTGGCCCTTTTGGTTATCGCTGTCGAGTTCATTGACAAAGAGAAGAAATTTTGCCTGAATCCTGGAGTTGACATCTCTATACAGAAACAGTAGCTGCAGGACGATCGCGAACGTGATCCCAATCCTGTAAATCCAATTAAACAGGATCTTGAACCCACCGCTTGAGTACCCGGAACACGTCATGGAAGTATAACTCACAAAATCAATATCCCGCCGCTCCCCGGACTGATTCTGTCTTCGATGCCCGATCACAACAGAGAGAGGGCCTTTCAAAAAATCGTTTGCTGGGGTGCCGTATAACATATCATCCATAGCGGAGACAATCGATCCTGAGTTGTGTTCTATATTGATGGCCGGATTTTTGACACTTGTGTTTTCATCTGACGGGTGCTGACCCTGTTGCTCTCGACTCTCTGGTTTCGCTTTCACTATGTTGTCACCCCCAAATGGTATCATATACTTAAAAGATTGAAAGAAGCCCTCCCCCACCCTTAGACAGAACTGTAGTGCATCGCTAACCCACGCAGCGAAGTAAAACAATCTCGGGGATGTGTAGAGCCATGTGTGAGTAAGACGATCAAAGTGGGACTTTTCGTACGCTAACTGAACTAATGGATTCATGAGAATAACAGGTGTACGACCCTCACGCAGTAGCGTGGTGTGCATGACATCCTCGCAAAAAAGTAAACACTCTGAAGAAAGGCATACGTTATCGTCAACATCGTAGCCTTTCTTTAGGATGGCCGCCCCGAGGGATGGCGTGAAGGAGTGTCGAAAGTGCAAGGTAGGATTTCGGGCCTGATAATATACAGCATCGTTAAGGACATATCGCTCGCTCGTAGAAGAAGTATTCTCTGCGATGAGAGAATGTGAAAGCGAACTGCCGGACTTTTGCTTAGAAGCATACTGAGGTTTCGGGATGGAATTCGGCCGATTATCCTTCGGGAAGGCACACGAATTCACCAGGGGAGCATTGGGCATAAGCTTGATCCAGTGAAACAGCCCTGCCACCCTCTCCTTTGTCAAACCCTCATCGATATGGTCTTCATTTTTTGAATCCTCCAGGTATAATGTTGAAATATTGTTTTGAATCTGAATAATATGTCTCGATACGTATTCATGCAACTCATCTTGAAGGGCTGTGATGTTTTTCCGCATAGATTTCTTAGCCTTGAACACTGGTGACATTTTCCGACGAGATAACTTTGTTACCATCGTATGAGCATCATGCCATAACTCGTGGAGGTTGACAAGGCGACGCACTAGAACATGCTCATAGTGGGTTTGAAGCTCCATCATGAATTTCACTTTACTTTGGTCCGCATCCACTTCATTTTCTGCAGCGATGCTATGGTTGTGCCCAACACGATCAAAGATAGCCCCTGAAGGCAAACGAAAGGAACGAAAAAGAGGCGATTTTGACAAGACAGGCGTCATATACGGCACCTTGGCGCATACCCCACTCTTGTCCACACGTAGGACTGTGAGCCTAAAGGGCGGAGACGCGGAATCGTGATGCTTAGGCGTCGATAGGTTAGCGACCCCGTCCGACAGTCCGTCAATGTAGGCGTTGAGGTGGTGCTCCCACCACGCGAGGGATTCCACGGGCCCCTCCGCTCCCCCCCCCATGCCGAGAGCCTCGCAGCGCAGGAGCCCGCAGAGGAGGGGCCGGGGGGCGCAGAAGACGAGGTCCAGCGCCGGCACGGACGGTGTGCCCGGGGCGTGCGCCACAAGCGGGCTCAGCAGCGTCACAAGGGAGGGGAAGGGGGTCTCCTCCGTCAAAGAAGAAAGCGGGATGGCCCCCTCCGTCACAGGGGAAGGGGGGATGGCCCCCTCCGTCACAGGCGAAGGGGGGATGGCCCCCTCCGTCACAGGGGAAGGGGGGAGGAAGAGCCCCCCGCGGATCGCCGCGGCGCCGTTCCAGCAGCACTTCACGAGCACCCCGGCGGGGCCGGAGAGGGGGGGCCGCGCGAGCGCCCGCGCGATCGCCCGACGCGTCGCCGGGTCGTTCGAGTACGGCATGGACGACAGGAAGGGCCCCCCGCGGTGGTCTCGCGAGACCCAGGTGTCGTAGAAGAAGTAGTAAAAGTCCATCCCACACGCGACGTCGAACGCCGGGCGGGGCAGGACGCGATCCTTGGACTCGCGTGCGTGCTCCTGCGGCGTACCCGCCGGGGCGGGGTCCTTGGGGGCCCCGCCGAGGGGGATTTGCGCCGCCATCTGCTCCTCCGGCTCCGTCTCCAGCAGCCGCGTAAGATCACTTGGGCGAAAGTAAATGTCGTTTAGAAATAGAACCACCAAATCGTCCTTTTCACGGGGATCGCCTCTTGGCTTGCCCAGTGCGTCGTCAAAATCCATAACGTTAAACTCCAAGCCGCCCCCTCCCGCATTGTCGCGATGTTCATAGGCCCCCATGTTGCTCTTTTTGGGAAAGATATGCATGCCAAACTCTTGCAGTGGCTCCATCGCCCTGTTCCGAACGCACTGCAGCCACTCAATGCGCTCGTGTATCAGCTGCCTTTCCACGTAGCCCTGACAACCCCCACTCACGGTCGCGAAGATAACCTCGACGCCCGCTTTTTGCAAATAAGGAATCATTAGCGATCGGATAAGGGAGCCTGTCAGATCCTTTGATATGCTTGCGTAGATCGTAACCACAACGGAGGTTCGGATATCGAAGAACGGTGCGAGTTCGTCTTCGATAAACGCTACCAAGGCCTCCGTCATGAAGGGCAACACGTCTTCATTATTGAAAAGGTTAATGGCGATGTAGAAGGACTTCCAGCGATAAGTCGGGCTCCGTGTAGCTCGACGCCGTGGAATGTCAAAATATTTGACCTCGTTCCGCTTGACCTTCTTGCGAAGTAAAGGGTGGATGGCGGCGAGGTCCTCGCGATCTAAGCGCGTTTGCTCGTTAGGCGGTGTACGAGGGGTGCCCGGCGGAAGGGGCTCGACTCGCTCCACTCCAGGCGATTCCAGGCGCTGCCGTCGACCGCCGGAGTACCTTTGGCTCGCGTCACTGTTACGAGATTCCGCTTCTTCGTTTTCTATAATTGAATAGATCTTGTCCAATTTCAACTCCTTGTCGATACTTTTCTTAAGTTCCACGGAATCGGTTTTGATCTTTTGACTAATTTGCTCCGCTGCTGCGCGATGATTTGCGCCGGAGAGGCACCGAAGGTTGAGCGAGGTGTAGTAATCCGAGTCGACAAGGGTTCTGTTGTCAATCACGCTATCCCATCCGGGGAAAGAAGGATATTTTTTGTATACCTTCCTCAGCTTTTTCTCATGTTTTTCGTCCATCATGGAAAGCTCATGAGTAATGTTCCGCACATAATTTCGAGGCTCTACTCTTTGCTCATGCACGTCATTCTCGTAGGCGATACTGGGATCAAAAACATTAAGGGAGAGCAATCGGCAAAACGATACTACTAAAACTAGATAAAAAAATAAAATGAGAACAAATACGTGCCTACTAAGCCGCTTCATACCCTTTCAACTCTACAGAAGATGATTAAAAGGTACCCTGCGTGTAATAGAAAATCATTTAAACCAAAGAAGGCAATAATAATAACAACAATAATAATAAACTATGCAAAGAAGATCAATTAAAAGAATGCATGATGCAATCTGTTCGCTATTGGGAAAAGGAAGCATTTGCTCTAGGCATCCCCTTTTCTTAAGAACTGTAAATCCGTTCGACTTGGAGGGTCTAATCAAACTCGCCCATTAGATTCCCATGTCAACTTTGATAGCTAATTGATCAACCTAATAGCAACCACACGCAGAGTAGTAATTCATAGACCTTTTTTTTTTTTTTTTTGGGGGGGGGGGGGGGCAAGGGGAAATTCTTCTTTTTTTTTTTCTAATCAAGGAAAGAGAAGCTATGATAGACCCCCTTCGCATTCTTTTCAGACCGCAATGGAGGCTGACATGGAGGCCTGCGCGTAGTGGACACCGCCGCCGTTGACGAAGACCATGCCCTCGCCCGCCCAGCCGACCGTCCCACTCGGGACCAACACCCTCGGCGAAAGCACCACCAGCCCCGGGAGGCTTCCCGTCGCGAGCTGGTAAATCGAGGGCGGCGCGGCCCCGCCCTTCTTCGAGCTCTCCTCGTCCTCGTCCTCGTCGTCGTCGTCTCGGCCGGGGTCCTCGAGGCTGACGAAGAGGTCCGGCGCGCGCTGGAGGAAGGCGCGCTGGGCCGCGGTGTAACGCCGCCCGGCCTCCCGCGCGGCCTCGGCGAGGGCCGTCACGGAGAAGGCCGTCTCAGCCCCGAAAGTACCCCCGCCAACGTCGAGGCCGTAGTAGGCCACAAGCCGCCCGAGGACGGCGCGCGCGGGGGAAGGGGGGGACGACGGGGGCGAAAAGGCAGAGGAGGGGGAGGAGGGGTGGGGGACGGGGAGGCGGCGCGCGTGGGACTCGCCCTCGAGGGCGACCCACAGCTCGGCCCCCCGGGCGCCGACGACGACGGCGGCGCGGCCGGCCCACGGGCCCGCGCGGAAGAGCAGCCGCTGCGCGTGCGCGAGGCCGAAGACGTCGTCGAGGAGGCTCGGGTGGGTCGAGAAGTAGAGCAGCTCGGCGTCGGGGGCGGGGAAGGGGAGGTCGCGGAGGGGGGCG
>MJCC01000020.1:121564-147730 GCA_001766655.1 Phytomonas francai
GGGGGGGGGGAGGGGGGGTTCCTCGGTAGTGGCGCGGAAGCGAAAATGGGGGGATTTGGATGCTAAGGCGGAGCGGGTCTCTTGGTGTTCTAAGGTGGTTTAAGACTAGAAGACAAATTTGAGAGAATGCTAAACGAATCCAACAAGCGAGAACGCGAGAGGCAACAAGGAAGGGGATAGCGTGTGCGTATCGTATTTTTCATGGCATAGTATCCGTTCATCCATCGGTGTCAATGCAGTTGGTTTCCCTCAGTCATTTGCAGCTCCGCTAAGCTTAAAGGTGACACGTGATGTGAATTATTTAACCTCAGGATGCCTGATAGGATTCAATAGAAGGAAAATAAAGGGGCTCCCAACATGTCAAAGAACACCGGTAACTGTTTATTTTCACTCCTTCCTTGCAAATGAGCGCCTTACTTGACTTCAAGGTTATCGTCGGACTACTACGTAAAATAATCCTCCGACAATTAAAAATGTGAATACTTCCACCAGGAAGGCTTTTACACTATGCATGGTATTAAAGATTGACTTTTCCAGATTCCTTTTCAAATAGCTCCACCATATTTCATTTCTTTCCGAATATGTAATCAATGAAAGCCCTTTGTAAATATGCGTATGACAGCGCTGTCCGGGCATTCGCGCGGACGAAAGCAAGGAGCCTGTGTGATTTCCGTGATAATGGGCACCCAAGTGTTGAAAAAGCTGTAACTCCTCTTTCCGTATACCTTCTAACTCCATTGATGAATTCAGCGAAGTGCACTGCAAAAGTCCTTCCCGAGGGGTTTCCGCTTTCAAACCCAAAAAGACGGCAACATCATTGCAAGAAGAAGCCTCATCCACGCGAGACGCTTGTTTTGGAAGTACGAAAGGGGATTGCTTTAGCATCAAATTAACGAGAAAGCCAACCTGCATCTTATACGGTGGAAAGTTTAAAAGGAGCTGATACTCTTCTAGCTCAAAACCCTCACATGGGGGGTCATCCTTCTTCTTTCGTTTGCCTTTTTCAAGCGGCTCTTCACCTACAAAGGTTCGCCCTAACATTCCAACTGCAACCGAGCAAGGCGGTGGATTCACTTTACTTTGGTTTTCAACAGAGGTTTCCCTCCCCTGAGCGCTATTGTTTGGATCGCTTGCCGAGAACCACTCCCAATTTTTTGTTAACAGAGCATAAAGGAGTTCTTTCACGAGCTCCATGCAGGTCGAACTTTGAACACCCTCAGATACATACAGGCGTCGAATCAAATCGTTCTGGGGATCAAAAAAGGAAAAGCTCTCGTCGTGGAGGTCGGCAAAATCAACGTGATGAGCGACGTAAACTTGAAGAAGCTGCGTGAAAAGACGCTTGACCTTTGCTGTAGAGGCAGAAAGGCAATAACTATCAGTTATTATAGCCACTTGCCCCGCAGAATGTGAAGGAGGAAACGATAACATACCAATAAATCCTTGAGATGGGGAACAATACGAGGAAGAAGAGACATTTTCCTTTATTGAGGATTCTCCTACTTGTTCCTGACGCCGCGAGGCCTTCCAAGGATCATAACCACCACAGAGCAATAAATCGTAGCCTGCTGGTTGTGGAAGTTTCACCACCCTGTCAAGAACCTTTCCGTTGGTGATGGGTTGCTCTACCAAATGAAGACTTCCTCCCGCGTGAAATTCGCCTACAGAACGCCACATGTGAGAAGCACCAACTTGATTTTTAAGATCGTTTTTAACCCTCCCACTACGACCACTATGAAACAATTGATGGGAATCAGACGATACCATCCAGAATCCATGGCGAACACCCACTTCGCTTAGTTGAGGAACGATTGCCCTAGGGACGGATTCACGCTTTTCTTGATAATCGCGCATATTGGATCGATTCGGACCTACCCCCCCTTGCACACCGTGGTTGATCAGCTCGCTGAACCAGCGGTTAATCGAGAGAAGTTGGGAATTCCTCAGCGAGGAATAGCGGCCCGCACACTCGCCAGTAGACGACGCGGACGATGTCTGAAAAGAACCTTTAACCGATCGATTGACTTCACAAAGTTTCGCCGCCATAGCGATCGAGCATAGCCCCGATAACCCATTAGGCCTGCCGTTGACCTCCTCACAGATGAGAGCACAGCACGGGCTGCCTACGAAGCCCGAAGAAGCAGCTCCTTCTTTTTCGCTATTACGACTTTCCGTTTTGTTCGTTTTACCGGAGCTTCGAAATGAGTGAGCCGTGATGGTGGCCGAGGGATTTATCCAATCGGTGATGAATATCACGTTCAACCCCTTCCGAAGGGCATCCGGTCGAATCGCAGCGTTCAGGCGATGCCGTATCGCAGGCAGCACCGGCAGCGATTGGTGAACGACTAAGAGAGTTCCCACCGAAGCGAGGTAATCCCCCCTCCAATCCACCCCACCTTTATTCTCAAACTCGGAGTCGTTCGAAAGAAAATACGGCTGTGGGGTAAAAATGGAGAAGAAATCAACATAAAAGCCCAGCTCGCGCGTTAAAAAGAGGTAGAGGAGAGCAAGATTGGCGTGCGAATGATTGACGGATGGCTTCGTGTTCGCGCGATAACGCGGTGGGGGCGTAGAATAGTTTTTCCCCGCCTTATTAGCAGGTACTGCGGTAGATACTAAATTTGCACTTGGGAAAGCTGAGAAAATCGAAGAATCATCGTCTAAAGGGTTCAACCATGAATGAGAAGCATCAATAATCACTCGCTGGAGACGTGGAGGTGATCTGGTTTTGACGGAAACGGCAAAGGGAACGGTGATATTGTGGCATATGAAGGGAGTTTGCACTTTTGAGGAAGACATGGAATGCTCACTACGACAGGAATAAACGAGAACAATTCTTCCATAAATATCAAGCTGCTCGTAGGGATTTGAAAGAAAAGAACGCGTTTGCCCCCTTCGAGTTCGAAATATGTTATCCTCCTCCTTAAGGATAGTAGTATTTTTACCTTTTCTGTTGCCCTTGTCAACATGAGAGAGGTATGTTTGAATCATAACAGATATCGTTCCTGTGTGAGCGTGCAGACTTCGCGTAGCGTGCACTTGAATATCCAAGGCAGGAATTGCTAACGAAGCGGATCCCAAAGCTGAACGATCGAGCGAAAATGCTTCAAAACAATCCGGTTTCTTTTTTTCGTCCACGTTAGTATTATTAGCACGGCCTTTTTCGAAATGAAAAGGCTCGTTAAATCTCCCATCCGGGGCTCTAAAACCAACCACATGATCAATCTCGTAGCGCCACCCGCGACGCGCCAAGGCCTCCTCGGATTCAGAATTTACCCTCGAGCGAAAATCACCATTACCCACCCCTACTTTCGCTTCCTTGTTTCCATTTTTTTCGTCATTACTCTTATTTCCAGGAGGCTGCACTAAGGTGGCGTTCGCGCAGCTGGTAATGTGTAGGGTTAAATTGAAAAGTTTCGGCGCTGCCCCAAGATAAAGCGGCTGCTCGCAGTACGGCCAGTGGTAAAGGCAGTTTGCTATTATTTTAGGGCCTCCACATACGCGAAAATTATGAATTTTCGCGTTTATCTGTGGCGGGAAAACAACCCATCCATCAAGAGCCTTACGTTTCCTAGCAAGAAAACCACGCTCATGATCATTAGAGTGATCATCATGAGGATGATCGTGCGCACATTCACCACTTTCTTCCTCATTTTGAGAAATCTTAGTGTCTACTTTACAAATCAGTCGTTTTGCTTGGGATTTGATTAAGTCGAGCGCGCGGGCGGGTTGGAACTCTCCCGCACCTTGCGCGATCATGCTATATTGCAATACATAAAGATAATGCGAGTATGTCCGCAAAAGAGCATCCCCAGCGTAAATCGAAGAAGGGAAGGCAAAAGAAGAATCGTTTTGTCGCTTGGCAAAGAACCACGCGGCTTTATCCTCCTCTTTTTGATCCTTCGTCACTATCGATGGAGTGAGACGTCTGGCAGTTTTAATGAAAACCTCCTTGATGAACGCGATATTTGGCTTTTCTGGAAAGTCTTGCCGTGTGCACGACAGAGAGGGGTTTTCTTGCTTTTGTTTTTCCTTTTCCTGTTGAAATGCCTCTAGGCATAAGGCCACTACGCCAGCGACGAGAGCGGCCGCTACGCTTGTACCAGTGCGGTTATTTACCAGCGTCCACGAATCCACCAACGGCTTCCCCACAAAATCCAATGAATTTTTTCCATTCAGGTTGTTAAATGCAGATAGGCTCGCCCCCTTTTGAATATTTTTTACGCTTTTCAGAATGGAATGAGGATTCGGTGGGAATTCTCTCGTCCGCTGTGTGATTTGCACCGCCTCTAACGCGCAGACGCGCTCCCCCACCGCCACCACCTCCGGCTTCACCCTCCCCGCCCCGAAGGGCAGCTCGGCCGTGGTCGGGCCTCGGCTGGAGAAGGCCGATACCATCCCCTCTTTACCCCCTCTCAAATGATCCTCATTAGGTTGGACCCGGTGAGTCCAAGGATCACCCGCTGGCGTGCGATTTGTATTCCATTCTCGCGCGAAAGAGATCTTCCTCGCGATCGAGCCCACCGTGAGGACCTCCGGCAAGTCCCCCGGGCTGAGAACGTTGGCGAGCCCCCCCCCCTCATTCCCCGCCGCCGCCACGACGACCACGCCGGCGTCCGTCAGCTCGCGAATCTCCCGCGCGATGGCCTCGTTCGCCGTCCAAGATTCTCGCCCCAGGGAAAGGCAAAGGACCTGATGAATATTCGGAACTCGCGCGACCTCGCCGCGAAGGTACCGCAGGGCGGCCAGGATGGCCGGGAGCTGCGCCTGGCCGTCTTGGTCGAAAACCCGCAGCATACGAAGCCGCGCATTCGGCGCCATGCCAAAATAGCAAACCCCCCCGTCCCCTTTCTCTCCGGTCGAATTCAATTGAGAAAATTTGGGGGGGCCCGGGAAATTCATCCGCGCGGCGAGGGAGGGCAACACGCTTGCCAAAAGCTCACATGTAGTGTGCTCCTCTTCCTCTTTTGCGTTTCCTGAAGGATTCCATCGTGCCGAGCGATGGAGGGATAGACAGATATTCCCTGCGAGAAGGCTTGCACTCCGTGTACCGTGCTCATAACCTGGATCAGTACAGCTGAGATTATCGATGAAGCTACGACAGAATAGGATATTTCGACTTGCGGCGAGAAAGCCAGCCTCGAGGCCGCTATCCAACAACGTAATATCCACCCCACGGCCGGTAAGGCAGCCGTTCACCTCCTCCTCCTCCTCATTGTCAAATGATTCACTATGAAGACCGAACACCTTCCTCGGAGGAAAGAAATGCAGGAAAGACGACGAGGAATAATTATTTCCGGCCTTTGGCGCTTCCCATGCCCGTTTGAAAAATGTCGCTTTGCGTGATGTTGCGTAGTATTCGCGTGGAAAATAGCAATTCAAAGAAGTTTCCCTGGAGATCCCTTCTCCCTTTTCGGAGCATACCGTGAGAAAGAGAAAAATGGAAGATAATAAGTAAAGAAAAACGTGCGATGCGGAAGGATAATTTACGCGCCTCGGCAAAATAAGCATTCCCTTAGGTTTTTTATGACTCTTTCCGTTTTTCTATTTTACCCCTTTTTGTGTGCTCTTGACATCGATATTTTTCTGGGCTGCGTATGAAGTTGAATATGAGGAAGAGCAATGCTCTTCCTTTAAGAATCAAAGCTTCCCTTTCTTAAAGGGATGGGATACCAAATTGATGTAAAGAGAACGAGAATATATACAAGAATTACGGTTCCTCTAAAGAAGAATTGAATGTCTTAAAAATCAAAAAAAGGAAAAAGAGGAAAAAACCTTCTTCATTTAAAGGAAAATGTCTAGTCCTCTTTTTTCTTCGTTCTTCATAGGGATAAATCCTTTAGAGAAATCCTCTGGTAAAAACAGTTGTATAGATATCTTGAAATAAAGGGAATTGCTTTCCTTTCCTTTCCTTCAGATAGATATAAATATGTATATATATATTTATTTACATACATCAATGCTAGCAATTATTGCACACCCCAGAAAAAGAATATGCGTTTACATAAGAAGGCTAATAAGTCAAGGAGAAATTTCAACGATTCGTTGAGGTACAAACTATAAAATTCACTCCCTTCCCTCTCATCCCCTTCTGTAACATAGCCTTTTCTACCTTTTTTTCCCATCGCATTTCCACCGCTTTTTCCTCTCTTTTTAAAAAGAGTTTCAATGGGAAAACTCAGCAGTGATCATTGGCGGGGTCTGCGTATCTGTCTCTAGGAGCCTTTCTGCGAGCCAGCGGATCGGCTCCGCGGGTTTTTCCCGCACAAGGTCCGCCAGCGCAGGGAGGAGGGCCCGCTTGAGTTGCTCGTGGACGTACTCCCTCGGCATGCCACCTCCTTCCGGCACCTCCTCCATGAGGAGCCGCGGGAAAAGCAGCCGCACGGCCTGCCGCGCGCCCGCCCCTGTCGTGTTTACCCACAGCGCCTGTGGAAGGCCTTCCTCTTCCTCTTCATTTTCCTTTACATTCTTCCCACTATCTCCATCCATACTATTTTCCTTCACCTGAGGCGATTTTGCGGCAAATCGGAGGAGCTCCGCGTAAGCCTCGTGAAGCGAGAGATCCATCAGCTCATCCTCACTCATATCAAAGGATCGGGCCTCCAAGGAGGCGATAAAATCGAGGAGCTTCACATGGCAATCGCGGTGCGCGAGAAGGAAAATATAGGCCATTCCTACCATCTTCGACGGTGGCAATGCTGATGCACGCCTCCCCTGAGCCGCCGGGAACGAAGGCTCGCCGGTTAGGCCTTGCTTCTCCTCTGCGCCGCCGTGGGGGGGATGCCCGGTGGCGATTTTTACGTAGTCGGGGACGTGGTCAAGCCGCACGCAGAGCCGCTCCGCGAGCTCCGCGTTGACCAGGCGGTACTCCTCGCGGACGATGGTGAAGCCCGCCTCGTGCAGGCGGCACTTGACGAAGTCCAGCAGCTCCCCCCGCCGGGCGAAGGCCGGGAGGATAAACAGCGGCACCCTCAAGACCGTCCCCGGGAGTGGTGCCGTGGCCATTTCTAGGATTGTCGTCGCACCCCCTTGAAGACACGCACACACACACACAGACACAAACGGACACAAAGCTGTAACGCGCGTGAACGGGAGCCCTGCGGAAATACCAATGGCGCGGACTTTAGCAGGAATACCTGACACAGGGGAAGGGGATGGACGCGACTTCGTGGAGTTTCACTATATGACACTGCGAGACAGCAGCAACGGGGAAAAAAAGGAAGGACAAAAACGGGTGTTTCTCATACACATTTTCAAAGGGGGAGGGGGGGGGGGTGCAACGACCTGACCGTGGGATGCAATCGCACGTACAGGTAAAGCAATATGGGGTAATACTAAGATCACGTGCAGTGGCACACGCACATTCTAGAAATGGTAGTCCATTGGGTTTTTCATCTTTTGTTATTGAGGATAAACACCCGAGCTTCGATTTCACATATTTTTAAATCATTTCGGCGCTTTTAAAAAAATTAAAGTCATCATCATTTTAGAGTACTTTATTCGATTAAAAAAACGGGAATAAAACCATATTGCTTTGATTTCTATAAATCTTTGGCAAGTAAATGTCAATAATATTAAACTGAATATAATTCAGTGAAATTATCCTTTCAAATATTCTATTCAGAATAAAACGCCTCTTCTGAAAGTGAATAATGGTAATATCCCCTTTTGAAACTTTATAAATGAGGCTTATACACACAAAAATATATAATACAATATATATACATATATAATTTACGCACTTCTTTTTACCGAAAATATAAGACAATCAGATTTTTTTAAAGGGCTCGATTGTTAGTGTCATTCATGCTAGTGGTAGGCAAATACCACCGCTTTGGCCTTCCAATGATGGACAAAGTATTTGATAAAAGAAAAAAAAGAAAAGGAATCTCCAGCAATAAACTAACACCGCCACCACCTCCTCTCATAAAAGTGCTTTCTTGAATAAAAAATTCTAAAAAAACTTCTCATGCAGAATTCATGACATCACACTTCTTCCCCCCCCCCTCTTCCCATTTTCGGCCTAGTTCCTCTTTTTCCTCTCTACCTAACAAAACCCTTTAGAAGGTAATGGGATCAGCAGTGGATGCTTGCTTTCTTCTTTACATTTTATTTTTACACGCGTTTTGAGAGAGGAAAAAATAAATAAGAAAAAAAGGAAGAAGTTTATTCCGAGAAGGAGACTTCCCACGAGCTCGCCTAACGTTTAGGATCTGCATGGGGGTGCGTATTCCACTGCAGGGCAGTCGCCGAAGGAAAAGGATGCAAAGACGAAGTGACGTTTCTACGATCATTATTCTCACCGGGAGAGTGCGAATTCATCCGCGAAGGCGAGGAAGGGGCTTCCGAGAGGGAGATAATTGGCGGCCATTTTGTTAAAAGAGTGCCCGATGAATAAGAAGACGAAGACGAGGGGAGTAAAGTATTCGCCATGCTAAAGCAGATGCCATTTCCATATTTGGACGTTTCGACCTCCGAGGGATTCTTTTTGGCTTTCCCGCCCTTCACCATGTTCGTGGCGTTGGACCCGCAGAGCTCCAAGCCCGTGGCCTCCGACGACGAGCAGCCCCATCCATCATTCCCGCCTATTTTCACCACAGCCCCCCCCCTTGTTTGCTTCCGATCCTCGCCGAACGCGCGGCATCGCCCGCTAGGGGGGTCCGTTGGCCTTTGGTGGGGGCCCCTGTGTGAATGCGGGTGTGCCAGCGCGAAGGGCGCGGCCGTGTCAAAGGAGGCCGGCAACGACCGCGCCACGCGCGAGGCCTGGGGTCGAGGCGGGGGGGGGAGCGGGGGCGGGGAGACGTCGTCCGAATTTTCCTTCCCCGCCCCCGCCCCCACCCCGCGCCGCGCGCGAATAAACGGCGTCGCGGCGGGGCCGCGGTGTGGCAAGGGGCCGTCGGCCTCGCGCGGCCCCCGCGCAAGACGCGGCGACGGGGGGAGGGGCGGCGGGGGCCGCGCCGAGAGCGCGGGCGAGGCCCCGACCCCCCCCCCCCGGCCTCCGACTGGACGGCGTCGCTGAGGTGCCGGCAAAGCGCCCCCGCGAGTAGCCTCAGGGGGGGGGCGGGACGGAAGACCCCCGGCGCGGCCAACGCGAGGACCTGCGGGCGGAGCGGGCCGAAATCGCCCCCCCCCCACGCGGGGTGACGGTGGGTCGTGCTCGCACGCGCATTCGCACTGGAGGACGGGGGAAAGGAGACCCCAGGGGGGGCCTCCAGGGGGGGCTCGGAAACGGCCTTTCGAGGACTGCCGCCCATGCTTTCCACCTTTTCATAACCTCTTCGAGCGCTTCGAATCGCGTTATCTTTGCGCATCGTACTTTTATCGCTACGAGGAGGAAGGGACTTGGTATTGCTATTATCCCCGGTCGTTTTCCCCTCGGAAAGACTTGTTGAGAGCTCGGAATTGGGATGGTGGGAAAGATGATTTTTTTGGATCTTCGCACAAAGAAATCTCGCCGCGTTAAAAGAGGAGGAGCTTTTGATGGGATGATTGCGATCCATCGTCTCTCAGATGATGATAGCAACCCTTGATTCCGGCGTCAAACTTCCCCCCTCCCCTTCTTCTCTTACTTCTGCTTTCCTTCCTTTACAATGATGCTTTGCTAATAAACAGCGTTGATAAGGAAACCAAATGAACAATATGGTGCACCCTGTACTCTATAGTTTCGTTCAATCCTATATTTACTAAAATCATAGAAAGTGGAACTGATGAAATTTTGAATTTCCCCCCTATTGAGCTTTGTATTTCCTGTTGTTGACGATTTTATATTACATGCACAACAGAACCATACCCCAAGCAACTGCCTAAAGTTTCCCATATAAAAAAGAAAGGAAAGGAAAAAGTACCAAAATCAATCATATATAGTTGAGGCATATTCCAATCGATCTTCTTTTAGTTAAGAATAGAAAAATAAATAAACTCTTAAAAAAAAAAACCGTTTATCGTGCACTGAGATCCTTTTTTGAAAATATAGTGCCAGATAATCCTTATTTTGCCGATAGTTACGTCTTTTTTGCATCTGATATTGCATTTAACAAGAAAAAAAAATGGGAATTTGCTATCTTTGCCTTTTCCCTTTTAATAAACCATTCTATATTTATCACTAATAGTTGAAAACATTGACCACTTTCCCTCCACACGATCATCCCTTCAATTTTTACTTTAAAAAAAAAATGTTATAATTGTGCATGTTACTGCACAAATTTAAAAAAATGCGAACAACAATATAATTGGTATTCGAATATTTCTGCCTCACCATTTCCTAACTGCGAAGGGATACAGGGGGTTGCGAAAAAGGAAAGAAGAATATTCAGAACTCATACACATTCTTTTAAGTATTGCTTTATATATTATAGATGTGAGAGTTGATCTAAATTAATTAGTCCAAATTCTTTGCACTAATCATAAAATACATTGCTTTTCTTTTTCCTTATTTGGTGCTTTCAAAAGCACTTTTATCCCCTTCATCACCCAGCATCCTTGCTCCTCGCACGTGGAGATACACACACAAAAAAACCTCCTCCTCTTACTTTCATTTGCAATTGAAGAAAAAGAAACTTAAATGTAAAACATAGCTTAGAAGAGGAAAGGTAATAAAATATTTGAATAAACAAAACCCTACGAAAAAAAGACCATCTAACAGAATTACTTCATTTGCAGAGTTCTTATCAAAGTCAAGCAAAAATCCAATTGCTCGAAATTACTCCGAACAAGGCAATCTCTATTTACCGATTTACTGAAAACTGTAATTGATTTTTAAATTAAAAAAAAAATGATTGTTGAATATCGTTCCCATATATACATATATATATATATATATATATATATATATATAGTTTAAGAGTTTAAACCTGAAAAGTTGGAGTAAAACTGAGAGATACAGATGAAATGCAGTTGAAAAGTGTGCACAGGGAGGGCTTCAAAAAGAAAATTACCTTCTCTCCTTTCCTATATTTGAATTCGCTTCTATATCTTTAAGGAATTTGAATAGTAATAGTCTCAATGATGCTCAAGAATCTTAGAGAATCTCATAAAAAGATGATATAGATAGATGGATATAAAGATTAATATATAGTACCACGACACAGGTAAAATAAAGGAAAAGAAAAGCAGCACAAATAAAGGTTAGATATAATACAAGATTGTTACTCAATCCTTTCAACCATTGCCCTTTCAACAAATTATATAGGATTAAAGAATTCAACAAGTAAATTACCCAAGGAGATGAAAATAAAACAGGAGGATTCTTCCCGTGAGGTGCAAGAAGTATACTTTTTTAAAAGATAAATATATCCTCCTCGGTATAACCCATCTTCTCCAGGTTTGGCTTTACAGCGATCTTATTCATCGCATGTGGCCCGCAAACCAGAGCGAACACCGAAAGCGACCTCTCTTTGTTAGCTTTTTCCTTTCCAGTATTACTTTTTCCGTTTGTTTCATCAGCTTTCATTCCGTCTCCATTCTTATCCGTTTCCACATTTGTGTTGCTGGCTCTTTCTGGGATTGGCAGGTGCGCGCGGAGCATCTCCTCCGTAATATGTCCGACGTCGTACGGCCAGTCAAGCGGCGCGTTCCGACTGACCGTGTACCACACCTTCACCTTCCCTTGGCTCGTTCGCGCGATCTCGTCGAGTTCCTCACGCAATAAAATATCCTCTGGGGTTTGGTTCGCGAAGATCAGAATGACCTTCGTCGGGTCGTCGGGGTCCTGGCAAATGGTGTGGATAATCTGGAGCAGTGGGGTGAGGCCGGACCCGCCGCCGATCATCGCAAAAGTTCCCGTGTGGAAGGTGCGGGCCTTCGACGACGCCGCCGCCCCGCCCCCGATCCGGAAGTGGCCCTTGCCGAGGTAGGTAAAGCGCCCCGTTGGCCCCCGCATCTCGACCGTGTCATTGGGCTTCAGCCCGTAGAGGTGCTGCGTGAGGCGACCGCCGCGCGGGAAGTCCGGATTCCGCCCCGCGAAGTACACCTTCACGAGCAGCTCCATCGTCCCCCGCGCGTCCGCGTAGAGGGGCGTGTAGGCGTGCTGGACGACTACGCCCGGGGCCTTTTCGTCCCCCCCTTCGCCCCCCCCCACCTCGCAGAGCGCGCGAAGCTGGACGTGGTGGCCGACCGGGAGCCCGAGCGCCTGCTCCGGCGTCGCGAGGGCGAAGCGGAAGACGAAGCTGTCCGGGCTCACCTGCCGCCGCTCGAGCAGGCGGAACGGGCGGAAGGTCACGGGGTCGAGCGGGCCGGCCGCGGCGGGCGTCTCTTTCGCATCCGCGTGACTGTCCATTGACAGACTGTTCGGGGCCAGCCGCCGCCACCACGAGCCCCTCGCCACGAGGAGGAGGAGGAGGCTGAGGAAGAGGAGGAGGAGGGGGGTCATGAGGAGGGTGAGGCCGACGGACCTGCTCAGCTGGATGTGTCGGCGGTTGCCCTTGCGCAGAATCCGTGTGCTCGCGGGGAGGGCGAACGTGTGCTTGAAGAAGAGCAGCGTGAGCGAGAAGGAAGGGGGAGAGTCTTTACCACCACACCTTTACACCTGCGTGCGCGTGAAACCTCGTGAGGGGGGTTCGATGGCGAGGAAGATCGTAAGAATAAGCGGCGAGAGCTCTGAAAAGGACGGTAAAGCAAAATCTTAAAAAATCGACACAAGCGAAGCTACAAAAGATTAAGCCTAAGGGAATAAAGGTGAATGCAAGTGTAGTAAAAAGAAAGAAAGAATGGGGTAAATTAATTGCATCAAAAAGGGGGAAAATTAAATAACACAGGAGTCTCAACACATAGACAAAGTATATGTGTGTGTGTGTGTGTGTGTGTTTAGCCACTTGCCATCTCTTCTTGAGGCTTCTTAGTTGCTGTTGTTTATAGGGAATTTTTCAAATATGGATCTTCATTAGTATATAACGTTTGGCGGTCCATTCAATAAACACCATAGGGGCTAAAAAACATTATTATATTCAGCTTCTCATCACTTCGCCCCTGTTTTTTCTCTTTATGAATTCCCCACTGTTGGTGAAATTTTGAATTTTATACAAATTAGGTGTGTATGTGTGTGTGGGGGGGGAGGGGGGGAGAGATCGATTTAATAAACGAATCCGGAATCGGCAGTGTCGTAATAATAATGATACTAATATTTTCAAAAGAAGGTTTACGTAATATCGTTGCCTCTTCGCTTTTTTCCTTTCCCCTCCCCCCCCTACACACACACAAAATTCTAGAAAATGTCGGGGTTCATTCTGTTTTCGTTTCCGTTCCTTCTTGCTTACAGGTAGAATTTTGAGTACGACGACTTATCTTTACGATATTGAACATTTTCCTTCCCTTTGACAAAATCCGCCTGACAAACCTTCATCCGACGCTCGCGCAGCGCGAGCAGCCCGGCTTCCGTGCAAATCGCCTTAATATCCGCCCCGCTCATCTCATCTTTGGCGTGAATAAACTCGCTAATATCGACATCATTCGCGAGCGACATTCGACTCGTATGAATATCGAAAATCATCTTCTTCGTTTTTTCGTCCGGGAACGGAAATTCGATCTTGCGGTCGATTCGACCAGGTCGAATGAGCGCGGGGTCGAGGGTATCGATCCGATTCGTCGCCATGATGACCTTGACATCGCTCGAGCTATCAAAGCCGTCGAGCTGCGTGAGAAGCTCGAGCATCGTGCGCTGGACCTCTTTTGTCCCGCTGCTGTCGGTGTCGTACCGCTTCGTTCCGATCGCGTCGATCTCGTCGATGAAGACGATCGACGGGGAGTTCTCCTCCGCGACGCGGAAGAGCTCCCGGACGAGCTTTGGCCCCTCCCCGGCGTATTGCTGGATGAGCTCCGAGCCGACGACGCGCAGGAAGGTCGCGCTGGTTTGGTTCGCGACGGCCTTCGCCAGGAGCGTCTTGCCGGTGCCGGGGACCCCGTAGAGGATGACCCCCTTGGGGGGCTTAATCCCGACCTCGTCGTAGAGCTCCGGGTGGGAGAGCGGGAACTCGACGGCCTCCTTGATCTCCTGGATCTGGTCCTCGAGCCCGCCGATGTCCGCGTAGGTGTCCGTGGGCGCCTTCTCGACCTTCATCACGCTCACGAGCGGGTCGACGTTGTCCTTGAGGACGCCGACGATGCTGTGCTGGCGGTCGTGCAGCAGCACGCTACAGCCCAGCTCGAGCTGCTCCTTGTCGACGAAGGAGAGCAGCGGGACGTAGAACTCGGAGCCGGAGATGGACACGATCGCGTGACTGTCGTCGATGGCCTCGTCCAGGGTCGCGACCTCGAGCGGGGTGCCCCGGATCTCCTCGACCTTGCGCAGCTCCGCCTCGTAGTGCGACATGCCGCCCTCCTCGAGGCTGCTCTGCGCCTCCCGCTGGGCCCCGATCGCGCGCAGGAACTCCTCCTCGAGCAGGAGGTAGTCCTTGCAGCGCTCCAGACGGTACTGGCGGAGCAGGCAGGCCCGCGCGGGGTTCACCTTCGGCAGCCGCGTCGCCGCGTCGGGGCCGCTCTTCTTCTTCCGCTTCCCGATCTGCGGGGCGACCGGGGGCTCCCACTTCTCCGGCTGCTTCCGCGGCCCTTTATGCTGCTGCTGGCCCATCGCCCCTCAACAAGGGAGGGGGGGAACAAAAAAGGGGGGGGGGGAAAGACAAGAAAGGAAGGCTCGCGGTCAAGGGCCTCGCTGCACGCCTCCCTTCACCGAATACAAAATAATAATAAAAAGGGATAATAAAGCCGAAAAGAGGGCCGCTTTCCACACGCCGAGAGCGCGTTCGACGTAATACTGTTGAAGAAGAAACTTATTGGTCCTAGTTGTGGGGGAAAAAATACGGTGAAATAAACTCGGTAAAATCCTAAGATATAAATAGATAAAAGGTTAAATGGGGGGGGGGGGGGGGGGGGAGTTAGAATATTAAGGACATTATTGCTGAACGCAAGAAGAAGAAAGTAGGTATATATACCCCATATCAACACGTCGTTCCTTAGCCATTTTAGAAATGTAAATGATAACCAATATTGCGCGCATTAAAATTCTTAAAAAATATTAAGCTGTTAAAGATTCATTTTATGATTCACACTTGTGGGAAAAGGAGAAACCAATACAATGCGAAAAAAAGAAGGATAAGGAAATTAGATGATTGACTATAGATGCATCGATGTATAGCAATGCTGAAAGGAAAAGAGACACTCGGGCACTCGAGCACTGGATGCACTTTTCTTTTCAAAGCTAGAGATCATACTCAAAAAAAGGATGCGAGTGCTTAGGAATCTCAAAAAAATCAATGATAAATATCCCCTCCTTCAAAACACATTAGGTTCTACCATATTTCACACACACACACACACACACACACACACACACACACAAAGATTACACTATTCGCTTTATTTATTCAGAATTAGAAATGGCTAAAACACAGAATGAGGAATACTAAATCGATATTTTATTTATTCCGAAAAAGTAAACGCCAGGGAGGGCTCCCCCGGACGACATTTCCGACGAGCTGCGGCATGCGCGCCGTAGCTTTCATCCGTTGCAAGCTTCACCACGATATTATTCACACCGGAAAGTTTCCGAATGTTTTCACTGATGTCCGAAAGAAGCTCAAAATCGTTGACAACGGGTGTTAAAGACATTGCCTGCTCGCCATACTTCTCCACATTCGCGCGTACGAACGAGACAAAGGCCATTGTATCTGGAATCAGGTTCTTCGGCAGAGAATCCGAGACGGCATTAATGATCATCTTGCCGATATCAGCAGGAAAGGAATTATTGCTTTCCGTGTAAATTGTTTGCAATTGCGTAAGCGCGCTAAGCTGCCAATCCGCGTACGACGGAAGGGTATAGATCACGACCGTGTCCACCACCTTTTTCTTCTGCTTTCCGCTCTTCACGACCTGCGCACGGATCTCCTTCAAGACGTCCATCATCACGCGATTCATCACGATCAGCGAGTAATCCAGCGGCGCGTCGGGGCTCGGGAAGCGCTGGTTGACCACCGACCCCTCCTTCTTTAAGACGTTCATCCACATATGCTCGCAGAAATGAGGCGCTAACGGCATCAGCAACAAGGTCAAAAGCTCGTAAAAGCGCCGGACAAGCGCGCCGTGCATCATTGTATCGCCGCAGTTGAGCCTGTACTGGCCAAACTCGTTCGTGAGTTCGTGGAAGGCGGTGCTCAGGACCATTCGGAACTGCATAGTCTCGTAGTACCCCTCGGTCGCCCTCGTGATTGTATTCAGGGTGTTGTTAAAGATCCGATCAAAGACGCTCAAAGGCCCTTGGCGCATCGCCGCCTCGCGGGAAAGGTGCTCCTTGGCCTGGTCGAGCAGTGTGGTGAGCTTTAGAATAAAGTTCGCGGCGGTGTCCCGGAGGAAATTCGCATCCTCCAGCGTATCCCCCGCATCCGCGCAGGCCAACCGGGTGGGGTCCGAGCCATAGGTTTCGATTGCCTCCCCGAGTGAGATGAAGTTTCCTTTCGATTTGGCCATTTTTTCGTTATCGACTTGAATATGCCCATTGCAGAAAATCGCGCGGGGCCATTTGGCCTCGTCGTTCGGCCAGATCGCGGCGTGGTTGTACAAGAACATTGTGAGGTGGTTCTGAATGAGGTCCTTCCCAGAGCAGCGGATATCGACAGGGTAGAAATACTCAAACTCGTTTCGCATGAGCTGGAGCGATTGGAGGGGCATCCCCACCTCCGAGGACAGCTTCGCGGCGTCGCCGACGCCGTGGAAGATGTAGTCGAAAATGGCATCGGTAAACATCTCCGCCTTTAGCCCGAACGCGTTATCCTCGGCGCCGGCCAACACGAGCGCGCCCTCGGCGTTGGTGTGAAAAAAGCGGCTGATGGTGTAGTACGCCATGTAAATGGTGGAGTCGGAGAGGCTGTCGATGATCATGGAGTGTCCCTCATCGCAGGGGAGGTAGGTCCCGAGCCCGAAGGTGCGGCTGCAGGGCCAATCCGAGAGCCAATTGAGCACCTCGGCGAAGCCATTGCGGAGGCCCGGGTAGAACATATTCATCTTCTCCAGGTGCCGCTGAACGGCGGCGCGCCACTCGGGCTGGCCGTACTCGATATACCACTGATCACAGAGCGCGACCACGCATTCGTCGCCGGAGCGGCTGACGACCTGCCGCGCGGGCTCGCAGTACCGCAGGCACTCCCCGCGCTCCTCCATCCAGGCCTGGGTGAGGGTTTTGGCCTCGGAGACCTTCCGCCCCGCGAAGGGCCCCGCGAGCATCACGCCCTGGTAAAAGCCCGCCTGATAGCAGACGTGTTTCGCCTCCTCGAGCAGCTCCGTCGCGTTCGGGCCGTTGATCTTGAGCCGCTCGCACATCGTCCGCGCGCACTGGTCGCCGAACTCGGGGACTTCGATAATCGGGACCGGGGTGAAGGGCATCACCCACGCGTCCTCGAGCCCGAGCTTCCGCCGGTACTCCGGTTTATTGCGGAGCTGGAGGAGGTTGACGTAGTCGTCGGGGGAGTCGGAGGGCTCCGACATCACGACCCCCGTCCCCTTCGCCTCCACGATCGTCGCCATCGGGAGGGTGTAGAGGGTGGGGTAGGCCGCGAGCGGGGCCGAGAGCGGGAGCCCGACGAGCGCGGCCCCGGCGACCTCGAAGAGCGCCGCCGGCGTCGCCCATCGCGCGCCGTTGAGGGTGAAGCCCTGGTAGGCCATATTCCGCGCCGCGCGCGCGGTCATGAGGAAGACCTCCTCCTCCCCGCCCGGGGCGTCGACGACGGCGTACGCGCGGTAGACAATCGCCGGGCTCACCCAGCAGTTCGTCTGCCCGACGACGGTCTCCGCGCGGAGCGTGGCCGCCGGCAGGATGACTCGGCGGGCGCCGATGAGGCCGCGGAAAGGGGCGAGCGCGGGCCGCTCGAGCGGGGCCTGCACGGCGAGCTTCACGAGCGTGTACTCCTGCGGGACGGCGCCCTCGCCGCTCGCGCGGTCGTGGTCGGCGCAGGGCTGCCCGTCCAGCGGGGAGTAGACGCAGTAGCGCTTGCCGAAGTTCAGCAGCCCGGCGCGGCGGAGCTGGCGGAATTGCCAGCTCACGAAGCGGTCGAAGTACGGGTTCCGCGTCGTCGTGATGAAGGACCGGCGGAAGTCGATATGGCAGCCAAACCGGCGAAGGTCCTCGATCGCGATCGGGGGGAAGGTGTCCAGCCACTGCTGGGGGTCCGCGAACTTTGGGATCTCGCCGTCCGGGATCCCCATCGACTGCATGATCTCCCACTGCGGCTTCGCCGGCCCGACCTTCCCGCGTTTGCCCTTGAATTTGATCAAGTCCGTGAGCGCCGTCTCCGAGGACGGGGACTTCTCATCCCCGCTCGTCGGCAAGGACACCGGGAAGATGGGCGGGTTCCCGTACAGCTCCATCTCCTTCGCGATCTTCTGCGCGCAGGCCGCGATCGGGGTCCCCGTGGCGTGGAAGCCGAAGGGCCAGAGGGAGCGAAACCCCTTCATTCGCTTATAACGCGACACGAACTCCGACTTCGTGAGGGAAAAGCCATGCCCGAGGTGAAGACGGCCGTTCATGTACGGGAACGGGAAGGTCGTGAGGTATTTTGGCGGCTTCTCGGCGCCGTCTTTCGCGTCCTGGGGCAGGGGCGCATCGATCTCGTGCAGGCGGTGCTCTTCCCAGTAGGCCTGCGAGGCCTTCTCGATGGCCACAAGCGTATCCCGGCGGATAGTTGACATACTGTTTAAAAAGAGTTTCAGCTCGAATTATTAATAAGGTGTATGTAGATTATATATGTATATATATATATATATATATATATACGTAGTCGTTGACGAAATGGTAACTTTTAAAAAATTTATAGATCCCTTTCACACAATACGAACTTGATACTAGCTGCTGCTATTTGGGAAATGTCCAAATAAATGCTAGGCGATTTAAGCAAATAGGATGTGGGAGGGAGAGGGGGGAGAGAAAGAGACGAGTAAAAGCAAAAATATAGTTCAAAAACCCTGCAGATATCATTATAGACTCTGTTTTCCCGCGAAGAATGAAAAATACGCTTTAATAAAAATAGGATTACTTAAGACGTGGATATGTGCGCATACAAAAGTGGGGAGTGTTAAGTATGGAAAACCTCCCCATTTCTTGCACCAAACCTCAAGTAACTATCTTGTAAATTTTGGCATATTTGTTTACGTGGGGGTTCGAAACACATAAGCCACTTATTTTACATTGTTTGACTAAAGTACACGAAGAAAACGCAACATCAGGAGGATATAACCTCCCCCTCTTTCCCCCCTATCCCTCATAAAAAAAAAAAAAACTCTAGATAAATGCCACGCGCCTCACCATAAGTATGTAAAAAGGATTCACAGGGTAAAGCTATACATTCCTTTATACTATTTCACATCAACTCAATAAAAGGTACTCGAGATGCATCTAAGCAATGGCAAGCTTGAATAATAATAATAATAATAATAATAATAATAAACAAGTTCTAACACTCCATCATACCTTCCCATAAATCTCTTCTCTCGCACGAAATTAAGATGCAATATGCAAACGCTTCGTTCCTTTCTTTTTTTTTTTTTAATTATTGCATCCGAGTGGCTTTCTCAACAAGTGCAGGGTGCATATCAGGCGGGATTTGCGAACGAATGTACTCTAAATACCTAGCATCGTCCGCCGCCATCTCTTCAATTTCTCTTTGCGCGTTTAACCGCTCCATTTTCTTTTCCTCACGGATTTTCCGCGATCGTTCATCAGCCTGTTGTTTCTGAAAAGCCTTTAAAGCATCTGCAGAGGTTTTTAGTGCGGCTTTTTTGGCAGCCTCCTCTGCGCGGATTTGCTCTGCTCGACGCTGGTTATCTGCCAAATACGCTCTTTCCTCCTCCTCGCACACAAACCCATACGCGGAGGCCTCTGCCTTAGGATGTTTTGAGGACGATAAACGAGGCTGGTGTCTCTTATTGTTAAAATTCAGATGCCTATTTGCTTCTTCGACCTCCTCACGTTCTTTTTGGAGTTGCTGGCAGGCCTCTTTCCTCGCGCGAAGCCTAGCCCCCTCGCCGGATTCCATTTGGTCTAAAAAGCTCGTAAATTTCGTCTCAAAGACATCCTGTGTGCGGTACGTGGGGCTGCGCTGAGCTTTGACTTCTGCATATTTTGTTAAACCAATTTCCTTTAGCTTTTCAAACGCCTCGCGTTTTGCCCTTTCGCGCGCCAAAAGTTCTTTTCTTTTATTGGATATCAAATCTACTTCCTTCTCTTCACTTTCCGCTCTATTCGCGACGACTTGGCGAAGCCGTAGGGTCGGCGTCAGGTGCGGCTTCGCGAGCTTCTCGTTAAAAGCTTGTATTTCTGCAATCTTTGCCAGTCTTTGCGCCTCTTCCATTTCATTTTCCTCGCGCTCCTCCGCGGCTTCCTTTTGCACATCCTGATATTCCTTCTTCTTCTCCTCACGCTGTTTCCGACGCTCAGCAATTTGCTGGGAGACCCTATTCATATTAGCGAGCTTCTCCTCCATATTTCGCTCCCGTGCGACGAGTTTGAGCTGCGCGGCCTCGGCGGCGTCCCCCCAGAGTTTTCGCTGAAGCTCGACGACCTCCTCGCGGGCGGCGTCCCGCTCGTCGTCGTTGACGGCGTTTTTAAATGCAATCTGCTCCTCCCGTCCTTTTATCGCTTCATGGAGCATTCGCATGCTTTTCACGTTCCGGCCGCGGGCATCCTCGTGGCGGTTCTTTAGCTCCACCCGTGCGATGCTCGCCAGTCGCTGGGTCTCCAGCTGGGCAGCGTAGAGGTCATCCAGGGCCTTTTTCCGCTCGGCGGCCTCTCTGGATATGGTCTCCTGCTCCTTTAAAAAGTTCGCGCGGCGGGCCTCGAGGGTGTCCGGCCAGCCGGCTTGTTTGGCCGCGCTTGTGGCGCGCCGCGCGTCCTCGCGGGCCGCCCGCGCGCTCGCCGCCCGCTCCCTCACGACCTCCTCGTCGGCGAGGCGGCGGATCGCGGCGAGCTCGCGCTCGCTGAGGACGCCCACGGAGGAGAGATCGAGCCCGGCGGCCACGGCGTTAGCGAGGCCGACCCGCCGCTGGGGGTCCACCCGCGCCCGCGTCGAGCCCCCACCGAAGTGGACAAGCCCCGCCGTCTTCCCGGACATCCCGCTGGTTTCGCTCAACGAATGGTCGCCGTGTTAATCCTAGTAAGGCTATGAAAATACGAACAGAACTGGTGCTGCTACCACGCACAGTGCCGTTTGTGTAACAGAATGTGAAGAAAGAGGGAGGGGAGGGAGGGGGGAAGCGGTGAGAGTATTGTGACAGGAGATGTGGAAATGAGGAAAAAAGAGGAGGGGGAGATAGCCTCGTTTTTGGAAGGATTGTTACATCTTTCCTTCTTCTTTTTTTTTGTGTTGTTAGTTGATTTTAATAGGCAATCACGCCAGAGTTGAGCGCGTTTGCAACAAGAAGACGGGCTAGGGGAGGTCGAAGGGTGTCTATAATCAACAGCCATGCGTGGTTTGTTAGCTTAGATGGTTTATCGGGCCATTCAAGCTCCTTACGAAATCCTTCTCAACAAACAAAATCCGAATTATTCACACAAGAAACCACATACACCTACACATATTCAGCTTTACCCTAAGGGTTGTAACGAAATACGGAGTACGCCGTTCATATCAATCAAGCGATAAGCAGGAAAGATCCATGCCCAAATTCACCACCATGTCTTTTCTCCCCTTTTGGCATCTTCCCTTCCTAAAGTTCGTCTAGCCATGCAAAATAACAGTCAGAAAAAAAATCCTTTTTCCTAAACAGCGTAATTGTCTGCAAAGGGATCGTTCAGCACATTCGTATCCGCGGGGTTAAACTTCAACAATAAGTCGGTCATGTCGACGTGCGTGAGCATCATTCGACGACAACAAAAGCGATGAAGGTGAAAAGCATTCATGGCGGCCTCCTCGGAGACGCCCTCAGCAATCATATCCAAATAGAGTAAATACTTATCCGCAATGACATTCCCGCAGGTAAAACAACGCACTGGAATAATCATAGCTTCTAAAATCAAGACACCTTTTTTTCTTTTTGTATCGTTGGGAGAGGAGGAGGAAAGAAAATTGTATGATGGGAAACATGGGTTTCATATAGTACAAATTAACAGAATATAGAACATCAGCTAGAAGGATTCTTTACGACCTTTTTTCCGTCCGTGTGCGTGTATGTTCGCACTGAAAAAGTTCAATACATGCACTTCATGTGCAAATGCAAGTCTAAAACTTATTTTATTCATAAACTTTAAACATTTCAGCGGGTATCTTGTATACAATCTGTATAGTATCTCCAATATTTTGTATCGGTGCAGCAAGTAGATACATATACAAAAAGGGAAGAGACTTTCGCGAGAATCCACACACACAATGTCAACGTCTTCAGTGTACCGAAGAACTAAATCCCCATATCCCTTACCTCCTCCTTTTCAATTTGTAGTCATTCAATAGGAATTTACTCTCTACTTTGTAGGTGCTCCGCGATAAAAGGTGCCGTTGTTTCCACAAAGGCCTCCATCTTTTCGTAGTGAACGAAATGCCCGGCGCCCCCCACTTCCACCTCCTGCGCATTGGGGAAAAACTTTCTCAGCCACTTTCGCTGCACAGGATCGTTAAAAGGGGAGTTTCCACCGAAAACGAATAAAATCGGCAGCGTGCAAGGCCGTGGGGCGATATCATTCCGACTTTTACCTTCCACTACGTCGTTATTATCAAACCATCGCACAATATCCGGTGCGAACTCGCCGTAGGAGTTTGAAAGAACGGGAAGATTACACCGCCAGCTCGCCGCACCGCCCTTTTCATTTGAATTCAACACAATATTCGTCGTGATAAAATCTCGCATGCCTTTGTCCATAATCCCCACACGGATCAACTCCTTCTGGGCATCGCTGTAGTTCTGAATAGCGCTTAAATTTACCCTCATCATACAGTCCAGTGTTCGAAAGACGCCATCATTCGATTCGATATTTTTGTCAAGAGGGACGGTAGGGGTGACATCCACAATAACGCACGCTGAGATACGCCCGTGCAAAGGCAGAGATGATGATGAAGAGGAAGCTCGAGAAAAAAAAGAAAAGACGCTTTTTTCTTCTTCTACAGCGTTGGGGTCATAGAAAAGAACATCGCGGAGGGATTCATTTTGAGCGAACCCAAAAGCCTCGTTTACCGCCTCCATCGCCGCCGCGCACTCTTGCCGCTGCGCAGAGCCCCACTTTCCAAACGATACCGCTGAATCCTCTCTTCCTCCTTTTTTTTTAAGGGCGAAATCGTCAAAAATGGCTTTTTCATTATATCGCCGGAGAAGAACCCCCATCGCCGCCAATCCTCCCATGCTATGCGCAATCAGTACGCTATGCTGCGCGACTTTGTCGTTTCCTGAATTCATACTTCGCTGTGCGTTTAAAATAACCCCCTCCAAATCGCTCGCGAGGGCTGCATTGTCGTGGATTGGAAAATGAGGGCTTCTGCCGTGATTTCGCATATCCAAAGCAAGCGCTGAATTGACTTTTTCTAATAGCAAGGGATGTTGAACTAAACGCCGGGCTGCCGTTATCCAGTTTTTAGAATTTCCGAGCAAACCATGCGTGATGTAAAGGTTGCTCTTAACTGCAGAAGAATTCAAAGGCTTTGGGAAAATGGTTTCACATGCTAATTGAGCCGGCCCTAACGCCGTACGTAAGGAAAGATTTGCCATTTAGAGGTGAAACAGTTGCAAGGAAAAGATCTCTTTTCCAGCTTCCTATCATGTTTACCAACAATTTTATTCCATAGTTTTGGTTAGGGAATATGAAAGAGTGGGGATATAGATTTCAATATTGATGGGGGGTGTTCATAGCATTAATTCGGATCAATTGATAGAAATCCATGCTTTCCCATAGTATGAACAGAATTATTCTTTTTTTTTTAGTTGCAAATCGTTGTACAAAAAGGTACTATTGTGCAAAAAGTAGGCTTAAGGCAGCAGTTTCACTCATATTAATAAGTTTACCAATGTATATTATAGGGTATGTATGAGTGTCTAATGTACATAAAGGTAACTTTTCATATCGTTTCTGATATTCAAAGGGAAAAATTCTGGAAATCCGTTCCTCTCCCTCCATCACCCCCCTCTCGCCTTTCGCAAGCCCTATTCTTTGTCGAAGATAATTGAAACGAAGTCGATATAGTTGATTTCCCCGGTACCTTTGGGATCCACAACGGCAATCAGCTTATCGGCGTCCTCAGCGCTCAGTTTTTCTGACCCGTAGGTCATCAAAGCCTGCTTGAGGACATTCGTTGAGACCATCCCAGCCGGGAGGTCGTCGGTCTCGAACTGCCTAAACGCATTCCGAAGCTGCTCGGGTGTATAATCCACCTGTACCCTTTTTGACATAATCGCTACGAATTGATTAAAATCGACCGTACTATTCAACACACCCATTCGATTGCCGGCCTCTTCGCTTTTGGAGAAGGCTTCCTTCGCTTCTTTCCCCCCACTCTCCCCGCTAGGATGTAAAAAGGCGCTATCGAGGGCATTGCTGAGCATGGAGAGCTGCTCCTCCTCGGTTGGGCGAAGATTTAACCGATCCATTAGGTGAAGTAACTCCTGCTTCGTGATTTGCCCGGTATGCGTCGTATCCACCATGTTGAAGATCTCACGAAACTCCTCAATCGTCTTCTCAGACAGGTTGGCAGTCATCTTCCTTAAGGTTGAACAAAATAAATATGCTTGCTTTTCTTTTTTTAATACCCTCCCCTCTCCCTCAATTTTTAAAATTGATTCCTGCTTGAACGTGCAGTGATGTAGGAAAAAGGAAGGTGTAATCGAGTGAGCTTATTGAAGACTTTCAAAAACAAACTAATGCATAAAAGCAAAGGGAAAAGTGAAATTTGTAAGGAAATCATAACGCAACGTACTCTACCCCCGAAAACGTGTTGGAATAAACTCAAAAAAAAAAAAAGAGACCACGCTTCTTATTTTATGAATGGCAACTTTTTAGAAAAAGTATATTCGTTTGGTTTAGACGGGCCATCATAAAGGACGATTGCGTGGCGCGCGCTGCAAGGTTTCCGCCATCACCTGCCAGCGCGCAAGCCACCCCATATATTCCTCCTGCTCGAGGAAAAACTGCATTTGGCAGACGTACTCCGCCAGTTCGTGGTTGATTTTGAGGTTCACCATCACGTAGGTGAGAAGGGCGTCCTGGAGCTCCTTGGAGAGCTCTGTAAAATAGGGGCCGCCGTAGCCGAGCGTGCGGGCCACCTCCCCGGTGTAATTCCAGCACCCCATCAGCAGCCTTTCCCCGGGCGACGCCAAGGAGGAAAGCAGCGAGGGCGAGGGGTCCGACGCCTTCCCTGTTCGCTCCCGCCGCGCCTCGAGCGCGTTGAATTGGCGGACGAGGTCGACGAAGAGCGGATCCCCGCGGCCGAAGGCGGCGAACTCCTCGAGCGCGCGCGCAAGCCGGGCGGAGAGAAATTGCACGCCGCGCACGCGGAGTTCGCTGTTGACGACGGCGAGGCGGATCCACAGGCCGCCGCGGGCCTCCCACGCCCGCGAAAATCCGGCGGGGTCGCTGCCTGCGGGCCTCACGCGCGTCTTTCGCGCAAGCACATCGAAGAGCGCCCACTCGCAGACGCCGACCGCGGGGTCGAAGGCGGAGAGATCCTGCACGCGGAAGGGCGCAACGAGCGTCAGGTGCGTGTGTGGGCGGCCAACGCCGGCGTCGGCGTCGCCGGGGTGGGGCCTCCCCCCCCTCCACGCGGGGCTCGCGCGCCGCCGGAGCTCCTCAAGCCGCTCCTCGTGGAGGCTGCGGTACCGCGGCTCTCCCCTCGCGGCATCGCTGGCGGCGTCGAGGGCTGTGGACATGGTGAAAAAGCTCGTCCCGGGGTGGTGGTGGAGGGCCCACCCCGCAGGCGGCAGCGGCGGAATCGCCGCGCCGCCGTCGACGCTGTCCCGCGCTACCTCCGCGCGAATCTCCGCCGCGGCGACGCTTTTGAGGGCAGCCGCAGCGTCGAAAAACGGGCGCTGACGACGCAGCGCCTTTTGAGTCCCGTCGCTGATGCTGAGGGCGTGCGTGCTAGGAGGGCCATGCGTGTTATGAGGGCCCTGTGTGTTATGAGGGCCCTGTGTGCTAGGAGGGCCATACGTGCTAGGAGGGCCGTGCGTGCTAGGAGGGCCCTGTGTGCTAGGAGGGCCCTGTGTGCTAGGAGGGCCCTG
>MJCC01000020.1:148240-244052 GCA_001766655.1 Phytomonas francai
GTGCTAGGAGGGCCCTGTGTGCTAGGAGGGCCCTGTGTGCTAGGAGGGCCCTGCGACTCTCCGTCCGGTCGAATAGCACGTGCCGCGCTCACGTGCGATGCATGGACGCCATTACCGACGAAATCATCGCTATCCGAGATGGGATGGGGTGGGTCGGTGATGCGCTCATTACCCAGCACGACCTCCTCGCCCTGGTTCTTATATTCAGACCCAAGACCTCGGAATTGCGTCTGAATACGAGGTAGAAAGGAATAAGAGAAATCACCCCCAAAGTAAAGGCCGTGCAAGGGACAGGCTCGCTGCGCTTTATGCAAGGCGGGCGATATTCGCCGCCAAAGCATCGCCAATAACAGTACGCAGTTCACGTAAAGAAAATCGAAGCTAAGGCTTCCTCCCCCCCTCCAAAGAAAAAAAGTGATTAGAAATGCTTAAGAAAAAGGGTCCAAAGAGGTCATTCAACCTCTGTTTGTGAAAGATATTCGTTTGCTCTTTTATAGATATATATTATTAAATAGGAAAATAAGATTCATGCAGCGGCAAAAAAAGGGAAAAAAAGACGCAACGCAGTCTATATTTAGAATAGTAAAAGATGGATAGAATGAGAAAAAACGTTAGGAAATTTGCACATTTACACCTGCACAAGGTTCTTTGCGTGGTACTAAAATTCGCTCTTTTTTTTTTTCAATAGGTGGTAGTGGCTCAACATACATCAAAAGGCCTTTCAGCCTCGCACACTCCATTCGAATGATGCTAATGAAAGAAAACATTGAATAGGAATACAAGAAGTAAAACAAAAAAAAGCAAGCCCAAAATTCAATAGAGCTTCAGCTTTCTCTCGTTCATTCATTCCTCTCTTCCGTACTATTACACCAGATCTGCTTCTCCCAGCAGTGTGGTTCCCTCCCTCTCCACTTTTTTCACTTGCTTCTTCATATCCGATGAATAATAGCCAAAAAAAAAGAGAGGAAGGCAAAGGAGGATGAGGAATTGGGGGTGAGTGCGAAGGAGTAGGACAGAAGCAACTCAGTTTAATTTCAAAAAGTATACCGTAACTGTGCATATCAGCGAGTCATTCTCAAAGGGCACGTGCACAATTCCATCCTTCGTATTATCCCACAAACTCGCAAACCCGCTCGCCATCGCCGCGCCGGTACGCTGCATTATCGTGCAGTTCACGACATACTTAAAGGGTTTCTTAAGCTCCGCTAATTCCTTTAAAATACTCCCGATAATATCCTCAACCCAGATATCAACCTTCACCGTACTCCACTCCTCGTTGGCGAGCTTATTGCGCAGCAGCGTGAAGACATCCTCCTGGATGCCCTCATTGCTAATCGTCATATTCTCATCACCAAGATCGTCCATTTCGTATTCCGCCATTATGGAATGAAGAATAAAAAAGGAATAGTCAATTAAGCTTCACAGGGGGTCGAGAATGTACTTTCACGGATTTTCGTTTCTGTCTTTCAGTATATATATATAATATTATAAATTATCTCAAGTGTGTAGCGTTGTATACACGATAGCAGGGATATGAAAAGAGGTAGGAAGGGGGGAGGAAGAGGGTTTTATGGCCTTAAGAATGTTCGCTATTTTCCTTGAGAGCTAAATAATTCGACTTTAAAGGAATCGGAGTCAGGCTTATAAACCGAGTAGTGTAGGGAAACAAGATTTTTTAAGAAAGGAATTAGAAAATGAAAACCATGTATGAATAGAATGTTACAAGCTAACTTTTAGAAACGAATCTAACTCTTTGCCATATATAATGCACCTCCTTTCGCATTATAATTTTCACAGATATGTTTATTTCGATCACTGTACACACAAGTACATAGACTAAACAAATGTTAAAGAACATGTGCATAAATACATAAAGACATGCAATTACCTTTGATATTGGCGAATCAGATGTAAAAATAACGAAACATTCTTTTCATGTATCAGTTTTAAATCTAATTCAAAATCAACTCCTACTGATCGCTAAAAAAAAAAGTAATGACGGTGTGTATACTGAATAGTTCAACTTTAAAAAATTAGATGTACATGTAAAGTTCAAACTAAGGCAACCCGTAGCACTCTTAAACTATCATTTCGACTAATTTACCTTTCCTATACTGATGCCTTAAATTAAGATATAACAGAATTTAAAAAATTTCAAAACCTAATTTCGACAAAAGAAAAGTAGACTACGAATACGTAACATGCCAATAGAAAAACAAAAGCAAAGATGCAGCCTTTTTAGATTAAGCCTAAAAGGGCTAAGCCAAGAGAAACGATATACTGATAATTATGCTAGCCTTTTTTATTTTCCATTTTTTCGTTTTTAATCACTTCAAGAGAGAGGAAAAACTAAGATCAACTTTCATTATTGCCAAACAGGCTCCTCTTCTGACGCTATTTAACAGGAACTCTTTCCCCGCTCTCCCGCGCAGATCAGCTTCCCTTATACCCACCGATTTTACGACTGATTCAGGTAGATAATGTCATCGCCGCCCGGACCATTGCCTATGGAGAGCACCTTGCACCCTGTGAAGTGCTCGACGGTGGATAAAAATTCACAGAGCGCGGGCGGGAGCGAGGCGCCCTTCCTCCGTTTCGTCGACGCGATCGGCGTGTCCTTCCACCCGTCTACGAGTTTCACAATGGGATGGCAGTAAGCGAGGACGGCCTCGCTCGGGACCGGGTCCCCCGCGCGGATGATATCCCCATTTTGATACCGCCGCCCGTTCGCCTCGCTGACAACGCCGTCGAGGCTGAAGTAGACGTACGCGATGGTGATCCCGATCCGGTCGTAGGCGTCGCCGCGGTCCAGAGCGGAGATGGTGAGGTACGGCCCCTGGATCGCGTTCACCTCGTTGTGTAAAACGCAGTCGAAGAAGCCGCAGATCCGCGGCTTTCGCGTTACCGCACCGAGCTCGCCATGGAAGGCGGAGGAGGCGATCGCCATCGCCGCGTTGATGTTATAGGTCCCAGACCCATCCGTGTACTCAATCGGCTCGGCGATCCCGTTAAATCGGTCTGGATCGTTCGCGTGGGGGAAGGCATAGTTGAAGAACAAGGACTGGATGGCGTCAAAATCGACACAAATATCCTTCGGCAGCTCATCTAGCGTCCGAATATTTCGCGAGGAGAAGAAATCCTGCGCGACAAAGCTACTCGGGCAGGCACCGATGCCCACGCGGCTGGAGGCGGGCGCCTTGTGCACGTTAATCACGACCGTCTTCACGTGCTGGAAGTTCAGCTGCGATGCCGCGAAGATGCCGGCCGCCGAGGTGTTCGCGGAGGTCGAGCTAACCCAAAACTTATCGCAGGCATTGCTCAGCCAGAAGGACTGAGGGCCCTCCAGGAGCACCTTGTCCCCGCGCTGGACCGTGGCCGCCATCTCCCGAACCGCGTCGCAGCGCTTCGGAAAGGCCGGGTTCTCACGAACCCGCGCCTTGTAAAGCTCCACGAGGTACTCGATCTTATCCTCTGCGGTGGCGAAGTTCACGACATATGGGGGGACGCGCCGCATGGTGCCGCTGTTGGTCTCCTTGCAGAGCTGCACGACGTCCTTGTCTGTCATGTTCTTCTGCTTGAGCATCCCAAGGTACACCTCGAGCCCTTTTTGCAGTTGGCTGCGCAGGGCAGCCTCGTCGTTGAAGATGTGATCGAGGCGAATCCCCTGCTTGGAGACCTTTCCCGCGTGCGCCGGCGAGATCCCTTTCAGCGTCGACGCGTTCACCTTGGAGAGGACGAGGTCGAGCAGCTTGTGGTAGGGCGTCACGACGTAGACGTTGCCGACCCCGATGCGCCCCTGGTAGGGAATCTCAGCGTCGATGAGCTGCTGAAGCTCCGCCTCGAGGAAGGAGATGGGGTCCATCACGCACTCCGGGCCGATAAGGCATCGCACGCCCTCCGACAGGATGCCCGAGGGGAGCAGGTTGAAGACAAACCGCCGGCCCCGCCCGTCGTAGACCGTGTGCCCGGCGTTCTCGCCGCTGTTCACGCGGGCCACGCAGGCGCACCGCGGGTGCCGCGAGACGGCCTCGACCGTCTTGCCCTTCCCCTCATCCCCGAAGTAGGCCCCGGCGACGATGATGACGTCGTGGGCCTCCACGATCGGGTAGAGCACGTCCTCCAGCGCGGCCTCCGCGTAGCTCCGCAGCGTCTGCGGCTCCCGCAGCTCCGGCAGGGGGGTGAGCCCGCCCAGCGCCGCGTAGAGCTCCCGCTGCGCGTCCGTCGTCCGGAAGGACTCGAGCGCTGCGGGAGGGGGGGGGGAGGGAGGTGCGGGGGCCGAGCAGACGGGAATCGGCGCGCCCTTCCCTTTGGCGGACGACTCCTTGGGGTGGCTCAGCTGCCGCCGCCGCCCCCCCGTCGTCTTCCCCGTCGCATGCCCCTCCCCTCGCCCCTTTTCCACAGCCTCTCCCTGTGTCCTTTCCAGGGCCTCCTTCTGTCCCTTCTCCGCAGCCTCGGCAGGGGCTTTGTTGGGGTGAAGTTTGGAGCCGAGCCGAATCCTGTCCGGCGCAGCGGCGGACGGGGCCGAGAGAACCATGGCGGGCGGCTTCGTACTCCTTGGACGCGGTTGGGGACTACTGGATGATGGGTTTCGATTTCCCCCTTTGATGATCTCTCTCTCTCTCTCTCTCTCTCGATTAATATAGATTGACCAGTTGCTAAATCGTTAGGTATTTATCTGCGTATTTCCTAGTGCGTTATCCTGAACGTTATGCTACCTAATGCGAATTGAAACAATGAAATGGAAAGCCTTTAGGTAATACAGAACGGCGATGTCACTGAGAAGACCTGTGGAATAGCAACCAAAACACAGAGACTGGTGAAAAAGTTACTCTGCTCTAGGGTACTAGCAGGAACCAGTTACAACAGAAAAGCAAATGAACCCACAAGAGTAAATCGGAACATGTTTTTTTTTTTTTTAAAGGGGGGGGGGGGGGGGGGTAAACTTCAGAATAGGTAAAAAAGACTTGGATAGGTCTCGTTAGATCGTTTTGGAGATGGAAGTGATAGGAATAGGAAAGGGGATCTTAGGAACCTCACATGGCCGGCTTTCTGTTCTAAATTATTTTCCCACCCATTTGCAACCCAACGAATCCCACCTTGCCGCACAGCTCCGGGAGAACGATGATCTAGTCTGATCGAAAAGTCACCCACAAAAATGTACCCGCCTCAAAATCCAATAGAAGTAGGGAAGTGAGAAGAGCATAGACTTCCCTATCCCCCCCCCCCTCACCGTCCTGCAGGCGATGGCCTACTCGTACGCGTAACGACTCCGTGGATCCAGCTTCTGCAGCCGCCCTCGGGTGAATAAATTCGGATCGCGAAACCTCTCCGTGGCCTTGCTTGGCCGCAGGACCCGGGCCCGCCAGTCGGGCTCCTCGAAATGGTCGAGCTCCGGCCTGTAGACGGGGTTGCTCGCGACGAGCGGGGAGGCCTGCCCGCGGGCCTGGAGGGCCTCGCGCAGCGCGCGCGACCGCGCGACCTTCTGAATATCCGGCTCCACGTCCAGCCATCGGTAGCCCGGGTGGATGCGCGAGGTGCGAATCGAGACGACGCCTTTGGTGGTCGCGTAGAGGGTGTAGGTGTTGGGGTCCATCCGGACATTCCGCCCCGGGCGGTACTCCGGCTCCCGGGAGTACCGATCCTGCCCAAAGCGCCGGCGCTGCTCCTTCAGCTTCTCCACCGGCACCACGGGGGTGCCCGGGACGACGTGGAAGACCTTAAAGGCCTTGCGCGAACGCCCCGCCTGGTTCTTCGCGTTCCCCCCGGTCACCTTGCTCGCCAGACGAGCGCGGGTCCACGAAAGCATCCTGGCGGAATCGGAAACGACGCGGGACGGGCGAGGAAATGCGGCTTTGCGTGCAGCTGGCAAACTCTACAAGAAGGCCTCCGTGCGTCGTGCGCGGCGGCTCGGGATCGGCACCGCGGAGGCAAATGGCAAATGGTTTCCCCCTATCCCAACGGCTCCTTCGCCTACTTTCCCTCACCTTTCTTGATGAAACCTTTAAGGATAGATGTTTGTACAAAACAGGCTTCAAAGGGAAAAAAAAAGGAAGTGAGAACATCAGGGGTCATGGATCATTCTTTCCGTGTACACGGTAAAAGGGACAAGCAGTACCAAAAAAAAAACGCATCAATCCTCCTTTGTTTCTTTTCCTGTTTTCAGCAATACCACTTTCACAGGCGAATCGGGTTGTTCTCGGTGGTCATTTATAAGCACTATATTTTACCATTAATTAGTCTTCGAATTTAATTTAAAAACATTAAATACGTAGCGTTTCACATAAGTTCGTAGAAATATAAGCAGTACGCATGAACGGAATTTATATATAAAAGAAGCAATGAATTCACGAAAATGAGCGTTTCTCTCAATGGGAAAATAAGCCTTTTTCGACTACACCTATTCTAGTTTAAAGTTATTTCAGTTTAATTTATAAATGTTTCAACGCTAAAAAAAGGTAAACGAGAAAGAATTTAACATTATAAAGAAATCCTACTTCAACCAAAATAAAAAAATTAAGTCAGTATTTCGTAAAAATAAAAATGTGAAAAGCAATTCAACTCTTGCTTTCCAACAATGGGTAGGGAGCGGACAGCGAGTGTCCTATAGGGCCGTTACGGCGTTAAAAAAAAAAAAAAGAAAATTATTACCAAGTGTTTATCATAATAAACCATTTTCTATAATTAATAAAACCAAATTAGTGTATATACGGAATTATCGAAAGAAAGAAACTCGTTTTCACATTCTATCTTTCGATGTGTTGCAGGGCATTGGGGGAAAAAACGAAAAGTTTGCTTGGTACGCACTCAGCAGCATTTTGGCACTTTTCTTTCTCATGCTAATAATTGCTCCATTGTAACATTTTTACATGATACATCGCACCTCAATTCAAGCCTACCAATAATATTAACGTAGCCTCAAGATTGTGTAACTTTAACGGGAAACAACGTATCTATTTTTCCTATTAACGAGCAAAGGCTCTTATTCATGTAATGACGTTTACTAGACCAACATGAATCATTAAATTACATAGTTTTAATGATTCACTCAATATGTCCTCGTCAGTCTGCATTTATCGAAAAAGCTTGAGGTGAACATAAAGACAATGAGGAAAGGTTTAAGTTCCATACGCCAGCGTTTAAATAATAAAAAAGCTTCAAATTACTTACGCACCCCTCGTAAGCTTCCCCCTTGCAGCAACCGTTCCGGTAGTCGTTTCCATGCTAAAAACACCACAAGATGAGTGTCAAACAGCATAGTGTGTTAGTCATTGGAAACAATGCTTTTTTATCAAAAAATAAATAAATAAATAAATAAATTTAAAAAGTAAAGGGCGGGATGAGATAAACATATTAATTTTCAACAGATTTATCAGAAAGCACTCATCCGTTTTTCCTTTACATGTTTTTCTACGCTGGATACGAAAAAGAAACGCATGCTAATGTCGCAAGAAGGAAAGTGAGGGGGAGAAAGGAGAGATTTTTTTTCAAGAAGAAGGATCTCATCAAGACCCTCTCCTCCCTCTGAGGGATGGACCTTACCGTCCGAGGAGGGAAACTACGCCAAGGGCGACGAGCGAGGCCATCGAGACGCCGCCGAGGAGGGAGATCCCCATGAGCTGGCCCGCCATCGCGCGCTGGCCGTCGGTGTGGATGCCCGGCGTGATCGGCCCGTACACCATCGCGAGCGAGCCGAAGAGCCCGTTTGTCAGGCCGAGCGTCGGGGTCAGCATGAAGGGCACGGCGTGGCCGGGGATGTACTTGTAAATGCAGAGCAGAATCGGGACCAGGAAGAGGCAACGGGATAGGACCGCGACGAGCAGCGCCCGCCGCGGGATCCAGAGAAAGCGAAAGGACGAGGAGAGCCGGCCCGTCGCATCCCCGATGTTGTACAGGAGCACCGCGATGGTGGCGAACCAGTTATCATCGCGATCGATCGGAATCACCAAGGAGGGGAAGATGATCAGGGAGAGAAAGAAGGTGCTGAAGCACGTGAGCATGCTCACGTAGACCAGCTTGAAGACAGGTCCAACCGCGGTGCTCCTCAGCTGCTGGGTGGTGGACATGTAATTCTGCGAGCCAGCGACACACTTCGTAAAATCATCGGATTCCTCATTCAGATCCTTATCCTTGCCATTGTATACGGGGGTTTCCACGCCCGTAGGGTTTGAATCGGCTACCTGAGCATAAGGGATGCCTTCTGAATTTTGGCCAGGGACCACAAGTTCGTTGCCATGCATATTTGAATTCCTTGCATTCATCCCAGAATCCTGCATCTCGCTCTTCAGCTTTGCCATGTTGTACTCACCTACATAATTCTGTGCGAAGCTATTCCAGCGGAGCGTCAGTGACATCACCAGCCCTGCAAACATACAACAGAGGGTGAGGCTGAAGTAAATGTAGGACTGCTTCAGAACGGACTCGTACGTGTTTGGGAATGAAGCTTTGATGACGCACTGCAGGATCGACGACGTGACGCCGGAGAAACTGCAGCCGAACATGACAGCGGACATAAACTTTGACGGCATCGTACCGACGAGAACGTAGCATGTCGCCTCGAGGTACGACTTCCCCACCCCCGCCGCGATCGTGACGATGAAAAAGGCCACTATCGCGAACTCCTGGCTGACCCTTATAGCCGGTAAGAGGAGCGTGACGATGACCTCGGACATCATGAGGGTGATCGACACGAAAAAGCGGAGGTTTAGGGAAAACTTGCGCGCAAAAGGAAGAAGCACGGTCGGACCCACGACAATTTGAGTAATGGTCGATGCTACATTGTAGAAAACGAAGATGTTTGCCCAAAAGAATTCGTTGTTCGGCTTCGCATCCCTATCTCCTGTAACGTACTTGTAGTAGTCAACCATGTAACGAGGGGCCGAGATCAGGGCGTTAAATGGCATGAGAATTGAAATACCAAGCATCAAACACGTAACATACGTGTAAACCTCAGCGAGGGAGCTGAATTGAAAGCACGACGCCTGCTTACCTTCGGTCATTTCTTACACAAATAGATATTTGAAGGGTATGTGTAGGAAGAGTTCTTTAGGTGGTGTTGTCTTTTTCGCTCTGCGATCTGTATATTTTTTCCTTAAAGAAAAGCAATAATAAGCTTTATAAAAAAAAAAGGAAGGACTACGTTTAATTATCTAACAGGGTTAAAAAGGGAAAACAAAAAATAGGGAAGAAAAAGGTTGACGTTAAGAAAACCAAAAACTGCAGTAGTTCTAATTACACCAATGTCAAAACGGTAGACCTCAACCAGTACATATATCTTAAGTACATGAACAATGTAAAAGTTAAAAAATAATAATTGAAAGAATCATGGGCTAAATTGAGAAACACAAATGACGGGGGACTTCCGACGTTTTGAACGCTTACTTGCGAGCCTTGCGGAGGAGGGGGCGTGGGGACGCCTTGCGCACCTCGGCCGCGATGAGCTTCTCCTCGCGCTCCTGGATCACGTTCATGCGCAGGCCCTGCTGCTTGGGCAGCGTCACGAGGATGTTGCTCAGGCTCTTGCCGACGACGAACACGTTGCTGGCGCGGGTCGCGAACTCGTTGCCGGCGGCGTCCTTCAGGCGGGCAATGTCGAACGCGCCGGGGTGGCGCTCGATGCTCACGATCTCGCCCACGCGGCCGCGGTTAGCGCCGGCGGTGATCATCACGGCCTTGCCGGTGCCGCGCTTCACCAGGTCGATCGCCTTCTTCTCCTTGGTGTTGTACACGATCGTATCCCCGATCGACGTGCGCGGGTCCGGGTAGCGGATGCGGTGGCCGTCGTGCGTCACGGCGACGGGGATGCGCCCGGTCGCGGTGTACAGGTTCACCACCTTCAGCAGCTTCAGGTTCCCCTCGTCCTCGGAGACGCTCACCATCACGAAGCGGCCCTTGACGTCGTACATCAGACGGAAGCGGTCCCCCGTCTTCGGGATCTCGACCACGTCCATGAAGCCCGCCGGGTACTTGCCGTCGCAGCGGGGGTGGTTGTCCACGTGCACGAGGCCCTGGCGCAGGATCATCTCGCCCTCGCGCGCGTTCAGCGCGTACTTCAGCCGATTCCGGATGATCACCAGCAGCGGCAGGCACTCGCGAAGCTTGTGCGGACCCGGGCGCGGGCGCGGCGCGAACACGCCCGTCAGCTTGCTCAGCATCCAGTCAGCCGGCGCATACAGACGTTTCAGGTGCTTCTTGGCCATGTTTTTTTCTTGTAAAAAGTACATCACGATTTTAAGAGGGGAAAAGAGGAAATTCAAGGAACGGCCCAAGGCTCCGATAAAGTTGACATACCGTTTTGCATACACATTTCGACCCCGTGTGACAAACACACAGAGTCCCCTGTTGGAGCTCCCATCAGAGTCTTTTTCGAATGAACAAGTAAATCAAAACAAAGGAACCGTTGGAAGAAAAATAAATTCAGTGATTCGCAACTCACTTTCGACTCGCTGCTTCACCGCTTACTTGCGAGCCTTGCGGAGGAGGGGGCGTGGGGACGCCTTGCGCACCTCGGCCGCGATGAGCTTCTCCTCGCGCTCCTGGATCACGTTCATGCGCAGGCCCTGCTGCTTGGGCAGCGTCACGAGGATGTTGCTCAGGCTCTTGCCGACGACGAACACGTTGCTGGCGCGGGTCGCGAACTCGTTGCCGGCGGCGTCCTTCAGGCGGGCAATGTCGAACGCGCCGGGGTGGCGCTCGATGCTCACGATCTCGCCCACGCGGCCGCGGTTAGCGCCGGCGGTGATCATCACGGCCTTGCCGGTGCCGCGCTTCACCAGGTCGATCGCCTTCTTCTCCTTGGTGTTGTACACGATCGTATCCCCGATCGACGTGCGCGGGTCCGGGTAGCGGATGCGGTGGCCGTCGTGCGTCACGGCGACGGGGATGCGCCCGGTCGCGGTGTACAGGTTCACCACCTTCAGCAGCTTCAGGTTCCCCTCGTCCTCGGAGACGCTCACCATCACGAAGCGGCCCTTGACGTCGTACATCAGACGGAAGCGGTCCCCCGTCTTCGGGATCTCGACCACGTCCATGAAGCCCGCCGGGTACTTGCCGTCGCAGCGGGGGTGGTTGTCCACGTGCACGAGGCCCTGGCGCAGGATCATCTCGCCCTCGCGCGCGTTCAGCGCGTACTTCAGCCGATTCCGGATGATCACCAGCAGCGGCAGGCACTCGCGAAGCTTGTGCGGACCCGGGCGCGGGCGCGGCGCGAACACGCCCGTCAGCTTGCTCAGCATCCAGTCAGCCGGCGCATACAGACGTTTCAGGTGCTTCTTGGCCATTTTAGCTACAATATCTTCAAGGTTCCTATAGAATTTAAAATTAAATCAATAAGAAAAATGGAAATAAACATACGGTTATTCTACAGTGGTCGACCATAAATAATTAAAAAGCAGCTATGGGGGGGCTTTTTTGCGGGCATGGTCACTTTAGTAAGTGAAAATTTATTTATATATATGCACATATAACATTCAATCTTCTAGTTCGTATTCTGTTTTGATATGAATAAAGCACTGTAGAGAAGATGCTATTTTTGAGGATATGCTACTTTTATTATATCATAATATAAAAACAATACTTGAGAGGGGGGGGGGGGAGGAAGTTTAGGTTCCACAATTTATTTTATTGACTTAATGGACAAAAAGTCTAAGCCCTTCTAAAAATAATCAAAAAATGACTTTGTTACTTCTTGCTATCCTTTACTTAAAATACTGAGAGTTAGTTTTACCTGCGTTCTTAAAAGTGAATATACTGCGTGTTTATTATTAGTGTGCAATACGATCCTGAAAAATAAGGAAATATAAAAACCCAATAGAGTGACATAGTTCATTCAGTATTGTACCACTATTGGTTATAATCTAAAGAATAAATACTTCTGATACGTCAAGGTTTGGTCATAAAAATAATTCCTAAATACTCCATTTCTTCACTAGCTTTAAGCTCAATATTTATAAGATGCTTTTCGGAAAGAACAAAGGAGACCTAAAAAAAATTAAAGCACTATTTGCTTTCATTAGACAAGCAATTTGATGGCTATTTTTATCTTCGATAGTCTTAAGGATGACACTTTGATTATCCATCAAAATAAAAACGACAATTTCAAAGCTAATGATAACTACCCAAGCACTATTCGAATAAAAGATTTATATACGGAATTCGAGACTAATTTATTTTCCCGATCAAATAGAAAACTAATCATATGCCTCACGGGCTACTGCAAGAAGTGTAGGTGGATTTTGATATAAGGGGTGCTTGTCATCGTGGGTGGGGGATAGTATTCGCAAATCCACCAATAACAGCCCTTCCAACGCCGTGTTGGAGGTTGACACAATACCCGAGAAGGAAAAGGCGAATTGCTCGGTCTGTGTCACCCCGTCGTAGCGATTCAGCGGCGGCCCAGAGCGACCCTTCACGACGTTGTAAAGGAAGCCCGTCGTTTCCATTTCCATAACGTGTCCAAAAGGAATAATACCGCAGATATCGCCCTCGTGATCGAGCCGCGGGACCCGGTCCTTCCCCGGAGCTGCGGCCTCGCTTGTAGAGTCCAACACGTCGCCCGGAACGGCTTGCGGGGCGCTCCCCCCCACCCCGCCAGACTTCCCCCGATCCGAAGAGGGATGAAGCCAGAGTGTGATGCCATTAAAGGCGCATGGAAACATAACATTCGAACTGTTTGTCAGGATTATGTGAAATTCATTCTCAAAGTTGAAGAGCGTACAAACAGAGGCTATCTCCTGGTCAAAGCGGCCGCCAAGCGAACCAAGGATAGCAACATTGGGCAAGATGTACGTGTGTAGAAAGAGGGAATCATCGGCGCTCGATCCCTCACGGCGACCAATCATGCTGTGCTGCTGAACTTCTTTAAGAAGGTTCACGCAACGCCTGTTTTCGAACCGTGTCGACTCTCCATCGCTCGTGCTTTCAGAATTCGCATTAGGCTTACCTTTCTGTTCGTCATGATGCGGCACTGCCTTGGCAAGAGCCTCATGCGAGTCAATTACGCTCTGTAGAGCAGCCCCATACCGTTGAATGATTTTTTGCAATAACAGCGGAATGCGGCCCGTGGCGTCGTGCTTCTCATGCGCCTCAACTTCATGGTCGTTATCAGCATCATCGAACGAATCGACGAAGGGCTTCTCTGCATTGTTTGGATGCCTCCACAACGGGATGCCATCTTCATAGTACTCTGGAAAGTCGCATGGATAGAGGCGTTTTAGACGGCGTAGAATAAGCATGGATTTTGCGAAGTCAGTCGACATCTGGCATGTGATGGGGAAAAGATAGGGCAAGGTCGACTCCAGCGCGGGGTACTCCCCGTCGTTGCTCCCTCGCGCCAAAGCCAAGGCGCGGGCTCGAATCGTTATAAGGGTTTCAAAGGGAATCTGCTTGACGTGATCGTACCATTCCCCTGTGGACACAAAAGGAAGCTGCGGCCTCATAGTAGAGGGCGAGCCCTCATTTTGAGGGGAATCCTTGCAAGGTTGGTTTGAGACAGTGCAGGTGTTCATGTATTTTTCAAAGCGCTCGGAGCTGTCCATATCACCAATGATAATATCACAAAGCGGTAACGATGGGAAAGGTATAACTGCACCCGCTTTTTGAGCTTTTTCAGACATATCGGGGAGCAGCGCCAGCTCGTAGAGTTCGCTATAGTGAGTTTGGTAATAGCGTATAAGGGCATCATAAGCCCCATCGGCACAGATAAAGTAGCAGAGAGGACGGTCCTGAGGTGGCGCTGAGGCAGGACGTCGACCGCGGTAGAGTTTCAACAAACGAAAGTATTCTTTGCACGACCACTCGACATTCTCCGGGCTATTCAGCAAGATAACCCCTGACAGGTTCTCCTGATCAAGGCGAGGCTCTTGGTTTGAAAATAGAGTCTCTGTCGAGCATAACCTCACGTAGTTCTTCTTGGAGGGCATTTTGTCTTTTAGCGAGTAAAAAGGAATCAAGCTACGATGATTTTTCGAAAATAATTGGCGTGCACTCAGAAAAAAAAGAAAATAGCTTGTACAGCTAATTATAGAGAAGTAAAGTTTAGAATAGAAATAAAATCACTTGAAATTCACATCCTCGTTCAGGTAAAGGATAAAATAAAAAGCGATGTGATCAAATTGCTTTTATAACTTAATCGATCGCGGCATATAGAAGCTCTAGCGATCAATACGGCAAAATCCTGAGATTAATGTAGGACGCAACCGCACACACAAAAAAATAAATAAACTGAAGTAAAGTATATGGGCATATTGACTTGAAATCTATTCTATTATAGACTTTAAATTGAAGAAAGCATCGTTTACCTAACGATAACTATAAAGCAAAATGGAAAATATAATGAAAATCCGAGCCAAAAGACGGGCAAGCCTTCACCAGATCTCCCGATCTTTTTTTTAGATGCCAAAAATAAACGAAAAGAGATTATGACAGAATCAAAATGACTTTGTCTTAAAAGGAAAAGATCTCAACATTAGCACTTTTCAAAAAAAAAAAAAGATATTGTAGCTCCGCCGCAGTTCAAATAAGCCACATGTCATATGAACCACAGAGCGGACACCAGAAGCAGCGGGGGCGGGGGGGGGGAGGGGGAGGGAAGGCACACATTTTGCTATACGAGATCGATACTGTCGTGTCGATGCGAACCGTTGCCGCTCCTTTTTCTTTTTAATGATTTATGATCGTTTACACAGCAGTAGACCTACTGAGCGACGTGCGCCGAATAACGCAGTCATTGCTCCATAGGAACGCGGCTTATGGTGTATGATAAAGAACACAACAAACTGCATGCATAGGATGAAAATAATGCAATGTCACAGCGGTAACAGACCCCAAAACAGGAAAAGGACAAGACGCTAAACCAAAGGGAAATGCACGAAAAGTGGTTTCTGCGGTGTAGCCCTTATAATGATAATAAAAAAGCACTGTCCCTGGTGTGAAGCCAGAAACGCATGACCTACTGCATCGTCTTTTCCTTATGCCTTGAAGAAACTCAGAGTATAGAAAACTTTCTGTCCCTTGAGCTGAAGTTTGTAGCCTAAATCAAAAGCGAAAGAGTCTAATTGTTCACTTCTGTAGGGAGTCTTCAGTTATCACATCCACGAATTACCTCAATCCATATCCCTAGAAGAGATGCCTGATCCTTGAATTCTGGTCACTTCTTTTCCTTCTCTTCGCACAATTAGTGATCGCCCATCGGAGGTGGGGGGAAGAAAATGAGAGGCTGTACTCAAAACCAACAACGGAGGTGGTGTCGTCTCAGCATGCCACTTGAGCACCTTACAACACAGTCTACGATGCCTTAAAGCGATCAAGGCTAGCAAGCATAGTCAATTACAGCATTGGCTGCCGATTTCGTAATCATTTGTGCAGAGAACAATACCGCAGTCTATGTTGGGGGTATAGATTCGGAAATTTTCAGACGCGAAGATACTGACAACGATTTTAAGTTTAAGACTTTGCCAAAGGAAGACACACTAGAAACAATCCGCGTGCCAGTTCCATTGCCAAATGCTGAAATAGATCCAACACGAGGCTTGCATAGAAATACTATTCAAAGAATAAGAAGTGTTCTGTAAAAACTCCTAATTCAGAATACGCATGTATTGAAGAAAGGACAGGGAAGCAGAGCTGACCTTGTGCCTTTACCTTGACTTTCAAGTGATCCATTTGGATTCCCCTTTGTCGATAGAAAAGGAGACCGACTTTAGAATGGTTGAAAATGGAAGAAAATAAGAAAAGGAATTGAAGCCACCTGCGCGCTGTCCTAGATCTGCAGAACGAAAAATGCACACCACACCATTTCTGAAAGATAAACTAAATAAGCCCGCCTAATGGATAAATATAGACTATACGTAATCTCTTTTTTTTTTTTTGATATCACCTAATGACAACATTGATTGTTATTTTCGCCAGTTAGATATCTTATGTTATAGACATCCTAGCCTTTTATGTAGAACGTGTGTTAAAAAGATACACCACCAGTAACTATCGCATTCTTGCCATTATTGGAAATACATGCGTTCAAATATTGCGAAATGCTTTAGAGATGGCAAATGATGCGGTACATATACATAGCTGTTCACAGTCGTAGAAAGGAAGGAAATAAATAGGGCACATATACATCAGATATTCATAAGGGTAATGAACTGACTGAGGGTAGGTGATTCAAAGTTGTTGTATTTCTTTTCTTTTCGTGTGTATTAACCAAATGCTTCTAAGACATAAAAGGGTATAAAATATTCGGTAACTTTTCCATTTTTATCCACTGTTTTCGAAACCTTATTTATCAGTATCCACATTCTTCCAAATTTTCGTATAAATGTATGCAAAGCTAACGCAAGACAAAAGCCAAATGGGGAAAAATAGAAAAAAAATATACTATGAAGTAAATACTTATGTTACATAATCACACATATCCACGTACCTGAATACGTTGTCCAATAAAGCGCACAAAGTGGACACCGATTCGTTTCCAACCAACCAACCATCTAACCCCATTCTGAATTATATTGCCTCAGATGCGAGGAATAAAAATACATAAAAAAAATTATAGCATAGGTTTAGTAGTAAGACAACGGATAAATTTTCAAGAGGGTGAAAAAAAAAAGTAATATCAACATATAAAAGATCTCAAGTTCAGTGCTATTTTTTTTTTTTTTAAGAATCCTTTCCCTTACTTTTTTTATCTTGTACATTGATTTACCTATTATACAAACCATAAAAAGAAACAATAGCCTAGTAACAATGATAAAATTGAAGTAAAATGACTAGTGAACATATGATAAATCGCTTTGCACTAAAAGCTACACACATGGCGCATATGGCAAGGAAAGAACAAATAGGGAAGAAAACAAGCCATACGCCCAGTGGATAACTTCTTTTGAATCCGGTACGTTTTGTTTTTCCATCTTAATCGATGAATTCTTGGATTCGGAGGTAACCCACCACGTATTCAGCCGATTTAAATCCCCAGATTACCCCGGGTGGTTGGCCCTTTTAAAAATAAGGACATTTGCAAAATTGGTAGGAAGAGCCGCCTCGGGTTCGGGGGAATCGTCCATGCCGCACGCCCCGATGGGGTGAAACTCCATGGGGGGCATTCGATCCGCATCCCAGCAGCCGGAGGCCCTTGGGTTGGGCATAAAGCCTTGTCTCCCCCCATCGGGCTCGATCACGCGCTGGCTTATGAAGGACTTGCTCCGCATGAGCGCGTCGGCCTCCCTTTCGACCCACTCCGGGGCCATCTCCAGCGGCTCGTCCTCGTCCTCGCGGTCCTGGCAGCACCAGACAACGACGAAGAAGATGAGAAGGACGACGAAGGCGACGACGAAGTAGGGGACCCACCACGCCGCGTTCGGGCCGGGGTCCACCTTATGGAGCTCGTCCGCGATCGGCGTCGGGACCTGGATCTCGCAGACGGCGAGGAAGTGCTGCTTTGTTGCCTGCTTCGCGTCCTCGTCCCAGGTGCAGAGGGAGACGACGCTGTTGTAGGCGTAGCCCGCGTAGGTGTACCCCCCGGTATCGAGGTTGTCCGACCACGTCGCCCCCCCCGCGCCGCCGACGGCGAGGAGGTCGTTGCCGAGGAGGCAGTTCGGGCGGGAGGCCGCGGGGGTCGCGCCCTTGCCCGGCCCCGGGAAGAAGGTCGCGAACCCCCGGGCCGGCCCGAACTCCGGCGCCGTCATCGCGAAGTAGTTCCCGACGAAGAAGGTGACGCCGAGGTCGGGGGTGTAGAAGGGCAGGGAGGCGTTGTCGGCGAGCCCGCGCCACCGGCCCTGGTCCCAGCGCCAGTAGCACGCGCACGTCGCGCCGCCGCGCGGGGCCGCGGCGGAGAGGGGGGGGGGGCACTCCCGCCGCGCCGGGTCGCGGGTCGTCGCGCCGAGGTAGGCGAACCACGCGGCCCCCCCCCCGGCGACCCCGCGCGCGGCCTCCACGACCGCCGCCTGCGCGGCCGCCGTCGGGGCCGAGGCCAGGAGGCCGCCGACGGCGCCGCAGAGCCCGGTCGCGTGCGCCTTCGCCGCCTGCGCGTCCGGCATCGCCAGGAAGGCGAGCACCGGCGCGAACTGAAAGCCCGCCGCGGGCCCCGGAAGCGGCAGCAGAACCACCACCCCAAGAAGCCCCAGAAGGAACAGAAACACACGCCGCGGAAGGGCGAGCGGCGCGCCGGCGCGGGCCATCGACGCGGGCCTCCGGGAACAAGGCAGCGGGAACGGAGGGGTCCGGGACACGGGGCGCGATGCGAGAGCGCGCGTTGGAAGCGTTCGACAAATGAGACTAGAGAGACTAGCGAGATTCAGAAGAAAACGGGAATCAAGAATGCACCTACTTGGCCCCGCACACCATCCCCCCAGGCACAACCCATTTCGTTCGGCGCCCAAAAGCACCCTCGTCGTCACCTCCAAGTCGGGCGGTGAAATCCCATTATTGGTTACGATTAGAACCGTTTACACACCATGTATGTTTCATTATTGTTTTTTAATAAAAATAAGCATCATCATCATCATCAGAACACGAATAATCCCTTGTGACAGTGTGGGCGCCGTCCCTCGGCCCTCCCCTTCGGAGCGACGTTAAAAACTGTCACCCTTCCGCAGATCCCTCTGGAAAGCCGCAAACTGGTGTGCCGCATTTGCCTCATTCTCTTTCTTCTTTCGCTCTATTTCGACTTCACGCATGCGCAGACTCTCCGCCTCGGCCTGGGCCTTGCCTCGCACGATCGCGGCTTCTAACTGGCTGAACCCAGCCCCGGTGACGGCGGAGACGGCCGCGCAGGGGATGTCTTCGTAGAACTCGTGCAAGAAGAGGGACATGGAGCGCGCGAGCGTGCTCGCGTAGCTTCCGCCGCCGCCGAATCCGCCAAGGGCGATGCTGGCGTCGCCCCCGGTTTGGGCCATCCCGGCCAAGGCGCCCGAGGAGCCGAGCTCGACGGCCTCCTGCAAGGCGTCGTTGTCGCGCATCCAGGATCGGACCAAATCCGCCGAGACCACGTCGGTCTTATTGAAGACGAGCAGCAAAGGGAGCTGCTGCTTGAGCATGATCCCGCTCGAGTAGAGCATGGTCGAGACGAAGGTGCTCGGGTTGATGCACCGCGTCGTATCCGCCACGAAGAGGACGATGGTCGGAAAGACGGCGGCCAGCGACTCCGCGATCAGCTGGCCAGACGCCGACCACGTGAAGACCTCAATCTGCCCAGGCGTGTCGACGATAACCCACTCCAGGGCCTCCTTCTGCTCGAGAAGGGAAACCACTTGGTTGAACTTGGTGGCAAAAAGATTCAGTGACGTCATAATCGCACCGTTCGGGCCCAGCCGGTAGCCATTCATGACCTCCTTGTAGTTTACCGTATCCCGAATATCGATGTTGGCTCTGTAGGGTACCGAAGTCACCGCAGGATCGAGGTTGATAAAGTAAGAACTAATGCGCTTTTCCAAAACGTAGTCCTGAAGCGCCTGCACAAGCGTCGTTTTGCCCGTACCAGCCATCCCAACTACTAAAATCACAACCGGTTGTTTCCCCCCGTTGCCCCTAGAAATGGAAGCGGTATCGGGGTTCATTGACTCCTCTTCGGACATCTTTTCCTCTATGGTAAAAAGCAAGGCGATGAAAGGGAGGAATAGTTTCGATTTTGATAAAGCCTCCTTCTTCGCATTGGGAATGTCAAAATAGTAAATCCAGGGAATGGAAGAAATATAAGTCGACAGATAGTTATAATCGATGCATCGATAGATGCATCACGACGGTTTAAAAGACAAACACAAAACCCTTCCGCGGGTTCTTTGGAATATATTAAGTATTCCGGGAAACTAACAAAAGAAAAAAGAAGAGCCGAGCTGCTTTGGAAAAGCTAACAATCATGGCTCCTTCACCACTTTGGAGCATCCCCCTAGAGTGTTGTGCCGCAGCTCACTTCGCAAAAGCCAGCAAATCTTCTAGACTCTTCAACTCCGCGTCAAACTCCGGACGACTTTTTAAGTGCCTAAGAACTAACAAATCTCGTAAACGCAATAGCCTGCCGATAAAGCACATCAAGTCTGTTTTCATTTCCAGACAAGCCCCTCGTACGCGCGCGGCAAGCTTCGCTGCAAGCCGCATCGTCTCGCTGAAAACAGAAAGCAACGTCAGATGAAAAGGCGACGCTTGCACGGCTCCACAACCCGTGATGGTCGCGGACGAAGAAGAAAGCGGAGCTAAGGATGACAACTGCTCAATCTGAGTGAGCATGGTCGCTGGGATACTGTTCCCTAACCGACACAACGTGAAGAGAAGATAGCTTGGGCGGTTGCCCTCGGGTTGATTCGATGCGTGGGGGTTACCCTGGGGGGGTGCAGAGGGTTCATCCAAACAAAAGGAAAGAAATCGAATGAGCAACTGGGCTAGCAAGGCATTTTGGTATGGGCTGCTGTCACCTCTCGACGAGTTAGAATAATTCGAGGAGAGAGACCTATCACCGAACTGGAAAGACGGCTGAGGGCCCTGGACAGGGATATCGTACCTGTTCGGAGATTTCGAGCTATGGAAGTCCTGTTTCCGCCCCGGGTGCGATGTGCGGCTCTGAAGCCGTCGAAACCTATGAACCCATAAGCCCTCCCTCGATCCTGTATGGGTTCCCTCGCACTCCCTTCGGTCATAAGGTGAATCACTGGAACTTATCCTTCGAGTTTTGTGGAAAGAAGATGAAATGAGGCCACGCTGAAAAAGAAGCTTTCCGCCTCCAACAGGGCTCCACGTCTCATAGGAAGCCATCGAATGAATGCGATAGACCACGGCAGACAAAATTTGGTCGACATGGTATTGTATTCGATTGCTAAGATCAGCTGCATCTTGTTCGTTTAGGGAAAGGTCTTCTGCCCTCCCCTGTGGTTTCTGCTCATTTTGATTGGTACTATTTTCTATCCCCAAACCTGAAGTATTATTACGGGGGTGGTGCAACCACCACTGAAGAAACCCCGTGGAAATCACCTCTGCCGGCCACATGCCCAGAAGATGGAGCCATAGAGCGTGCGCGAATTCTCTGAGAGGAACAACGAGCGCAAGATAACCAGAAGGTCTAGCATTTGAAGGCTCACTTTCTTCGCTGTGGACTCCTATAGTCGCAGGTGGCTTCTGCTCCAAATTTAAGTGAGGACTCTTTCGATTTCCAACATCTCGCATCATCACGAGATCGAGGGCTTGTAGAATAAAAAACATAAGATGCATCGTATCTGTCAATGAGGAAAGCGCAGCGTGCACAGACTCAGGGTGGGCTTTTAGCTTGGAGATGGGCTCGGGCAAATCTGACTCCTCAACAGAGAGTACGTGCTTAAGTGCAACCGCGATTCCTTCCGCGTGAGGTGTGGAAATTTGGTTCGCCTCGCGCAACAAAAGCGCGCTCCGGCAGAGTAAGAAAGCAAACTCGCCGGAGAAGCCTTCGGAAATGATGGATGCGCAAACGTTTCTCGGAACGATCGCCATCGTCTCAGTACCCCCAGTTTTACCCCCATCGTAGTTATATTTCGGATCTACTCGACTGCGTAAGGGCTCGCTATCGGATTCAGTGGCCCCAGACCGCCTAAACGAAAACGAAGCCCTTGAGCTTCCATTTGTAGTGTTGTTACTTTCATCAGACCCGTTATAAGCGTGGTTATGAATCCCTTTGGAGTTCATGTGAGAGCTCCCTAAGTTTGCATCCCCCCATAAAGAATACGAGCCAGGAAAGGGTAGAGCGTTCTGTTCTCGGTGACAGCGGTAATGGCAGGAAAAGAGTTCGGCAGCCCACCGAATCAATGCGCAGGGAAAGGCACCACTCTCTACATTTGGTATTGTCTTAGGCACCATCATGCAAACGTCTTCACTGAATTCTTCGTTTAATGGATACTGCATCGAAAGCACTCCATCCACATCACGGCTTCCCACGCCCCCCTCATCCTGAGCCGCAACAATACCTGTCTCAAGTGAAAAAGCATCCTTAAATAAACACCTAGGACAGTTAAAGTTGTACGTAAAGCTCACAACAGGCGCACAAGGCGGCAATTCCGCAAAGGGGATTCTGTTCAGATGGAAATTAACCAACGCCTTGTTGCCGTTGTCGTTCCCGACGGCTGGCTGCCGCGCGGGGGGCGACGATGGTAGCCCATGAAGACCTGGAGAGTATGGAACGACGCCATGATCGAGAGGGTCGGGTTTGCCAGAGAGCATCAGCTGTGTGGATAACGTCAATAAGGGGGATTCACCCTCCCCTGTTGCATAGATGTTTCTATATCTATCTATCTATATATACTATATATATATATACTATATATATATATATATATATATATATAGCTATAGATATGACTTTCTCAAATACACAAATCAACAAAAGAGAGAGAGAGAGAGAGCAAAAGAACACGAAATCAAAAGCCGAGGAGATTAGCATGTCTGACACGCGAAGCGTTCGGTGAGGGAACGACGGTACCACGCCTACCGTTCCCCCTCCTCCCTTCCCTCTTCTTTGCCCTTTCGATACTCACCACCCCTGAGGAAACATCGCCTTAAAACGCCTGACAAAGAACTTCTGCCGGGGCCCCCCGACGTCGGAGCCGTACTGCCCGCGGGTTCGCCAGATATCCCGCGAGTGCGTGAGCGGGGCGGAGCCGATCTTGTGGTAGTAGTCCGGGTGGACGTGGTAGTAGGCGGAGCGGAAGTCGGTGACCTCCGCCGTCCGGACGGGGGCCGCGCCGACGGCGTTGCAGCGCGCGGCCTCCTCGGCCCGCCGCCGGTCGCGGGCCTCCGAGAAGAGCAGCATCTCGCGCGAGACCTCGTCGCGGGAGTGGAACCAGTGCATGTTTTGTGCGTAGGTCGCGATCGCGGCCACGCGCTGCCAGCCCAGCACGAGACGGTAGTCGACCTCCTTGGGGGGGAGGGCGGCGAGGTGGGGGTCGCGGAAGGTGCCGCGGACCTCCTCCAGCACGAGCTCGCGGCGCGAGCGGAGGGGGAAGCGGTGCGCGCCCTTGATGAGCGCGCGGTAGAGCCGAAGCTTCTCCGCGTGTTTGTAGCCGCCTGCAGACGAAAGGGGCATGCTAACGCAATCTACATGCACTTTCTTCTATCTTATAAGAGGTAAACTATCATATATATATATATATATATAAGAAATATTGGGTTCTTATTTCGCACGCTTGATATCCGAAAGACTGAAAATTTCAAACCAAGAGGTATGAACGAAGCTCATTAACATCCTGTCGTTTTTGACACAGCATTAATATGAGCTAAAATATATAAAGGGGTTTTATCAAACTGATATTCTTATAATGTGTGAGTAAAAATTAAAAACACACAGAAGGAATCATTCTGTCAAATAGAAAATGATAATGATTATTGGATATAGACGTATATATATATATGTATATATATACGTAGCTTTACTCACACTACATACTATTTTAGGAAAAAGTTTAGAAATTGAAACAAAATTACAAATATTCTAAAGAAATTTAATGGGAAAAATCACCAATTTACTAGATAAAACTTTGTTTTTATCATTGAAACAATATCGCTTAAACACTTCAGCTTCTTGAAAATAATATCAGTCTACGAAAATTCTGACAAACCTATTTTTGAAAAAAAAAGAATAGCAATGGATTGCTTAAGAAATGTGATGCCCTAATATACATATGGGTGGTACAATTTTATTCAAGTCCAAGTAATAATATATAATATACACAAAAGTTACGTAACCATACAGCTAAAATAAGCAAACAGATTCATACCTTTTCAAGAGAACATCAAGCATTTCGGGTGATTTAGACAATGAATAATTGAACAAAAAAGTAAGTAAAACAAGAGAGAGGGGGAAGTAAAGTGAAGAAGAAAACATGCTACTCAATTTCATTCTTCTCAGCCACTAACTCTAAAAGATTTCCTAACGGGGAAAATAATACGGAATATAAAGTAAAATATTAACATTTTGCTTGCGCGGCACTTGTGGAACATAAATGAACTCACAAGGAACCAATATTACTCAGAAGCAGTTTTAACTAGGCTGACCATCTCAGTAAGCTCCACGCAAAGGTGCACAATCGGAAAAAAGCATTCGATTCAATTTCCATATGACAATGAAAGTAAATAATTATTAAAGAAATATTGATTTACATACAACTATACCTCATCCTCATATGGTACATGATCTTTTCCACAATGAGCCTCACATTATTTACCCTTTTAAATGAACAATAAAATTCTTGAACACGACAAACCTCACGGCCGGCGCATGTAGTTCAGTGCGTTCAAGATCGCGGTGCATAAAAAGTAACGGTATTTTTTCCCCTTATGAAGGAATAGTGTTCAGAGCTTGATATTGGCTTCATGAACCTCACCAGCACTAGGCATATCGACCTCACTAAAGACGCATGGAGCGGAAGTATGGCTGCGAGCATGTCGACTGGTCTGGCTCGACATCAAACGCCTCTGCACTTCTTTTGCTGGCGGAGGAATTGATGAATTGGGATCCCCGACAGGGGCGTCCTTCATGTTTTGTGGACCGTCGAAGCAAACACCTTGACCATCCTCTTTCATTTTTATAAGCTGCTCGCTACCGTAAGAGTTCGCATTGCTATACTGATTGACATCTGGTGCCTCGAGTACCAGGGGATTTCTCTGGTTAAAATCCTCAGGTTTTACGTGTGGGGTGGGATCCCAATGGTTAAGCGGGAACTGAAGGTGCGCAGCATTCACTGCACTCCCGTTGTCCACTTCAAATGGAAACCCCCGGTACTCGCGAATGACCATCGAATTAATTGGCTTTCCAGCGGACTTCGTCATGGACGTGATACAACAATATCCCGCAATTAGCGAAATGATTAACAATAGGACAAATAGGAAAGCACTGTAGATTAGGAACCAGTTCTTTTGAGCCCACGTCATTTCATCCCATCCCTTAACAAAGATCGGCTGTGCCGCTTTGGTAACTTTGGGTGAATCCATAGGATGAGACTGAACTTCGCACGCAATAAGAAAGTTTTCCCGCGCGTTGGCGGACTTTTCATGAGGTCTTTCACTGCAATCCGCCCGGTAGAGCAAACCATCAGTGGCATTATACCCATTTATCATGAAGTAATCCCCGTATGGGTATGTACTTGTCTCGTTCCAATTGTACTGAGTATAGAAATTTAACGCAGCCTTTTCGGGGTTCTTATCGAACCTGTATATGCCTTCCCAGAAGGCGGTGCCCGGCTCTTTCATGTAGCTGTAATAGTCGTAGAAACCGAATATCCAACGGAAAATGCAATTTGAGCCATTATAGGTACCCGCCTTAGCCGGATGACAGAAGGTGGTAGCGTAATTGGAGGGCTGCGCGGTAGCGCCTGTATAAAAGCTCGTGCCGGTTATATTCCGATAATTCTTAATATGAAAGGCGATGGCATTGGTGTAACCGAAATTCGGATCGCTCGCGGGCACACCGCCGTGCATCGCGCAGTGCTCCACTGCAGTACGAAATCCGGCATGTGTATAGGCGGTATAACCATTTGGAAAGTCTAGTACGAAATGACCGCGCATCTGCAACAGAAAAAGACCGGGGCCTGCAGTTTTAGCCCTTGCGATGCTCCCCAGGAAGACCAACATGAGGAACTGCGCAAGCATAGCGGACAGTCTACGCCGGTGATGTAACGAAAGCATACACAGAGATGTCTGCGTCAGGGATAGAAGAATATTTAGAAAACGCGTACCAGTGGGAGAAAAGTGTACCTTGCTGCTACCTTCGCACTTAGAGAAAACCTGTGTATGCACGGGTGTCTGCTCTGAATTTTTTCCTTTCACAACTTTTAAAAAGATTCGAAATCATAGAACGCAGATTTAGAAAGAATGAGGAGGAAGCACACAAATGCATTCAATCAGACAAGGCAAGACGTGATCATGCCAAGAGAAATTTATGGGAATCCTTGTTAGCAGGGAAGGTAAGTGTCTGAATTAATGTCAATGGTATCAAGTGATGTACTCATTTGCTGTTTCCGCAACCAAAGTATGATGGGAAAAAATAAAGAAAACTCTGAATAGTAGGCAAACGGAGAAGGGGGGGGGGGGGGGGGGGGTTACAACAACCATGTTTCAATGGAATAGCTAGTCACTGACAGTAATACAAACAGAGACGCAGGTACCCTATGAAGATGTTGGTTGTAAAAAAACAACATCGGGGACATACTCTCATAGTTAAAGTGAAAACACTGGGGATGGCATTCAATTGGCAATGCAAAGAAGACCATTGAAATAAAACTACATAAATTTAACTCTCTTCCCCCGAGTACACTATATCATTATCTATTGCACGCCTCTCCTCTGTCAAATTTATTTTTGCTGCTATTTTGTTTTTCTTGACTGAACCCATCTAACAGCAATAAGAATTCCTCTTAAACATCCTAAAACGTAAAAATGTATCCCAGGACTATGACACAAGGCTGAGGATACATTCGTTTTAGTTGTATGCTTGGGAAGAAACGAAAGGATGATAAAACAGAAACCAGCATCCACTAGTGAAGTTGCTAAGGCTGGACAGGCACCGCATAAGTACTTGATAGTGTACCACGTACCTTCTGAGAGCCTTTGAGAAGCAACGCGCATGAATTTGCAGAGTGCTCTAGCTTTCCGGCCCCATTTGCCCCGTTCCATGGAAAAGTCCAAGTATGCCGCATTATCTTGATTCAAAGTTTTATCATTGGCACTAGAAAAGGCTCCTGCACAAAAACGAGGCCTTGGAATGCACGCCAACACTTTTGTCCATTTCCCGTTAGTGCTGTGCGATTGGTATAGATGCACGCACAAAGACCACCAATCAAGATCCAGAAAGGAATGCGTGACAACCTCTGGCAGCGAGTAAAGCAGCATGCAAACAAAGTAGCCTTTGGGTGTGAGTCCCCTCCATACCCTGTCAGCTACGAGATATGAAAAAATACTGCGGCCGTTTTCATCAAAAACAGTCTGAGAGCGCACCCATGGGGCAAATGCCGGCCGGCCGATCCATTCCACAAATAGGAACATCCTCCACATGGGCACCAACCATAATGGCAAACAACAGCGCACCGTAGGCGAATCCGCTGAGATTAGAAAGACATATAAATCAAGAAGGCTATCTATTTTAAAGTCTCGAGACGCATTTGGCACCTCGTTCTGTGCGGGTTTCAAGTAGACATAACTCAAAGGGCCTGTAAAGATAGGGTCTCGAATCAACGACGCGGCTAGGTCTCTGGCGATGCGGAGGATATTAAGGGGGCTCTGCGCAAACACGGCGAATGTGAAGTCTGCAAGCGTTCCCTGGGGCACGTATGCACAATTGCTCCCAGTGCTGTAAAAATACATAAAACGGGCCAGGGCACGACTAATGCAAAAAACGGCAACATGTATAGTTGCGTCCTGCGCCGCCATGCAGCAGAGCGAACGCAACGACTTAAGCACAAAAAAAGTGCTAGTAGTAGTGGCAACGCTGTGCGCAAAATCTCCGTCGGTAGTGCGTTGCTTAGCTAAAATGACCTGAACGAGCGGCGCCAACATTTGGCTATAATCATCACATAATCGGGAAATGAGCTGCTTCCGACGGTAAGGGTAGCAATTATCACTGGGCAAAGTTCCTTCCACCTGCACATCATGATGATGTAGTTGTGAACCAGACCGAATGCTCGAATTTTTAGGTGAATAGGAAGTCGAGACTGATGCAAAGGGGCTTTTAAAGAAAAAATCACTACGGAGACTACCCCGGTATGAAGTAATATAGCTTTTTCTCCCTCTATTAGCATTTGTCATATCGGTAGTTTGAAATGTGTGTTTAACGTATGGCGTCGCTAATCGATCGTAGCCGTTGATACTCTTTTGAACAAGATTCTTGGGCACTGCGCGCTTATCAATGTTATTTTCAGATTCGTATTCAACGTTCCCGGCGAAAGAAAAAACGCGTTTGGCACTGTTGGAAGTGGCCTCTCGTGGTAAAATCTCCCCTCGACTCCATTCCTCCCTGAATTTGGTGCCTTTTGTAATCTCCGTGCTAGTGCTATCCCTATCATTATCATGTGTAGATAATGGCGTGTTTTGAGTCTCTTTGCCTTTTTTCGACCGCGGTATGTATTGATTTTCATTTAAACAGTGAAGCCGCCCGTATTCAAGCTGTGAAGCTAATTTTGTTAGTGTATCGCGGCGTTTCCTTCCCATGAAGTGTGCTGCACTGAACATAAAAGGAGACGTTACTGCTACAAAAAAGACCATGACTAGGTATCGGTGAGCAGTAGATTGTAAGAGATTTTTAAGCAACTGCAGGTCGTTCTCAAACGCTGAAGAACTATAAGTATGGCCTTGGGACATCACCGTTCCTTTCTTTATTATTATTGTTTATAAATAGTATGCATTTATGATGACTGAAGAAGTTTTGGTGCGGAAGCCATACAAACATTCCTGAAGAAATAGCTTCTTTTAACTTGTTTTTCTTTCTATGGTCAAACACGCACACACGAAAGAATCTGCATCCAAAAGGACAATTTATATTTATTGAAATTTGATACTTAAAATAATTGCTTTATAAATATAATATATATATATATATAGATAGATAGATATTGGAATCCTACCTATGCATGGTCAATGCGAAGAAGTCATCCGAATCCCTGCACGTATGGAGAGGAAGAGATGCACGAGACATCGCACATTCGTGTTTACTCCAACAACAACAACAACACCCACCTATCTCGTCCCATTACCAGTCCAGCAACTCAGAGCAAACACCATTGCCTTCCAATATTTCTCTCTCTCCATGCTACCCAGTGAGCCTTGTACGTCTTGCTGAGGAGGTCCCCAGTGGTGCCGGCTCTCCATTTCGTCCTTACCACAGCAACCTAATGTGGCGGCCCCTTTACGTACTTAACGTTTCCTCCAGGGGTTGTTAGTTTGACCACATGCCCTATAGTCTCGCTAAACGAGGAAGCACATCGATTACCTTTGATTGTAGAAAAGTAATGGGCCCTACTACCTCACTTTAACAACCACAGCTTGTACCCAATATGAGCTCGCATGTGTTTACCCAGTTCAATAAGCCGTCCCCAGACGCGATATGAATCCGATTCCTAAATCCTCCAAAGTGCGAAAAAAACAGAAAGAACGGGATTCCCTCCTGTGGAAACTGGAAACCCCTGATGGATTGTCTTTTCAAGATATGGAAAGAATACTCTTTGCTTTTACGATTTTTTTTAAAATGCCCCCCCCCCCCCCCCCACGTTTGACTAGAAGCATGTAAAGTCAAGCTATTGTAAACAATTTAGTTGTAAAGTATAATGTATAAAGGGCCATCTCAACCTAGTTGAAGTTACATGCAAGAATAATGTCTCGAACAATATAATATAACACTGGTGATGTTAGGAATATTAGTTTAAGGAAAATTCCTCGAGGCATTACTAAAAATGCCGAGCACGCAGTTACTCATAGGGTTTTACCTAAACTTGACACATAAGCCTAAGTGGTACCGTAATGGGCCATAAGCGGAGAAATTTACCTTGTCTAAGAGAAAGCTGCGTAAATGGATTTTGGTGATACAGTTTAGGCTACCCTCTTTATAGGGATGGTCTTAACATAAAATCATGTGTTACAAATTTCGGTATCAGAATAACTTATTGGCAACCCCGTTACCTTGCAGGAATCAAAAGGTTGGATATTGCTGATTACGGGTTTGTTCTCTATTACGAGCGACATCATAAAGCTTCCTGGATGTACTAATTGTCATAGTGGCTCTGGTAGTGTTACACATTTCACAGCCAATATCATGAATTTCACTATCAAGAACAGCTCCACTTGTATCCTGTAAATCTCAAAGAAATGTGAAAGGGAGAAAAAAAGTGCAAAAATTACGCATTGCTGATTTATAAATGGCTACAGCAACATATTTACGGTTTTTTGTGCCGTGTATCGGCAGTCTTCTTGTATTTTCAAGACTCCAAGAAGCCCTTAGAGAAGGCGAAAGTATCTGTATTGTTTATGCTTTGTATTTTAATTTTCATCCGGCAAATGGATTTGCAAGATAAAAAAGCATACAAAAGGTGATAAAATGGAATACTTTTCATCGTGCACCCTAAAACAAGAATAAGTAAATACATCAACCTTAAAGTTTTTTACCTCCGGAAAAGGAAGATACTCTCGCATTTACAAAGGTATATCAGTCAAGAAACCTAAAAATGCTATACATTAGTGCTACAGCGAAGCGTACGTCCTTATATAAATGTGTAGGGATAATGAGAAGCTTTTGCACGTTTTTACAGATCCATAAATATTTCGTCATGTGGATTGTGTCGAAGTAACCACTTGGCTAAGTGTTCAGTTGGATTTTCAGGACGCTGCTCACAAACCTCAACTAATCCTTTGCTAAGCAATGGCATTACCTGTTTCATTAAAAATTTTCGAAGGGGATCCTTCCTCTCCTCGAGAGCTGCACGATCCGCAGCTTGGATAGAGAGCAAATCGTTGCTTGTGCTTTCTCGGGCGATAAGTTCTTCTTCATAAGCCTCTTGTTCGCGATTGCGAGCCTCTTGCTCGAGACTCTTCTTTTCACTGATTCGTTCCTCTTCCAAGCGGACGCGGCGAACCGTTTCCTTATGCACCTCCAGTGGTGATTTACCAAAATAATGAGGGGGTCCCAATTTTTGCTGAGCCGTGAGCTCCAAAACACTCGTTGGAGGAAGTTCGTATTTAGAGCTCGGAGCAGGCGGAGGAATCAGTGGTTCCTTTTGGACGTTAATCTGGTGAACTCGAATACGACGACCACCTGGGGTGATGCTGGTTGAAACCGTTACGGCGCACTCAAGGTAGTTAAGCATACTGTACAATTGCCCATTGACAGACTTCAACGTCACCACACTGGCGCTCCGCATTCGACCGGTAAGACTGGCATCGTACATGGCACCGAATCCCCGCTTAAACTCCTCAAGCTCCTCATTGAACGTCTCAATCGTCTTTTTGTGGGGTTCACCTGTTAACATCGAAAAAGAAGTTATGGTATTTTTCTTCCACGTTGCTGACGCTTCCATTGCGCCATCATTTGGAGGAAGCACGCCCGAATTTCCTGGGATCAAATTATCAGTCACACATGTATCAGAAAAAGGGGTAAGTGCTTTGAGCCCAGAGAAAGCATTCCAACGCTTGAGAAGATACTCATCATCCGCACAAAGTATCAGGACGTCGTCCGGAAGACGACCCTCGTCCGAGAGCTCCTGATTCCATGCCACGTGTTGGCTATCCTCAGCTTCTTTGTTCTCGTTGCTGGGGTCAGTACCCTGTGTTGGTGCGGGGGAACGCGGGTTAAGTGCCTCTTCCTCCGTGGCAGGTGCAATGAGAGGTTCAAATCCGAAGCTGTACCTCGCCTGCTGCAGATTTTGCGGGAAACTAACAAGAATATAGCCTTGATTGCGACAGTCTGGCCAAGCCAATCGCCACCTCAGCATCAAAGCAAGCCCTTGGTCCTGAAAGGGGGCATCTTGTAAGGCCTCCTTGGCTTGCTGCAGCTCCTCTTCCTCTTTCTTCCGCTGCTGTTCCTTCGCAAGTCGCTTTTTCGATAAGCTTGATTTGTTCACCGTACGTTTACTAGTGGTAGCGGCATTTGCGAGATCATCTGCTCCCACTGTTGAAAGTCTCACTTTCATGAGCAAAATACGCTCCATTTCCGCAATTTTATTGCGCCACCGCTCCACCAAAGGGCTGTTCGCTATTTTTTCCTCTATGACCTGCTCCACCTCGTTCAGCTCCTCAGACGAGAGAGTACACGGCGGCGCGAGGTCGCTCTCGCCGTCGTCATCATCGGCTACGACGCTGGCGCGGTACACGTAGCCATATTGGGCATCCTTCCGGCCAACAGGATTGGAAAGTCGGTGTTTTCCATTTATTTGCATTGCATTCCTTTCCTCCTCCTGTGCCTCTTGCCCATCTTCCTCTCCTGTTGCTTGCAGTTGTTCTGCCAGCATGGCTCTCCTTTTCTGAAGCCGCGCTGCTCGCCTTTTGCGGCTTGTCTTAATCACCAACCGACGTTCCTCTTCACATCGGATTAGCTCTGTACGGTAGTCCTCTAATTTTTTCTTACACTCGCGCAAATATTGACGAAAGGCCTCGACGACGTCATCAATACGAAAGACAGGTATCTTATAGTAGCGAGCTAGCATAGCAGCGAGGTAAGACTTACCGGAAAGTGGGGGTCCAAGGATCAGCACACGTTTGGGGGTTACATTTCGTGCGACGCGGAACTCCAGGGAAATCTTTTCAATATTTCGCTTAAAACCTCCTTCTGAGACCCACGTCCCTGTTTCCTTTGTCCCATTGCTCATGACTTCATTCAGGTACTGAGCGTTTGCTTCAAGCTTGAGCTGCGCCCTTCCCTCCACGGGCAATGGCACCTCATCCATCTCCATGATGGTCTTGATTGCGCCGCGCTCCAAGCACAAATCAATCGTAAAGTGTTCAATATTGCTATACAACGCGCTGTCGGCGGGTTTGACCACCTGCAAGGCACAGGCCCCCCCAAACGCCCGATTGATCGCTTTAATAATGTCCCCCCAGGAGAGCTGCGTGTCGCTGTCGGTGGCGAAAATGTACCGCTGTGGGGGTAGCACCTGCGATGGGCAAGACAGGAGTTTTCGCGTAAAGGTCGCCAAATCCTTTACGTGAATCATCGGCACACGCTGCTCGCCGGTGCCGAAAATTGGCAGCGTGGGATTCGGCTCTTCCCCTTGCTTCTCCATCGTGGCATTCCAGGATTGGCGGAAGAACGGCTCGAGAATATCCTCGCCCTCACCGTAGGCCAGACCGGCGAAAATGACAAAAGTATCGAGTGGCAGTCCATGGGCGCGATGCGCCGCAGCCACGGCTTTCTCTGCATCACGCCAGTTAAAGTATTTGATATGCGGAATGCGGCGGTTATACTGGTCCTCTGTTAGTATTTCGTTCTTGCCGACGGTCTTGTCAAATTCAATCCCTTCACCTTGCTCCCCTTCCTCGTCGTCGCTTCCCTCAATTTCACCCAGCAAAGAAGCCCTGTCACCCTCCGGGGGCGGTGGATACGGCGCGTCGATTTCAACATCCTCATCATTATCCTCTAGCCTGTTGCCTGGATCGTCATTCTCCTCATCCTGTACATGTTCTGTTTCCACATCTTGTGGAAACGATAATCCGTGGAGTGGGGGCGTCGCAAACCAGCTCATAAAGTTAGAAAGGAGTACAAATCTCTTAGGTTTATGGAAAAAGGAAGAGTTCGTTTTTTCTGAGGAATATAAAACTTCGGAAGTTGGGGAGGATAGCTTCGAGTGCCCTTGCTGGTTTTGGAAAATCTGTAGAATGTCAAAAACGTCTTGGGTCTCTCGTTGCTCTACCACAATCCATTCACATTCCCTGAGAGCTGCTTGCACAGCAGCGCCGTCACGTCGCCAAAAAAATCTACAAGAAATCATAGTAGTGGGCGAAGTACCCCCTGCCACTATTGAAGGCTCAAGCTGTTCTATTTCAGTTTTTTGTTTACTCCGATCCGAATAGTGTCTTTTTTCTGAATCACTACAGACGGATGCCCTGTCACTTGTAGCCAGTAGGTCATGCTGCTCAGTCAGGCTTGCAATATTGTCGTTATCCCAAACACATCCATGGACGGAAAAAAGGGTTGGCTTATGTTCAAACTGCCGAAGGAGTTGCTTCCCGATATAAGTATCTACATAAGCAAGGAAGACGTTTATGGGCATAATTAGTCACAGGACAATTCCTTTCCCTACTTCTACCCGATTTGTTATTATACTCGATTTGTGAGGACTCGAGTCATTAGAAAAAGTTTTGTTGCGTACAACATTCATAGATTGAAAAAGAGAAGAATGGTTAACGAGAAAGGCAAAAAAAAAAGCAAGAAATATCGACATAATGAGAAGTTCTATTGTCTGCAAAAGCGTAGATGTATAAAGGTGTATATTCTTTGATTATTCTGTTTCTTTTTACTGTTACTGACACTGAATATCTAACAGAAAGACTGTGTAACTCGATAATAGAAATGCTAACAAGGGGACGGCTGAACAAAGAAATTACCTAATGGTTTACAAATTCAGACCTAAACGCTCTTTATACTATCGTAGGTTAGCCCCGCCAAATGCGAATATTTATAGGAAGAATGAAGAAGTTACCTCTGTTAGGAGAGCATACACAAGGAAAATACGCGCATCTAAAATATATCGAAGATAGTTTCCATTTAAAACCCTTCTGCTATGCATATCCTCCCTATTTGAACTCACTTCGTAGAACGAAATGAGATCACTCCCCTTTCCCGAGCACATTTAAAATAGAGATTTCTTACCATACCGCTCCAATTAATTAAAAATAATATGTCCACGCATTTTATCAACTACTCAAAAGAAAAAAAATCATGAATCACAGTTTGTTTCGTATTTGCATTCAACTCCGTTTTCGGTCATTAACTAATCTTCTAATATATCTTCAATTAGTTTCTTGACTAAACGGTATTTGTTTTTACTTTTACGGTCAAGTGTACTGATGTCAATCTCCCCTAAGTAGCCTTGCACTGTTTTTATCTCACGTTTAGTCGTTTCAAATGCTTTAGCTTGTCGTTCGTCCTTAATGGCCTGCTCTTTAATACTCTTTAAGCGATCGTCCCAGTTGACATAAAAGTGATGAAGCATACTTATACGCATCACAATACTGCTTGGGTCACTATTAAGTTCAAACGTCAGCTGCAGACATAAACTGAGGAAAACTGGAAGGCTTAGCGTGTTAGGGGCCGTCAAGACAGAGATGTTCTCTTGGCAAATATTGCTTTCCAGAAACCTCAACAGCGCAGTGATGTCGTTCGACTCTAATAACATAATGAGAGCTCCCGCCCATTCGCCAGTTTCGGCCTGTGCGACGGCGTGAGCGACGAGCGTGTCGGGATCCACTAGCATCATCTGAACCGGGCTCTGTAGCGCCACCAAGGACATCTTCACATCCGCGACTTCACGTTTAAGCTCATCGATGCCCTTGTTAATGGACGCGGCAAAGCTCCGTGCTTGCTGAACCGCCAACTGCGTCTCGCTGGACGAGGACTCAAGGATTGGCTTCATCTGCGCATGGAGTCCGCGTACGGCGACTAACATTTGCCGCGACGAAGCCTCAAGATCAGCCCGAAATTGTTTCGCCGCATCCGTGGACGAGATGTTTCCGACCCCCACGTCCGCGGCCTCCGAGTGAGCCAGACTCGACAAGACCCTCTCGGCGGAACTTTTAAGATGCTTTTGCAGGCACACCTTGAGAGCGGCCGCGGCCGCGGCGGCGCTTTCTCCTTTAACCTCCTTCACGAAGTTCGTGATGCACTGGATCAGCTCCTGATGCTGTTCGGACAGGAAGCCAGGCTCCGCACGCTGCTCAGGACTCCCCACGGTACGACCGGAGGGGGTCGACTGCAGCCGACTCTGATTTCGCGCGGCAAATCGACGGCCCGTCGACTGCGCCTCCTCGCGAAAGCGGGAATCCTGAAACATGCGAAGGTTGTCGGAGGCACTTTTCTGCGCATTCGCAAGCTCGGCATCGAACTGAAGAAGTTGTTCGCAGAATTTCGACGTCTGCTGTCGAACCACCTTTCCCGCACTTGCTTCGGAAATGGTGTTGGTGATTTTATTGTCACCTAAAAGCGATGACGAAACAGCAGTGAGCTGCGTGCTGGCTCCGGCTCGGCCGCTCGCTTCATTAAACTTATCCGTCAGACCCGTAGAGGACGGCTTTGTAAACCAGTTAGAACTCGAAACCACGACAGAATTTTTGTCAGCGCCCGAGGAGCTCGGTGTGTTCGATGCCCCCATAAGCTTGGTGCTGTCTAGCATGGCCTGGAAAAATCCTTCTTGGGTGCGAAAGGTGAGAAACAGCTCGTAGCTAACGGACTTACTTTGCGCGCTCTCGGCAACCTTTCGGATACTGGCCGCACAGCATAGCGCAGGGCCCTGCGTCTTCCAAGTCGTCATCCGGTGCACCTTGAAGAGGGTGTGGTGTAATTCAATGACAACCGCAAACGCGTGTTGGCGTGAGGTGAGGACGATGTATTCCTCGCCTGGCGTAATGCCAATTTCGAACTCTCCAGCTGGAGGCGTCGATTTGTCGTCCTTGTTCACAATAGTGATCTCCTGCTTAAGGTTAAACCGCTGGGTCTCGGTATTGAAGGACCAAAACCTCAGCTCCGAGTTGTTGCGCGCAGTAGTCAGCATGTAAACAGACCCGCTCTCCTTTTCCTCCTCGAACGTGTGGAGATGGAAAAAACGCGCAAAGATTGGAACGGCGTCTGCGTGGGGTTCCCACGCCTTGCTGAGCACACGCTTGTGGGTTTGCGAGGAAATAAGCTCTAAGTGAGTATTTTTGGAGGGAAGAACGATTAGATTTGTCTGGTGGTGATAGTCAAAAGTGGGGTATCGTACTACAGTCTTGGGCGCCAGGCTTGCTATCTCTAACAGTTCCTCTGTAGCTTCGTTGACTTCAAATACATGGCTTTCGCTGAGCAAAAAAACCTTTCCGAAATCACTTGTGACAGCGTATAATTCTTCAGAAAACATGGATTCCTTCACAGAAATCGATAACTCCCCAGTGGCAAGGATTTGAGGCGATAAAATAGCTAATTCTTTGCCGCCTACGGCAAAAAATAGCAAAGGGTGGCTGGGATGCGACTCGGTAGAGCCGAGGTGACGAATTGCTTCCATCTTTAACATGGTATCTATGTATTTTCCCTGACGACTGAGAAATCGGATAGCGTTGGGAAGCTTTACATTCATGCACAAAAGCTTACGGCATTCGGTAACAACCGGTCGAACGTCTTTGGAATACTGAGTTGCTGATGTTTTGCTTAAAGGGTAGAGTGATTTACATGGGACAGCGTCTGCCTCCCCCGTACAGTACGTCAGAGTAGCCATGGTAGTGAATATATTTGAACAAACCCCTTGGATGCTATATAGTTTCAAATAAAAATTGGGTAACTTCAAAGACCGAAAGCTACAACTTTTTTGTTGCGTCTGAACGAAACTAAAAACTAAAAGAGGGAACAAATTAATCAAAATAAAAAGACAAATATTTTGACCATCAATTGTACTGTTGAAGCTTTTCTTTAGGGAATAGGGTGTTGGATTATACCTAATATGGTGATTCACGTGTCGCTATTTTTAGACAATTTCAAATAGCCAACCTGACGTAATTTTTACACGCATGAGTATATTTTTATTTTTTAAATCAAGTAAGTATCACTTCAATCGACCATAATGTTTCCAACTTTTAAATGCCATAATCTTTCACCTGATTTGAATTCGGAAACCTCTGCTATTACGCGTTGTACGATTTGCGGAGGGATACCTTGCTGTTCTGGTTGTGGGTTATCGGAAGACACGTCTTCTTTGTGTTCCTTCTTTATTCCATTTAGTTGACTGAGGACAGCTCGAGTTTCAAATATTTTTAACTCTAATAGTACTGCAAGAATGAGTGGACGGTGCCGATCGACAGAAGGTTCACCTAATGTCTTCAAGACCCACGTGGTGTTCGTAAAAGGCTGCACCTGAGATTGCAAAGCGGCACTAAGCATTTGATTTGTGGCGTTAGGGTAATGAGACTCCCTCGCCTTCAGCACTAATTCTTTTGCACGTAACTTATTGATCACACCATGCTCCGCAAAAAGAATTCGAATGTATTGCTGAATTGGCGCAAGATCCTGCCCAGTAAACGTATCCGCCACATTTTTGTGGCTACCTGAAGAAGCACTATTCGATATTGAACTCCTATTCATGCTGTTAGCATTATTATTAATATCAAAGCGATTTATAAGAAACAGGGTCGGAGATGCTTGTCCGGAATTAATATAAAGAAGATGATTAAGAATTTGCGATGCCCTATTAGCCCACAACTCCCGTTGAGTGGCTATTTCGCATTGAAAACGATCTTCGATGGAACTTATATTTTTTGAATATTCAGTACTATCCTCAGGAACGTAGCGCAGCCTCCAGCGTCTTTTCTCTGGGTCAGGTTCTCCGGAGTTAAGTACTGCAATGGTTTCAAGAATTTCTTTTATAGAACGACGCAGGTTAGATGTATTTACCAAGCTGTTTAGCTGTGATCGCTTAAGAGAGCCGTCAGATGAACGCTGAAATTCCAAGAGTATAACTTCTCTTAAAGCAGCAATAGATCCCTTGAATCGTTCTGAAAAGCAACAAACCCATACTCCATGCATATACACTGCGGTTGACTTCAAAGATTCCATGATACTCGCTTTAGATACGCGGTTGTCCAGGGTTGTGGAATTTGGCTCTGACAAATTTTCTCTGAGGATTTCAAGTGTCAGGACCTGAGATCTCTGCAGCATGTTACTGACCTGCTCCAAAATGGTATAGGAAGCTGCAAAGCGTCGAATAATAGACGGCAAAGCGTTCTCGCCGGCACAAATGCCACCGGAATGACAAAGTTCAGATGGGTAAAAGCTGTTTTCAATCTGAGCTTCCCTCGCCTTTGAAAGAGTCGTGTATGATGCGTTTTCTTTTGTGGAACAAATAAGTCTTTTTTTGACGTTGCAACTGTCTTCAGACCTCGAAAAGTAAAACTTAAACTCCACTGCAGTATCTGCGTCAGAATTAAGCATCACACTTCTTTGACGCAAGAGTTCTTTCTGCAATCGAATAGATGCGAAAATACCTGAAACAGCACTTGTTGTTTGTGTGCTACAGTGTTCTTGGCTCACGCGAACTGCCCCTCCGTGCAACTTTGCGCCATCATCGCCGTCACCTAATTTGGATGGAAGAACGGGTAAAAATTGTTGAATAGAGGAAACCGGTGACAGATGCAGGCCACCGCCGTGGAAGTAGCCAATTACGTAGTCTGAATGAAAAACAAATGGTTTCGACTTGAGGGAAAATGAATAGGTGTGTTCTCTACCAGCCAAACCGTTTTTATTTTCGTCAACTGCGTCTGACCTAAATGATTTTGAATTGAAGGTATCAAGTGTGCACCGCATCGTGAGACGGGAGTTAGCGTTTATTAAGGCTTTATTTCCGCTGCTTGCATTTGACGAAGAGATGCCCGAGCTAAAACCCTCAGTAGAAAAAAGTTTTATGTCGTTTGCTTCATATGGTCTTTTGCTTTGCCTATGCGGGTATTGGAAAATATGTGTCTGGTGTAGAAGAGATGGTGTAAAATATACACTGAAAGACGCTAATACTTCATCGTCCTCGATTTTCTTTGAACGACGGCCAAAGTGCATAAGCTATGCTTAAGTATTTTGCCGTTGTCTAAGAGAGTATAAAATTGAAGCAGCTTTATTGTTAAAGCAAATGTTATAGCACTAACTTACTTTCAATGGGCTTCCTGTTTTTTTTTTGCTTGACTTTACTTATATTGACCCTTAAATATATGTCGAGTTATTTAAATAAATAACAAACCTTATGCAAGTAAAAAAAAAAAAAAAAAAGCAGCATCGCATCGCACGAAAACGGGAAAAAAATCGGACGATTTCCACACTCATTTTTGAATATATTAATAAAACATTTTTTCCAGTATAATTATTTCTGTTAGCAAATAAAAATATTGCCATACCATTCTGAGGTTAAAGAATAATCTTTAAAAATAAGAAAATATCATTGCAAAAGGCCGGTAAAAAAAAAAAAGGTAAACCTATCCAGGTGCCTTACATCAGAAACGAATACAAAAATATTGAAATACATATGCTGTAAATGAGATTTACGACGATTTTTTCCCAACGGACAAAATATGATACGCTCATTTAATCAAGAAACAATGGTCTTAATATAATGATTTAAGTGAAAGAAATGAACAAAGTCTAGAATGAGAATATCATTTGTAATAGAACCATGTTGCGTTCATACTCGCATAAAAACACCAAAAGAAGGTTATTCATGCCGAAACGAATTATCATTAATATTTTGTCTGTTTCTTAATTTATTTTTTAAAGCTATTTTTTTAATATGGAAAGTTACAGAATTTTGAGGGAAATTGAATGGTGACCGTCTGCCTACTTATATTATCATTTTTCATCTTCATTATTTTTATTTGCTTTTTATCACGATTGGTAGCATTACGTCTAGATAATATAGACACTAATATCACTAGTAATGCAATATCAATATTTAAGTTTAGAAAAGCGTATTCGTCTGACACCAGATGTAAAAAGTACCAGTGACATAATCGAAGATAATGATGAAAAAAGGATATTTTAAGTAGCCAAGAGAAGAGGTTCCGTGTAAATTAAACCTTATTTATTGTTAAAGAAATAATAATAAAAGCTATGTCTTATCGTATAGCAGTGTCCATAAAATTAGCCCTTAATGGTTGGAGCCACATGACTAACTCTATTTGCGTAATATCATTTCTTTCTAGATACAAAGCTTAACAGTACTGAACTTGTGAATAGACATCCATAAAGATAGAGGACCGACATCGGCGGATTTTTTTTTTGAAAAAAAATACATACAAACAGCCTTAAATAGAGAAGTTCCACATACAAGATTTTCCTCCCATGTTTTCCTTTTCCCCGCCCTTGCTATTATCAAAAATCAGTAATTTTTATAAACCAAGGCCGATGCAAATAAGCGAAAGGTGGGGGGAGGGGGAGCCTAACCCGAAAGAAAAGCTCTCCCACAATTTCAATTCCCGGGCTCCTCCGCAATGTCTCACCCCACACCCCTAGAATAATTATTCTTTGTGGGCACAGTTCTAGATTTTGATTTGTTATCATTATCACTTTCGAATTAGGAAAAGGACTAAAACTATTGAAGTAAACATTGGACCACCACACACAACCCTCAACATTTCTTCACCCCCCCACCCCCCGCTCAGGGTACAAATTCGAAGCGCCCCNCCCCCACCCCACCAGCGCAGAGAAAGACCTTTCGTAAAAAAATTCAGGTTGGGGTGGCGTATTTCGTATTTCCGTCTCTGTCGTGTATGCTCTGCATTAGAAACAGGTTTTCGGTTAGATATCTATCTATATGCATCTGTCTATATATGTTGGATAGGGTTATTCCATTATTCTCCCATAACGGGCGTGGGTGGGTTTTCAGAACTGCATCAGTAGGGGGTATTAAAGTTAATATAGTCCAGTTTGTTTGGGATCAAAGGTAAAGATTTCACTTTTGTTCACCTCATACGATATCGCCCACGGGGTCTCCACGGCGATTATGCATTTTCTTTTCCCCAACAGGCCCCTTAGACTTTGGAAACTGAATACTCCTAGGAAACAATATGTCACTGCTTTTAGAATGTATTTTCTATTGACTACTTTACTTGAGAGCGTGAAGCGTTTCTAATGAAGACCTTTTTCTTTTTATGTTTCTTAAACCCAGAGGAAAATCTAGAGTCGTTTGCTCTATACCAACTATCAACCTATGAAAAAAGTAGTTGACATTTAACGATCTGCATCGTTCATACGTTGTTGTGAACATGGTGTGACTACGAAACTGAAGAAGAAAAAGCCTTTTTCCTCCGTTAGCAGTTTTAGTTATTTAAAAAAATCATTCATTTAATAAAAAGTTTATATCTTTGTAAAAATTTTATTTATTTTTCTGATTAATAAAAATTTATCAATATTGGATTTCTATAATAATATTAAGTTTGTTTATTGTAAACTCTTTATTTCTACATGCTACCATTTATTTCCTTAGAAATTCTTCAAATGAACATTTTTTTCGTACTTTTTTATTTTAATCGGAGTTTTTATGTAACTACAAGGAGCAATGAATTTCTTTTATAATTTTTATTTTCTTCCAAAAATATCAGTTTTATTTGATTTCACTTCAGAATTACGTGTATACTTAAAATACTTACCACAAAACATTTAAATACCCCAATCCTGTATTTACATAGAATTCAAACATATATCCACCAAATTTTGGACCTATAGAGCTATTATGTCTTTCCATATTGGAGCTTTAGTTGAGTATTGAGATTTCCCGCTTTTTTTTACCATACGATGTTTTCCCTTTATAAGTTTTATTTATTTATACTAACATTTCATTGCAAACAAGATTAATCATAAAAATAGTAACTCCTTTGTCGTGTTCGTATTTTTAATTAACTGAATAGTAGATGTTTGGATGAACCATCTACATCTTAAATGATGTCAGTTTCCCACTTCATTCTGAGTCAAAAAAAAGTGTGCATGTATCATTTTCCATTTATTGTTTAAATAATTTTCACATTTTTGCATTCTTTATTTTTAAAGTCTATCCATTTCATAGGTTCAAATAAGCTTCACTAATAACCTTTTAGTTTGGCCAGAAATATTTCTTATACGCTTAACGTTTTTTTTTTTCAAGAACTCAAGGACTTTTCTATTACCTTAAAAATTAAACTATTTGATTTTTAAAATACCAAGGGACACTAAATTATCCAAATAATAACAATAATGGCGAACCGTTTCATTATTGGATTTCTAGGTTGTGGAAACTTAGCGGAATGTATCTTGTCTGGGATTTTAAATTTGGGATTTACAACTCATGATAGAATTTACATTTGCAATCGCACTGAGGCTAGCATGAATCGGATTTGCGAAAAATATCAGGTAAGACGTGCTGATGCTACTGAACTTGTAAGAGTAAGTGATATAATTTTGATAGGTGTTAAGCCATACGATGTGGCCGGCGTTCTTGCTGATATTAGTGAGGAAGTGACGAGTGATAAGATAATTGTTTCCCTGGCGGCGGGAATAACAATCAAGACTATAGAGGACAAATTGCCACCTCTCTCTAAGGTTATACGAGCGATGCCCAATGTTTCCTCCTCTGTTTGTTGTGGCTCAACATGCGTCGTACCGAATAAGGAAACCAATGACAGTGATGTATCATTAGTTGTTGACCTATTTAATTCAGTTGGTAAGACCGTGATACTGCCCGAGTCAGCTATGCATGGATTCATTGCACTTTGTGGCTCATCACCAGCATTCGTTTTTATGTTTATCGAGGCGCTTAGTGATGGGGCTGTTCGGTTAGGATTACCACGCCAGTTGTCGTATGATATGGCAACTCAAACTGTCATGGGTGCCGCAAAAATGTTGCAGGAAACCGGTAAAGTTCCAGCCCAACTGAAAGATATGGTATCCTCTCCTGGAGGAACTACCATCGAAGCATTGAGCACACTCGAAAAAGGCTCCTTCAGATCTTTGGTAATCGAAGCAATGTACGATTGTGCTGAAAAATCAAAAATGATGGAGCGTTGCAATAAGTAAAAAAAAAGTATTGCTTCCCCGTTTACTATAGTTTAAAATGACTATTTAGCGAGGGCGATGCGTTTTATTATTATTCTACTTTGAACCTCATAAAGAAAAAAAAAGGAAAAATCCTGTTTGGTATTCGTATTTGAATATTTTTTAAATGTTATCCTATTCCTGTGTTATATATACTCGATTATCAAAAATTGCATTTTTATCTCCAATTATTTTATTTATTGTTGTCTCTTTTCTTTTCTTTTTTTTTTACATAGTCTCAATTTTTCAAGATGGTCAACTTCCCGAAGAAGAAGGTTTTGCACTGCCCCGACAAGCGCTGCAATACGCACAAGACCTTTAAGGTGGTCCAGTACAAGGCCGGCAAGGCCCGCCTGTACGCTCGTGGTAAGCGTCGCTACGATCGCAAACAGTCCGGTTATGGTGGTCAGACGAAGCCCATTTTCCACAAGAAGGCGAAGACCACGAAGAAGATTGTCCTGAAGCTTCAGTGCTCCGGCTGCAAGTCCATCATCCAGAGCGTCCTCAAGCGCACGAAGCACTTTGAGCTGAATGACAAAAAGAAGACTGGCAACAAGGACCCCACCTGGTAAAGTAAGTTAAGGCCCAGGATATTTCATTGAGATGATAATTTTTATTTATTAATAAAATTTTCAAAACAACAACAACTAATTGGCATAGTATATTCTTTGGATTTTCTTCTCTTTTAAAAAATTCCTTATGATGCATCCCTCAACTGCTTTTATTTTTTTTCTTATTTATTTTAATGAATCTTATGATATAGATAAATCTTAATTTATTTTTATATTTGAAATAGTAAGCACATCACTTCTACATATTTTCTATCGCTTACCATGAGTTCAAACCTTGCATACATTAACCCCGGTGGGAGTCAAGCGCGAAAGGTTAATGCGCTCGATATCAATATGATAGCTGCGCGGGGCCTACAGGAAGTCCTTAAAACCAATTTGGGCCCACGTGGTACGATGAAAATGCTCGTTTCGGGCGCGGGGCTCATCAAGATCACCAAGGATGGAAATACGCTCCTTGGCGAGATGCAAATTCAACACCCAACCGCGGCACTCATCGCCCGCGCGGCGACGGCGATCGACGATATTACGGGGGATGGTACGACGAGTATGGTGTTGGTGATTGGCGAGATGATGCGTCAGTGCGAGCGCTACGTCAACGAAGGGATCCACCCCCGCGTGTTGACGGAGGGGCTGCACCTCGCGAATAAAGAGGCCGTTAAATTTCTACAGCTCAATACCGTTAGCATCCCAAAAGAGGAGCGCCGTGAGTACTTGACGAATGTCGCTCGCAGCGCGCTCAGCACGAAAGTGACCCCCTCGCTCTCCGGCATCATTTCCGAGGCCGTGGTAGACGCCGTCTACGCGGTCGCGGAGGAGGGGAAAGAAGTGGATCTTCACATGGTAGAGGTGATGCACATGAAGCACCGGCTCAGCTCCGACACGCGTTTTGTCAACGGGCTCGTTTTGGACCACGGCGGGCGAAACCCGGATATGCCCAAGTATTTGGAAAACGCGTATATCCTGACGTGCAATGTCTCCCTCGAGTATGAGCGGTCGGAACTCACAACGGGGTTCTATTACAAGAATCCGACGGAAAAGGCCCGTATGGTGGAGGCAGAGCGCAAAATGACGGACGATCGAACCAGGCAGATTATTCAATTAAAGAAGGAAGTTTGTACAAAGGAAAATGGTCGAACCTTTGTAGTGATTAATCAAAAAGGAATTGACCCGATTGCCTTGGAAATGTTTGCAAAGGAGGGGATATTGGCCCTACGACGTGCGAAGCGCCGTAATATGGAGCGTTTGGTTCTTGCCTGTGGTGGCGAGGCCGTTAATACAACGGATAATTTGACTCCTGGGATTTTAGGCGAAGCTGGTCTCGTTCAAGTGCACACACTGGGCGACGACACGTATACATTTGTGGAGGATGCGAAGATGGGGAAAAGCTGTACGCTACTGGTAAAGGGCCCGAATGATCACACTATCGCTCAAATTAAGGATGCCGTTCGGGATGGCCTTCGCGCAGTCAAGAATGCGTACGAGTCTTCCGCTGTTGTTGCGGGCGCTGGTGCTTTCGAAATTGCCCTGCACGAACACTTGTGCGATTTTGAAAAATCCGTGAGTGGGAAGCAAAAGATGGGCATAACGGCATATGCGAATGCGCTACTTGTTATTCCAAAGGTACTTGCAGAGAATTCGGGCTTGGATGTCCAGGAATCCCTCATCACCTTACAGGAAAAAAGCAGCGCCGCTCGAAAAGAGGGTAAATGGGTCGGACTCTGCATAGATTCTGGAGACGTCCAAGATCCAATCGCGGCTGGTGTTTTGGATAGCGTTATTGTAAAAAAGAACTTGCTAGAATCTAGCGGTGAGATTGTTTCTCAGCTTATTCTTGTGGATGAGGTTATGAAGGCAGGTCGTCGCGGCGCTGGAGGTCCACCACAGGGATAAAGAAAGCCCCTTCTCCTCTCTTTATATGTGGGGATGAGCATGCATATATATATATATATATATGCACGTTCAGTATTATGAATAACACCATTATTATTTGATTACCTAAGACTGAAGAGTGTTGAAAAGATCAGAATTTCGCGAAGTTCTTATTATTGTAGCGTGGTGCTAAAAAAAAGAGGCAGAGTATTTTGTATAGCGTGGCAAGTTATCTATTCAACATAAAGTGTGGTTTTAAGCTAAGAGCTAATATCCTAAAAAAAAAAAGGAAAAAAAGAATAAGTAAATAGCTGTATTGAAAGGATAAGACTTTTTTTCTTATGTGTTAACAAGCTATACAAAGCTAATAGTTGCATTTCGCTGATTTCTATGCAAATTGGAGCAACTAAGAAAAATGACATATCTGAATGGTTTCATTTTATCATAGCTTTCTTCACCCCTTTTGTTAAGTTTTTCCCTTTAGAAGTATTCTTTTGTCCTCCTGTAGCTACTTTTTCGTTATCTTTTTTTTTGTAAATCCAGATTAATACCCTAACCACTTTTAGGCAAAATCCTTTTCTGTAGGACAACATTCCCATCATTACGGTTTTGTAAGAGTGGAAAGGATGGTCAAAAACGACAAGGAGGAAGCCCCCACCGATAAGCGCGTTATTTGGCTTGAGCAACGCATCACCATTGCCCTTCGGCCAAAGGTAAACGACATTAAAAAGTTCTTAGAGAATGAGGAAAACCGCGCACAAATTTCCGAATTCCTTGATGTCGCGGATGCACAACATCTCTATGTATATCAATTATCCAACGGCACCCTTTTGGCAAGGAATGATGCCCCTGAAGAAATTAAAAAGAAGGGCATGTACTTTAGCAAGATGAAGCGCGAAAAGATAACCGATGAACCTCAGATGAAGGATATCATCACGTTTGGGGATCTGACCCCAGACACCATTGACTCCATCAGCATTCTCACGCGTGATATTTATGCCCCAATCCTGAAAGGTGACAAGCGCAACATGAGTAGCATCCCAGATGTTACGGTCGATGAGCTCCTAAATGATACCAACGATCTTATCGCCAAACTTCTCGTGGCTCTTGGCCTTTCACAAGGCAAGACATTCCTGCCCGTGCCGAATGTGGAGTTGCCTGAATGCACTGACGGCACCTCAATCGACAAGGAGTTGCTGTATACGCTTGAAAACTCAATCGTGGCGTGGTCTTCGCAGATCAAGGCAGCTATTTCTTCTTCTCCAGAGGAGTTGGAGGCTGCGGCCACGCAAACCGGTCACTACCCCTCCCCTGTGGACGAAATTACGTTTTGGAAGAACAAATCGGAAAACCTGACGAATCTCGAGGAGCAGCTCTACTCCGTGAAGCCACTCAAAATACTCGTTACGCTGAAGCGGGAGAACAGTAGCTATTACTCATCCTTTATGCAGCTCATGAGCTTGCTCAAAGAGGCCGCATACGAGGCTTGTGATAACTATCGTTATTTGAAGCCATTAATTCCCGAGTTTGAGAAGATCTGCATGCAGAGTCGCACCGCAATGCCGTTTGTCGAGCTCGCCAGCAGTGGTATCTTCAAGCGTCTTTTTAATTTTTTTTACGTGCTCTGGACGCAGTCTGGCTTTTACAACACTACCGCCCGTCTTGTCTTTTTGATACGCGGGATGGGAAACGCGCTGATTGAGATGGCCGCGGACCACATCAACGTCGCCGAGCTTGCGGGCGGCTTCGAAAAGAGGGAGGTCATTGAGCGCCTGAGCACGACCTTGGCCATCTGCGGCGAGTTCAAATCCTGCTATTTCCAGTACAAGTCCTACGTGGCGTCGGTGGCGCGTCCGTGGAAATTTCAGAATGCCGCGCTCTTTGCCCGCCTGGACGTTTTCTTAGAGCGCTGCCACGACCTTTTGGATATCATTGAAACGGCTCTTCTGTTTGACAAAATGGAGAACATGAAGATCGGCGGGACGCGCGGTCAGCAGCTCACGTTAGAGGTCGAGGATATTAAAGCGAAGTTTACTATTGCGTTGAACGACTTTTTCAGTGTGGAGTACAATCTTTTGGATATCACAAACACATTATTCGACAGCGACTACGGGAAGCTGAAGCGGACTATTCATGAGCTTGAGGAACGCCTCGGCACCATTCTCATGACCACGATTGAGGAATCGAAGGCCATTTCAGAGGTTTTCAAGGCCGTGGATACGTTTGATGGCTTTATTGACCGACCCCTTGTTCATCAGGAGTGGGCGAAGAAGCAAACGGGGGTTCTCAAGAGTTTTTATCAAGATCTCCTTGCGGTGCAGGACACCTTCTACCGGAGCGACGCCTCTGGGGTGTACCGCAATATGCCGCCAGTGGCCTCAGCAGTGGTGCGGAGTAAGGCGTTGTTGGATCGCATTAGCGAGAGCTACAATCGCGTCGTCGAGCTCTCGCAGAGCGTCGTCGAAAGTGAAGAGGGCAAAGAGACGATGTCCTTGTACGTGAAGGTCCGGGCCATGCTGCAAAACAACATCAGCGCGAAGAGCGAGCAGTGGGCCTCTGAGGTGGGTACCATCAGTAGCCAAAAACTGCATCTTCCTCTCTTAACACTGGATAGCTCGAATCAGCTCAAGGTTAATTTTGATCCAGTTCTTGTCAAGACACTGCGAGAAGTCTATTATCTCGAGGTCATGAACTCCTACAACACTACGGGTGTGCAAATGTTCGAGGTGCCGAATGAGATCCAGTCCATCTTCTCCAAGCGTGATGTATATCGTGCGCAGGTCCTCAAGTTAGACTATGTTTGCACTACCTATAATAACCTTAACACCAGCCTACGCGGGGATGATGAACGCCCACTCATCCAGGAAGAACTGGACACCTTTGAAGCATACATTAAACGCGCCATCAACGACGTGCGCTGGGAGGACGAGGCTGCCGCGAACGAGTACATCGAAAAGGCTGTCAAGGAAGTGGGCGCGATCGATAAGGTTGTCTCCACCTTGCACTCGAATGTCGCCAGTATAAAGGACTTGGTTATGGAATACAGGAAGGCCGACACCCTGTTCCCGCTCAACCCGAGCCGAGGTGACACCACCATGACCGAACTCGAGCTGCGAAAAGTCCTTGAGGAGCATATTCAAACACACCGCAAAGACCTCAAGGCTCGCGGGGAGAAGATGCACCTGCTTATACAGAACAGCCTTGACACTCTAAATGAACTCAAAGTAACTTCCGGCAAGGGGCTCATAAACGTGGATAACAAAATCTGGCAAATGTATCTCGAATACGTCAACTACGAATTGAAAGAGTCCTTGTGCGCTACCGTTCTTGAGTCACTTGAGAAAATCAAAAAGCAGATCAATCCGGAATGGCTTATTGAACAAGATGGGATCCCCCTTGTGGATATTAAACTGTGTTTGTCAAGAAGCACTCCTGAGCGGCCAGTAGTCGAATCGAGGTTTGAACCAGCTCTAGCCTTGAGCGTTGAGGGTTCCAGATCGATCCAGGGGCTGTTTGAAAACTTTATTCATGGGATTGAGGAGGCCACCGGTTTGATTGAACCCATTTACGGTTCGACACCGTACAACGAAGAAGTACACGAAAATGAGGAGGTGGTGAAGGCTCTCGCGGAAATTATGTCGTTGCTTGAACAGAACAATGAGATGTGCGAGGAGTATCGTCGCGTCTATGACGAATTCAAGCATCTCTGGAGCACCAACAGGAAGGAGGCTTTTGATATGTTTATGAACAACGACGCCGTGAACAATCGACGTTCCAGCTTCTCTGTCGAGGAAAGTACGTCGAATGTTCCGGGCAATAAGGAATACTTTGAAGTGAGCCTACAAGAGTTCGACAAAGCCATAACAGAGTACGGTCGCATTCGCAATCGCCTTGCTTCGATCGAGGATCGCCACCGCATTGGGTTTGTCTCCATCGATGTAAAGCCACTGCGCATAGCGTTGCGCGACATCTGCAAGAAGTGGAGGGATATGTTCTCGGACTACCTCATGGAGAAGATCAAGAGTGACCTTCAGGATCTGTTTACATTCATGAAGGAGGCGGATAATGGTTTAGATGTCGAGGTATTGGATGGTGATGTGGATTCCCTCAAGTCAGTCATGCGCTGGATCCGCGGATGCCGTAAGCGCAACTTGGAAGTAATGGGTGAGGATGAAACTGGCGAAACAAGTGGTATGTTCCCGCCCATTCAGAATGCTATTCGTATGCTAAAGATCCACGCGAGCGCTTCCCCCGATGCGGAAGTTGAGCTTGCCAAGATCGAAAAGCTCGAGGAGATGCGTAAGCCCGCACCGGAGCTATGGTTTGCGCTCAACAAAAAGGCACTCAACGCGCGTGCGCAAAACTCTATTGTGCAAGACCGTGAGGCCGAGAAGATCAAGCAAAGCGTTATCCTCTTTGAAAACAAACTTAAGGGTGAGGTTGATATTTTCCATAAAAATGCCCTTTTCACGTACACCATTCCGAGGGATTCTGTCTATGACGAAATTGATCATGTCTATAGCCATTTCATTGATCTTGAGCGTGAGGCAAAGGAGTTGCAAAATCTCCAGGATCTTTTTGACTTGGCTATTTCCCACTTTCGCGATATTCGTTCTTGCCGTCAAGAGTTAATGCTCTTAAAGCAGGTGTGGGACCTGAACTTTCATGTCATCTCGGAGTTCACGGATTGGATGCGTTCGACCTTCAAGAGCGCTGATATTCCTCATTTTGAGGATGAGTGCAAGAAGCTTTCCAAGCAGTTGCAGCAGCAGCCTATGAAGGTGAAGAGTTGGGATGTCTTCAAAGGTGTCGATGAGCAAGTACGTAATATGCGCACTTCCCTCCCTCTTTGTGAGTCTCTCAGTTCTCCTTCGATGCGTCCTCGGCACTGGGAGGAGCTAGTGACTGCCACGAAGCAACCTTGCACTATAGAGCCCACATCCAATGACTTCACCCTTGAGAAACTCTTCTCCCTCGGTCTGCACAATTATTCAGAGGAGGTCCTTAGCATCGTCGAGAAAGCCGACAAGGAATTGCGTATCGACAAGAATCTCACCAAAATCATTGAAGCCTGGGGGAAGCTTTCGTTCGTCTATCGGAAGGACGAGCACATGGATTGCTATCTTTTGGAACCCGTGGATGACATCCTTGAACAGCTTGAGACAGACAACAACTCGTTGTCGTCGATGTTGTCCGATCGCTTCGTAGAATACTTTTATCAAAATGTCATCGACTGGCAGAAGAAGCTCGGCCTCGTGGATACGTGCACCACCAGGTGGATGGAAATCCAGAGACAGTGGCAGAATCTTTACCCCATTTTTGTTCTCTCTGAGGATATTAAAATTCAGTTACCCGAGGACGCCAAAAACTTCAGTGAGGCGGACCGCGTGTTCCGTTTGTTGATGGATAAGGCCCATCGGTACCTGAATGTCATCGAAGTTATTTGCACCAACAAACTCAGAGACGATCTTGCCCGGGAACAGGAGCTGGAGGAGACTTTGACATACATTCAGACAATCCTTTTGAAGTGTGAAAAGGCGCTCGCAGACTATCTCGAGACGAAGCGTAAGATCTTTCCTCGTTTCTTCTTTGTCTCTGACACGGATCTGATTGATATTCTTTCCAAGGGCTCTGATCCGCGCGCGGTGATGGTGCATATGAGTAAGATCATTGACTCCGTAGACAGTTTCACTTTTGACCAAAATCCCCACCCCAGTCCCAAGGACAACGAGGCGTGGGAGATGGTTTCTATTCAGGGAGAAAAAGTTGCCCTTGTGGATAGCTTTGCCTGCGCGGGTGAGGTCGAGATTTGGTTAGAAGGTATTGTGCAATGCATGAAACGTTCTGTACGGCACCATATTAAGGAGGCAAACGCAAGTTACATTGAGAAGCCTCGCAATGAGTGGATATACCAGTACCCTTGCCAGGCTGTGATAGTCGCCTCTCGCATTTGGTTCACAACAGAAGTTCACCAAGCGTTCACTCGAATCGAAGAGGGAAATGATATGGGGATGAAGGATCTTCTTAAGAGTCAAAAAATTCAGCTTGACAGCCTCATCAAGGAAGTCCTATTGGAGCGCTCTCCGAATGATCGCAAGATGCTGGTGCACCTTATTACCATTGACGTTCACAACCGTGATATTGTTCAAGCTATGGTTGATGAGCGCGTCGACTCAGTTGAGTCGTTCAGTTGGCAATCGCAGCTACGCTACTACTGGTCGGAGACTAAGGGAAATGAGATCCGCATAGCGGATGCCGAGTTTATTAATGACTACGAATACATTGGACTGTGCGGGTGTCTGGTGATCACAAAACTTACGGATCGCTGCTATATTACCCTCACGCAAGCACTTCGCTTGAAACAAGGTGGCGCTCCCGCTGGTCCTGCCGGAACAGGCAAGACCGAGACTACTAAGGATCTTGCTCGCAACATGGGGGTGGCGTGTTATGTCTTCAATTGCTCTGATCAAATGAATTACATTACGCTTGGCCAGATTTTCAAGGGGCTGGCCATGTCTGGCTCGTGGGGCTGTTTCGATGAGTTCAACCGTATCTCCATTGAGGTTCTTTCGGTTGTTGCCACGCAGGTAGGCTCTATCCTTAATGCACTCAAGGAGCGAAAGAAGCGCTTCCGCTTTATTGATGAGGAAATCAGCCTCAAGCCATCCGTAGGCATGTGGATTACCATGAATCCCGGCTACGCTGGTCGCACAGAGCTACCGGAGAATATTAAATCGCTGTTCCGTCCTTGTGCCATGTGTGTGCCGGATCTCAAGAACATTTGCGAGATCATGTTGGCTGCGGAGGGCTTTGGTGATGCAAAGGATCTTGCTCTCAAATTTGTGACACTGTATCGCCTAAATAAGGAGTTACTGTCGCCGCAGGATCATTATGATTGGGGTTTGCGTGCCGTGAAGTCCGTACTGTATATTGCTGGTGCGCTCAAGCGTGGTGATCCAGGCCTTCCAGAGCGTAACGTCCTGATGCGTGCGTTGCGCGACACTAACATGGCCAAGTTGAGCAAGGACGATGTGTACGTATTCATGGGTCTCATTCGCTCCTTGTTTCCAAACCTGGATGTCCCCAAGAAAGACAAGCCGACGCTGGTAGAGGCATGCAAGGAGGTCTGCAAGGAGCAGGGGAACCTGCCTGGGGAGAACGACATTTTCATTCTCAAGTGTGTGCAGTATGAGGAACTCTTACATGTCCGTCACTCTGTGTTCATTCTGGGTGCCACTGGCTCTGGTAAGACTGAATGCTGGCGTTGCCTTATGGCTGCGCTTAGCAAGCTCTACCAGGATGAATGGAAGGCGAAAGCGGTGGCTTCCTGTCTTAACCCGAAAGCGATCTCTTCTAACGAGCTGTATGGTTACTTTACGCCGCAGAAAGAGTGGCGTGATGGCATCCTCTCGACTATTTTTCGCGACTACGCAGTGGAGTCCAAGAAGAAGAAAAACATGAAATGGATCGTATTGGATGGCATTATCGATGCGGAGTGGATCGAGTCGATGAACACCGTCATGGATGATAACAAGATGCTCACCCTCGTCTCCAATGAGCGCATCCCTTTAACAGACTCGATGCGCATGATTTTTGAAGTCTCACATCTTCGCAATGCATCACCGGCCACTGTCTCGCGTGCTGGCGTGATATTTATCAATGAAAGTGACTTGGGCTGGGGACCTTTTAAGGATAAATGGATAATGTCGCGTGAACGGCGTGAGGCCACGATTCTAGACAACTTATTTGATAAGTACGTCGCAATCGTCTTTGAGTTCTGGAATCGTTCCATGCGTACGGTTGTGCCAATCATGGATATCAATGTTGTGCAGACGATCTGCTTCCTTCTTGAGGGTATTTTAAACAAAATGCCCCAGGATGAGTTTCTGAAGCATCCGAACGCATTTGAAGCGTACGAAAAGTACTTCGTCTTTGCCGTTATTTGGGCCTTTGGTGGACCACTGCCAAGTTCTGATGGCCGAATTGATATGCGTCTTAACTTTTCAAACTATTGGAAGAAAGAGTTCCCTAGCATGAAGATTAGCGAAAATGGCTCGATCTTTGACTTTTATATTGATAAGTCCAAGGACGAGAATGGGTTGCCGGTTTACGAGTGGAAGCCTTGGGCAGAACTGGTCCAGCCATACGTCCCTGATCCTGATGTTCAGCTGTCCACTGTGTCGGTGCAAACCACAGACACGGTCCGCATGTCTTATCTGATGAGCCTTTTTATCGATAACGCACGAGGTGTAATGCTCGTGGGCACAGCTGGTACCGGAAAAACGAACTTGATCATGTCCAAGTTGCATTCCCTTGACAACACAAAAATCATTTCCCGTACGATTGCTTTCAACGCCCGTACGACCTCGGCTGGGTTGCAGGCCGTCATGGAGCAATCTCTTGAAAAGCGTTCTGGCCGAACTTATGGCCCATTCAACCGTAAGAAGCTTATCTTCTTCTTGGATGATATGAACATGCCCGCACCCGATAAATACGGGACACAAGAGGCAATAGCGCTCTTGCAGCAGCACGTTGGCTACGGGTTCTGGTATGATCGTGTGAAGATTCAGCAAAAGGAAATTGTCGACGTGCGCTACGTCGGCGCCATGAATCCCAAGTCTGGTACTTTCACGATTCTTGATCGTCTCCTTCGCCACTTCGCCGTTTTCTCTACGAACATGCCGGACCGGGATGACTTGATCAGCATTTATGGGCAGATTCTTGGAAGCCACACCAAGGCCTTTCCACGTGACATTCGGGATTCCCTTACAACACTGCTCACAAATGCGACCATTGAACTGCATTTCAATGTTGTGAAGCAATTCTTTCCCACGGCGATCAAGTTCCATTATCAGTGGAACATGCGAGAAATGTTTAACATCTTCCAAGGTTTGTGCAAATCGGACCCTAAGCTGCACACAAAAAGCCTGCAGCTAGTACGGCTGTGGATCCATGAATGCAGACGCACCTTCCGTGATCGAATGGGTGATGACGAGGATATGAATCGGTTTGATGCTTTGTTGCTAGAGGTCTACAACCGTGCCGGTTTTAGTGATGTAAGCGCAAAAGAGGCCTTGGCGGAACCGTTGCTTTGGGCCCCATTCTACACCACAGTCGGAGGTGAGGAGAACGTTTACAACGAAACTGATTACGAGGAGGCCGGTGCGTTTCTTAGAAAAAAGCTGGCTGAATATAATGATAACTATGTCGAGATGAATCTTGTTCTCTTTAACCAGGCTATCGAGCACGTCTGTCGCATTTCCAGAATTACATCAAATCCGAGAGGTAATGCTTTTCTTGTGGGAATTGGCGGCTCTGGAAAGCAGTCCTTGGCTCGTCTCGCATCGTACATCAACGGCCACGATGTTTTTCAGATCTTAGTTACAAGCACGTACGATATCAACGACTTCCGAAGCGATATGCAGGAGTTATACCGGAAGTGCGGTCTCAAGGGTTACCCTTTCGCGTTTATTCTTACCGACACCCAGGTTGTTTCACTTGAGATGCTCGTGTACTTGAATGATATGTTGAGCAGTGGTAACGTGCCGGAGCTTTTTACCCAAGATGAGCGCGATGGCATTGTTTCCTCCATTATGAATGAAGTGAAGGCATCCGGTGTGACGGAATATGCTAACCCAGACGTTTGTTGGGCGTATTTCATTCACAAGGTTCGCTCAAATCTGCATATTATCCTTTGCTTTTCGCCTGTGGGTAAAAACTTTGCACGGTGGTGTCGGCAATTCCCGGCGCTCGCAAACACTACGGTTATCGACTGGTTCCTAAGCTGGCCTGAACAGGCACTCAGATCTGTGGCTCAGCGCTTTCTCTCCGAGGTAGAGCTTGGCGGCGAGGAGGCAACCACAAACATTGCCAATTACATGTCCTTCTGCCAGGTTAAGGTAACCGAGATGTGTGAGGAGTACTACACACAAGAGAAGCGTTATGCGTACATCACACCGAAGACCTTCTTGGAGCTCATCGCCCTGTACAAGGAGTTGCTGATCAAGAAACGAAACGAAAATACGGATAAGACTCAGCGACTGATCAATGGTATCAACAAAATCAAAAGCGCTGGGGTGCAGGTGCAAGCGTTGCAAGAGGTGCTTATTCGCGAAAGTGTCGAGGTCGAAGAGGCTCGCCAGAAAACCAATGCTCTGCTGGAAACGGTTGGGCGGGAGAAGTCCGTGGTGGAGGAGCAGAACGCGATTGCGGCAAAAGAGGAGAGTAAGACAAACAAGATCGTCGAAGAAGTTACTTTGTCCGAGCAGCAATGCCAGGATGACCTGGCCAAGGCACAGCCGCTCGTCCAGGAAGCCTTAGCGGCACTCGACACGCTTGACAAGGCCTCCATAGCCGAGCTTAAGAACCTTGGCAAGCCCCCGGCGGATGTTCAGATGGTTGCCATTTGCGTACTCGTGCTGACGGCGAACCCTAGGGCTATTCCTAGTATGAAACAGCGGACGTGGAACGAGTGCAAGAAAATGATGAACCAGGTGGACCGCTTCCTCACCGAGCTGCGGAACTTTGATGTCAACAACATCCCGCAGGCTTGCATTGATCAGATCCAGGTGTATATTAACAATCCCGCGTTTAATCCTGACAACATCCGATTCAAATCTTTTGCTGCCGCTGGCTTGTGTAAATGGGCTATTGGTATGAACCGCTACCACGCCGTGCGCTGCCAGGTTCGGCCTAAAGAGGAGCTGCTTGCTGAGGCACAACAGCGCCTCACGACAAGCCGCGCGGCTTTGAAGAAGATTCAAGACAAGGTGGCCGACCTCCGCTTCAAACTCAACGCGCTTGTGAGCCAGTACGATGAGGCCGTCGCCGAATCAAACTCCATCAAGGCGAAGGCGGATAAAACACAGATGAAGATGAATTTAGCACAGCGCCTCGTTTCTGGGCTCGCGGACGAGAGCGTTCGCTGGGGGAACACCATCAATGACCTCAAGCACGCAGCCTCACTCCTAGTTGGTGATGTTCTTCTGGCCTCTTCCTTTGTGTCGTATATCGGGCCATTTTCAGGCGCTTTCCGCGAGCGCATTGTGCATGAGGAATGGGTTCCATACATAAATCAGTTGGGAATCCCCATGACTGATTCTTTGGATCCGACCATGGATGTGCTTACCAATGAAGCGGCAGTCGCTTCCTGGAATAATGATGGCCTGCCGTCAGACCGTGTCTCGACCGAGAACGGCGCCATCATGACAAACTGCTTGCGATGGCCACTAATGATTGATCCACAGTTGCAGGGTGTGCGCTGGATTCGTACTCGCGAAGAGAAGAATTCGCTGCGTGTTATCCAAACCACCCAAAAGAACTGGCAGAATGTTTTGCAGAGTTGCATCGAGAATGGCACGCCTTGCCTCATCGAGTCTCTTGGTGAGTTTATTGAGCCGGTACTCGATGGTGTTCTCAGCCGCCAGGTCTTTCGAAAGGGCGGTAAGCAGTTTATAAAGCTCGGAGCCTCTGAGGTGGAATACAACCCCAACTTTCGCCTTATCCTTCAAACGAAGCTGGGTAACCCGCATTATGGTCCAGAGGTGAATGCACAAACGACACTCATTAACTTCATGGTCACCGAGGATGGTCTGGAAGACCAGCTACTGGCTGTAGTGGTGAGCCAAGAACGCCCTGACTTGGAGAAGCGGCGTGGTGCGCTTCTACGGCAGATGAACATTATGACAATTGAGCTGCAGCAATGCGAGGACGGACTCTTGTACGAACTGACAAACGCCACTGGGGATATCCTTGAGAATATTACCCTTATTGAGAACCTTGAGAACACAAAGAAGAAGGCGAAGGAGATCAATGCATCATTCGCGCAGGCAGTGACAACACAAAAGGATATCGCACAAAACCGTCTGAGCTACACCAACGTGGCAGCGCGCGGCTCACTGCTTTTCTTTCAAATGGATCAGCTCTGGCGCATTGATCACATGTACCAGTATTCGTTGGAGACCTTCATGGTTGTCTTCAACAAAGGTCTCGTGGCGGCGGCGCAACCAGAAAACAAAAAGAACATTGAGGCTCGTGTCGATAATGTCACGACTTCCATTACTGAGAACGTCTTCGCCTACGTCTCTCGTGGTCTTTTCGAGCGCCACAAACTTATTTTCTCAAGCTTGTTAACCTTTTCTATTCTCAGCCGAAACAAAAAGACGAACCCCATGCAGCTGGACTTCCTGCTGCGCGGGAAGAAGAAACCTGGTACGGAGCGTCCCGAAACGGTGGCGGAGTGGTGTACCCAGCCAGCATGGGACGCAATACAGGCTCTCGCCGAAGTAGAGGGCTCAACCCCAGAGTTCAGCCTACTTCCGAGTGATATGGCAGAGAACAACCGCTGGATGCAATGGTGTGAGACAGAGAAGCCAGAGAACGAAAAAATGCCCGCAGAGTGGAAGAGCTTAAATGACTTTGAGCGGCTACTGGTGCTGCGCTGCCTACGGCCAGATCGCCTGACGGCCGCCCTTGAGGCCTTTGTGAGCAAGACAATTGGCAGCTTCTTTGTTTCAGATCAGGCTGTCGATATCTCCGTGTCGTTTAACAATTCCAGCACGACCACTCCACTCTTTTTTATTCTTTCACCCGGCGTAGATCCCATTAAATCTGTCGAGGAGTTAGGCCGCAAGCTTGGCTTTACTTACGATAATGAGAAGCTCTACAATGTGTCCCTCGGTCAGGGCCAGGAGGTGGTGGCGGACCGCGCTCTCGAGAGGTGCTTCAAAGAGGGTGGCTGGGCGATGTTATCAAATATCCACCTTGTCGAGAAATGGCTTTGCACTCTAGAGCGCCGATTGGATGTATACGCGGAGTCCTACACACGCATGGCACAGCTTCGTAAGGGGGTTATGGAACGAAAGGCAGCTGAAATGGCTAGCGCGGCGGCTAATGCTGCCAAGCCGTCACCGGTGGTCAACAAGGAACCTGAAAGGGACGGTAGCGAGAGCGTCAAGTCTCTCGATGAGCAGAGCGGTGCCGAACATGAGGGTGGGGCGACGGACGATGAGGAACAGCAGCAGGAGAAGGGAGAGATGATTATACATGTTTCTGATGACGAGATCCCATTTGAAGGTCAGAGGGGCCACCCTGACTTCCGTGTCTTCCTCAGCGCGGAGCCCTCAGAGGTGATCCCGATCGGCATTTTACAGCGTTCATTGAAGCTGACATCGGAGCCGCCGACAGGCATTCGCCAGAACATCGTGCGCGCTATCTCTAATTTTAGTGACGAACCGTGGGAGAGGAGCGCGAAGCCGACGGAGTACCGCTGCATTATGTTTGCCATGTGCTTTTTCCACGCTGTAGTGGTGGAGCGCAAAAAGTTTGGCCCTCTTGGCTGGAACCGTGGCTATCCCTTCAATTCTGGTGACCTTACGACTTGCATGGAGGTGGCTGCTAACTACATCGAGGATCGCCCCAGGGTTCCTTGGGAAGACCTGCGCTATGTCTTTGGTGAAATCATGTACGGAGGACATATCACAGACGACTGGGATCGTGTCCTGTGCATGGCATATTTGAAGACCTTCATTGTCACAGAGTGCTGTGATGGACTAGAGCTTGCGCCAGGTCTGTCAATCCCTAATCCGTGCAGCTACCAGGAATATATGCAATGGCTCACACAGGACAAGGAGTTCCCGACCGAATCGCCGCTTCTCTACGGTCTTCACCCTAATGCTGAGATCAACTACCGCACGACGCAGGCGGATGTTCTTTTTAAGACTATTAATGAGCTCCAACCCAAGAAGCACGCTGGTAGCAACATGCTCAGCCCACAGGATATTGTGCAGCAAAAGATCGATGAGATCCGAGAGCGGTTGCCTGAACCACACAACCTTCAAGACCTAGCAGAGCGCCTTGAGGACGACCGATCGCCGCAGCAGCACGTTTTCTACCAAGAATGTGAGCGCATGAATTTCCTCATTGATACCCTGAAGGTCACACTTGAAGAGCTCAACCTTGGGCTGAAGGGCGCCCTTTCCATGACGGTCGGGATGCAGGAGCTGTTCGATCAGATCTTCCTCGATAAGATGCCGGAGAAGTGGGCTCGCGTGTCCTTTTTGTCTCAGCGCATGTTGGGATCCTGGGTGGAAAACTTCCTCGCTCGAAACGAGCAGCTCATCAGTTGGAATGTGGATCTTCAGACGCCGAAGGTGACTAACATAGCTCTCTTTTTCAATCCCATGTCCTTCTTGACTGCCATTATGCAAACAATATCCATTGTCAACAGTTTTGATCTCGACCAGATGGCTCTTGTTGTGGATGTTTTGAAGAAGTCTGCCGATCAGATCGAGACCAGCGCACGGGACGGGTGCTATATTTATGGTCTCTCAATGGAAGGCGCACGCTGGGATACAACGACGGGCTGCATTGAGGAGAGTCGTCTCAAGGAACTTTATCCACCGATGCCAATTATGCAGGTGCGCTCCCTTCCGCTCAGCAAAATCGATCGCCGTGACCAGTATGAGTGCCCTGTTTACAAAACCCAAGCCCGAGGCCCAGGCTTTGTTGTCGGCTTTTTCCTCAAGACTAAGCAGCCCGCTCGTAAATGGGTAATAGCTGGTGTCGGGCTTTTGCTGGATGTAGTTGAGTAATAGAAGGAAGACAAAATATTTAAATATGAATACCTCTTTGATTTACTTCAAATATCAACGTTTAAAGTATCCTTTCGGAACAAATATTGGAAAATTATCATTCGCGTTTTTACTTCCTTTCCATCAGCCCTTTTATAAAATATTGGGGTATCGCGCGATCTAATAGATCATTTGTAACGTTTTTTTCCCGTTATTATTCTTACTTCCTATGAGATATTTTTTCCACCGATGTAGTTATATTTTCATGTTTATTATCATCATGTTCAATAATACATTATTAGTTATATCATTCTTTCATAGTTTTTTATGTGCCTTCGGAACTGATGTGATGGAGTCAAAGTTTCATTAGTTTGCATTCCCTTTTCCCTTTCCCACCTCCTATCTTTTCCCTTTTATGTAGTTATAGAATCAAATTCCCACAAGTGTAGGTCTGGTACGCGTAATTATTGGCGTTATTTGCTCTTAGATGGACTTTTAATGCATGCCTGGAGGGGAATATATAACAGAAGCCACTTTCCTCCAAAAAAATAAAAATAGCTTCTGGAGCCAATATCACATCTGACAATAGGAGCTACCGTTCCCTTTACATCAGATTTCAACCGATAATAGCAAATCATTTCACAGGAATGTTTATCTGCATGCATCAGTGGACCAATTTTCCCTCAAAGGACATGATACTTTGCATTATAAATCTAAATATATATTCTACTATATGATGGTTATTTCCTCGACCATTTACTTTCTTTTGCTCTTTTTTCTTTTTTTTTAAAGAATGAAACCACACAAACACAAAAGCATATAGTTATTTTACTCCTTTGCTACATCCCCTTCCCCTAAAATTTTGGACAAGAGGTCTTTCTTCCTAGACTTTCTACGTGCTCACACCTTTATAGTGCTCCGCTACTCCTCGGAAAGAGAGGGAAGGGGTGATTCTGCACCTACGAAAAACGTTTGTAGATCTAAATATGCGAGAGCGACTCTTTCGATGTTCATTTTTAAGTTCACAGTCTCTCAAACGTGATCTTTATGTGTATTTCTCCCCGCGCTGGATCACAACTGGGACCTCTGCTCATTCTTCTCCCTCAACCGCGCTGTCGAAGCAACACGTTAACACCATTTCAAGCCCAATCACGCCACCTATTGGTGGACAACAGCAATCGCAGAAAGAGCCGTCCGCCACATCCATTTTTAGCACCGGTAATAATAGAATAGGCAATTTGCAGACTATGGTGCCGCAGCAAGCTCGGCAAAATTCTTTTTCACCAGTCTTTAATGAGCATGGCGAGCATGTACTTTTAGCTAAATCGCAGTACTGTTTACTTACAATGTCGTATGATCCCTCGAGGTCCCTGTACGCTTTGTATTCAGCCACTAGCAATGAATTGATCACAATGACCGAGAGCGTCCTCTGGAAGGGTTCTATTTGGATTGACTCTAGGGTTGGTGATGATTACGTCGCTGCGCTAATCTTCTCAAGCGATTCCTCGAAGGAGTTGGGGAATGCCATCGCGCAGGTGGTGGAAAAGGCACAAAAGCGTGTGATGGCCGCTCCAGACACGTGGAGTATTACTTATATGGCTTTTAGAGCGCAGAGGGAGTTTGTGAAAGGGGTAGACCTTCCAGCTAGTCTTGAGGAGGCCGCTTTTCTGCTTTCACGCAAGCAATTCGATGCCACTTCCACCAACACGACTGTTTTTGATCTCAATTCAGGTACCTACCTCCCAGAGGAGGAGGTGTCGAAACTGGGCCCTGCGCGCAGTGCCTTACTCAACTGGTACACTTTGTTTAATGTTCACAAGCGGTTCGGTACGTTGGGTAGCCGCAAGACCCTCAACCCGGTCGAACAGATTGTTCGTCGCGTTGTCAAGGCGGTGAATGTGTTTGTGGTGGATCTAAATGTTCGGGTCGGAAAAGGCACGATCGCTGAGGGTCACACCATGATCGCGACCGTTTACTCCGCGCAAAAACGAACACAGACGGTGCACATGATCCGCAGCCTTGCTGAAGAAACGTCCAAGCTGGCCGCGCTCACCACGCTGTTCTACGGCGAGGGAAGCTCGTCGATTACGCTTTTTATTCCGACCATTCGAACCCGACCTTCCCAACTCGTCGCGTTCGCGCGCACGTGCCGGCCGAAGAGTCCTTTCTTTGTCGCGGAGATCTCGAGCCTGACGCCGTACCTCGGCGGGCGTTCCGTCTCCAAAGGGCTCACGGAGGAGTCGGACCCACGCAGCACCTGGTGCACGATCCGCGACAACTGCTTTCCCGAGAAGCACGCGCGGAAGGAGGAGGAGCGGATCGACGGCTACCTCCAGCGCGGCTTCACCGCCCTCGCCACGAAGCTCTTCTCGGAGCGGCTTCAGAAGGTGTCCCCGGCGATCCTGTCGGCGGCCAACAGCATCCCCGCCCAGGAGGACGCGCGGGCCGCGTTTGACGCGGTCAAAAAGCGCGCGCAGGCGGAGCAGGATTCGATGGTGACTAGCGTGGCCAGTTCAACTTTTCTTAACAAAGTGGACGTGAACGACGCCGAGGTGGTTTTTAGGCTCCAGCAGTGGCGTTCGAAAATATACGAATCGGCGGATCGGCTAGCGCGGGAGAAGAAAGCTTCCGAAGTTCTGGAGCGGTATCTTATCCTCGATCTGGAAACGTCCACTATTCGACGCTACAAGCGTGTGGCGAATCCGTTCATAAAAGAAAACTTCGTCGTGTTGTCCGGCGCACGTGACTACAAGGGCAACGTGTTCATGCCAAGCCGCTATTTTGATCGCAGTGTAGCGCTACGGTACGACGATCCCGCCGTGACCACTACGAATCAGCTGGTCGAGAGGTCCTCGAAGGACTCCCTTTTCCTGCCGCCGCTCAACGATTACACGGTTATTGTTGGGCATAACATCAAATTTGACCTCCTACAAATCTGGCGCGATGTTGAACTGCGAAAATTTTTCAAGCGGGGTGGGAAAATTTGGGACACCATGTACGGGGAGTATCTGCTAAGTGGTCAAGAAATCAAACTCGGGCAGGGCGCGGGCTTGGAGGACATTGCCAAAAGCTACGGTGGTCAGACCCCTAAACTGGACGCCGTAAAGCGGGCGTGGGCAGAGGGAAAGGAAACCTACGAAATCCCTTACTCGATGCTTACGGAGTACCTTAACGGTGACTTGGAAAACACCGAGTTGATCTTTTGCAAACACCGCGAGCGAGCCTTAGCCCAACGCCAGGTCATTATATGCAACGCACGCATGGAAGGGTTACTATGCACCACCGAAATGGAGTACAATGGTCTCAAAACCAACGTCGAGTTGGCCATAGCGCAGAGCAACGAGCTTGCGAGCCGAGTAACTGCGCTTCGAAAGGATCTAGAGAGCTCCATACCCGGGGAAATTCCCCCTGAGTGTCGCAAATTCTTTAACTGGTCATCCAACCAACATCTGATCGCCTTCTTCTTCGGTGGTAAACTCAAGCTGAACACCAATTCACGTGAAAGTAAGTCCTTGCCGGGCGAATTGTTCGATCGACACACCCTTTTCGTCCCGCCAGAGATGTACACCAAGGACCTTTTCCCCAATGGCGTCTTTTTGCGACCCCCAGTGAACTCCGCTGGTATCAGTGACTGTGCCATCATAGCCGGGATGCCGCTTGAAAAGGGAACTCGCATTTTCAAGGCCTACTTTGACAGCTACATGAGACAGTCAAACTTTAGGAAGAGCTCCACCCTTATGGACTCGCTGAAGCGTGAAATGGTTGCCATCCCGCGTGCCGCACCAGAAAGTCAAGGGGAGGTGTCTGCGTTAGCCAACCTCATACCGCGCCGGCATATCTTCTTTTTTGCCAGTTTATCGTTAAATGCAAATAATACGATTGACCGTTTTTTTATCAAAAATCCCGTAACGGGTGAGTCCGAGACGATCAAGAGCCCAACTAAAGGTGAGTCCTTGGAGAAGTTTATTACCGCACAGGTCAAAAAGTATACCGATACGATTGTGTTAGCAGACGATGAGGGTTCGAAGGGCAACAGGATCTTTACAGAGGCTCAGGTTACCATTTTTGCCCGAGACGCCAGCTTCACCTTTATATCGTACCTGAAAAGTGATTTGACCTTGGCAAGCTACATTGAGAAGCACTCAGGGGGTGCCATTGGGGAGACAGACGTGAACCGGCGCTACGTCATCCACCTCGCGGATACCGTACTCGTTCTGGCGTACTACAAGCACATCTATGGTGAAGAGGCCTCAACGGCGCCGAGGAAGACCTCCAAATCGGGCGCCGGAAAATCACGCGTGGGCGGCGCGGGCGTGAACATGCAGGTTATCCCGACAAAAGCTCTTCCCCCACCTTCCAAGACTCGTTTGAATGCCGCTGAGGCTTTTAAGAGAAAGTTGATCCAAGAGGCGAACATGAAGCCCGAGGAGTGGTGCAACTTCTACATTGACATATTTCTTCATATAGCAAATGCTGCGCTTCAGAGAGAGGCTTTAGTCCCTGATAAAGTCAAGCGTAAGGGCTCGAAGTCTGAGGCTAATGCGAGAGCTGATGAGGAGCTCCCCGTGCTTCTTCGTCCGAGGCGCGCGTTTGTCGGCTACTACAACTCACTCTCCCTCGAGGAGCGGAAGCGTATATCGTTGATGTGTCTTGTTGGCAGGACAGTGTCCACAATCTATGACTGCTTTACGGTGCCCTGCACCCATGACGATGTGGTGGAGGTAAACATCAAAGGTCGTTTGGCCGTGTATATTCCTAATGAACTAGAGGGAGAGCAAATTACGCGTCACTTTCGCAGCACCACAACGCGTCAGCTGCAGGTTGGCGAGGATACGCTAAAGTATTTCAACAAAACCCACAAGGATAAGATCGCGGGTGTTATCCTGGAACTGCGCGCGCTAGAAAAGCTTATTGGTACCTATTACGAGAGCACGGATGGCGGTACAGGCATGGTATCGCTCGTCCACTCCATCGACAGCTGTATCCATCATGAACTGATTCACAACAAAACTAACACGGGCAGGCTAGCGAGTGCCAATCCAAATTGCCAAAATATTCCCACAGAGGGCAAGTCAAATCTTCGAGACATGTTTATTAGCCGCTACGGCGCCAACGGCATGTGCATTGAGGCGGACTATTCGCAACTTGAGGTGGTTGCCTTGGCGGTCCTAGCCAATGATCAGCAGATGCTAGAGGACTTGAGGCACAACATTGATTTCCATTGTAAACGTGTTACCATGATGCGGCCAGATCTTAAATATACAGATGTGTTGCTGCGCGCAAAGAAAAATAAGGAGCCTGAGTTTGTGAAGCTACGACAGCAAGCTAAGATATTTTCTTTTCAACGTCAATACGGTGCCGGCGTGAAGATGATCAGTCAGAGTACGGGTCTCACCCAGGACCAGGTGCGCATGCTTATTGAAAAGGAAGACGAGACTTACCGTAACGTAGAAGTCTTCAACCGCATGGTGACCCTTTCTGTAAACCAATATGATGCTTCCCTACAAAATGGCGCCCGCAATTTGAAAGGGCATCAGTTTTTTAAGGGCATGTTTCCTGTTCTCACCGGAAGCCGATACATTTTTACCGAGTCCGACATCCCGGAAAATATGCAGTGGGGTCGCTCTCAGTCTCAAAAGTCGACTAATTTCTCTCCGACCCACTTAAAGAACTATCCGGTACAAGGTTTTGCGGGTGAGATCGTGCAGATTATTCTAGGCATCCTGTGGCGAAAGTTTCTTGAGTGCGATAACTATAACGGTCTCGCGGTGCTGACAAACACGGTGCATGACTGCGTGTGGGTGGACTGCCACCAGTCCGTGTATCGGCATGTCGCTAGTGATGTGGAGGCGACGATGAACAGCGTGCAGACTGTCCTCAACGTGATGTTTCCGGAGATGGAGGTGTCGGTTAACTTCCCCTGCGATGTAATGGCAGGCGAGCACATGGGTGCACTGCGTCCGATTATGAAAGAGACAACCCTCTAGACGGCTGAAGTCTTTGTGTTTGTCGTTATAGTTTTTGCCTTTCTTCTTTCAAGGCTTAATGCTTTCATGCATACGAACGTGGTAACGAGGGTGCCGTAGTGCACATATAGAAAGACAGAGAAAGACAGAGGGGACGAGATAGCGTGGGGGAGGACAACCTAGGAAGTAGATGTTTACTATGTGGATAGGAAGATCTACTCATGTCCCTAAATGTTTTATGATCATAGAGGAATCACGCATTTCTCTTCCTCTGATAGACTTTATCAGAGATAAAGAAGTCTACAACAGACATTTGGATCCATATAATCATGTCTTTTTCCATAATCATAGAAATATCTTGTGCTTTTCACTAGATTTCATACATGCGAACTATTTTTTATAGAAGAGGAGTTTTTTCCCTCCAGTAATTCAATAATTTACTATTCTCACTGCATTTGATCTTGCTGATTTTCCTTTTAAAGTTTGACCCTATTGTCTTTCTTTGGATTGCCATTTTTTCCCTCTTGATGCACTTTCAAAATATGAAATGATGCGTATTTATTGAACGCAGAAAAAATATTTTAGCTACGTCAATACTTCATCATAATTTTATCAATTAGTAACTTCCTCAAGTACTTAACATACACCTTGAGTGAAGAATTATAGTTCTCTAAACATTTTCACTACTTAAAATCATTACACACATACACTCACACACTCACACGTAAAGAGCATCGAAACATTCTGTTTGTCTCGAATAATTTTACTTTTTTCCAGGTGGAAACATCAGAATGATACATTTTCTGCTTGCAGTTGCCTTCGTCCTTGGCACTATTTACTACATCAACAGGGCTATCTCTCGGTTTCAGTACTATCCTGCGCGCACCAATCATGACTATGACGCTATCATCGTGGGTGGAAGTATCGCAGGGCCAGCGATCGCAAAAGCTCTATCAGACCAAGGCCGAAAGGTGCTTCTTATTGAAAAAAAGCTTTTCGTGAAGCCTAACCGCATTGTTGGTGAGCTCTTACAACCAGGTGGGATTAGCGCGCTCAAGATTTTGGGGATGGAGCAGTGTGCGACATCGATTGGCATGCCGTGTAAGGGTTACGTCGTTGGCGACACCAGTGGTAGGCAGCTAGAGCTACCCTTCCGCAGTGGGGTACAAGGCGTGTCGTTTCACTTTGGCGATTTTGTGCAGAATTTGCGTGAGTTTGTGTATACAAATTGTAAAGAAAACGTTACGATGATAGAAGGCACGGTGAACACAATCCTGACGCAGGGCCATACGTGCTATGAGCACGCCTATGGGGTCGAGTACAGTGTTGTGGAGAATTACCACGAACCTGAGGATCCTTTCCACATTGACCCACCCAAACCTGAAAAGGTTTCCTACGTGACGAAGACTGCAACCGCCCCGCTAATTATCATGTGTGATGGGGGAGCGTCAATGTGGAGGGCTCGTTACCAGCACTATACACCGGCTGCCGATTATCACTCTAACTTTACAGGAATCATCCTGAAAGACGCAAAGTTACCTATTGAGCAGAATGGCACTATCTTTTCGAGTAAGAGCGCCATTGTCCTATCCTATCGCCTGGACCCCAACGAGGTGCGTGTTTTGGTGATCACCAAATACGTCAGACTTCCTCGATTGTCAAAGCTATGCGAGTGGCTTCTGAAGGAAGTGTCTCCCGCCCTACCGGAGGGCATGCGCGACGCATTCGTTCGTGCTGTTTCAGAACCAGAAAATATTCAGACCGTGCCTGTCGCGGCATGCCCTCCCACGTTTCCCTCCATTAGGGGCTACGTCGGGATTGGCGATCACAATGATCAGCGGAACCCCCTTACCGGCGGTGGGATGACGTGCGCTTTTCGAGATGCTATCTGTCTCGCTGAGAATTTGAAAGGCATTCCTCAGATGCGGACAGACAACTTGATGCATGCGTTTACTATTCAGGATCGCATTCAGGACGCCATTTTGAGATACTCGCGCAATCGTTACAGCCACAGCAGTTGCATTAATCTCCTTTCCTGGGCCCTCTATACTGTCTTCAACACGGATCTGCTGCGGGAAGTCTGTTTTGACTACTTTAAGCGCGGTGGGGATTGCGTAACGATTCCGATGGACCTCCTTGGTGGGATCAACTCCAGTTTACTGACATTACTTTATCATTACTACGGTGTCATGTTCAATGGGGCCCTTTTGTTGATGACTGGAGGTGGGACATTCTTGACCCATGCAAATAAACCACTTTCCAAGTATGAAAAATTCAAAAACATAGTTACTTTCTTCATGAGCTTCTCTCGGATGTACGAAGCTGCATATCTTTTGATTTTTTCGACAATAGTTATGTTACAACTTGCCAAGAAAGAATTCTACTCACCGTGGCGTCTCATTGATCCGATCAGTGTTGTTGGAAACATAAGCAAGCAGGTTAAGACTCATGTCTACAAACGCTTGTTTGGTGGCAAGTATTCTAAGCCTGTAAGTTTTTAAGAATACGTGCAGATATTTCTTTAATTTTTTTAAACTTTTTTTTTTTAAATACATCAAATAGGTGAGTTTCAAGTAGAATATTGCTTCGCATGCTCTAAATCTTTATTGATCATTATGGGAAAATATTTTTCGAGAAAGTAGAGCGGATCTTTAATAAGCAAAATTTATTCTTGAATTCGCTAGATAATACAATGTAAAGGTTTTTAAATTAAGTGTATTGGGCTAAAAAGTATGCTGGAGAAGAAATAGGATCTTTTTTTTACTGTTTATTTTTTTAAGGTTAAATTTAAGAATATGTATTTGCAAACGTGCATGTATCAAATGCGTATTATATTCTAATTCTGCAATATAGCTGAAGGGCTAATTACAGGAAGCGCTGCGTTTGCTCCTTTGTATAAAATTAGATTAATGCCTAATACTATCGTTATGTTTCGAAACATTCGAAGCTGATGAAACCTATTTTTCACTGTTGCCAACTTATCAGCACATTTTTCATTTTCTTTTTTTTGAATCTTTCCCTACCACATACTTGAATACATCATTATTTTGGGCATTTATACTGTCAAGGTTAGGGAAAGTAAAGGCTTCTCCTGATTTTACTATAAATCACGACTCAAAATGGAGTCAAAACTTCAACAACTGCTTGAAAAGGCTGGACTTGGGCACACCATTCAGGGTTTCATTGATGCTGGAATCTGTAATGTTCAGCAGATAAAGCAACTTGTGATGCAAGACTATCAATCGATCGGCATTGTTGGCATGATTGATCGTCGTAAGCTCTTCGAGTTAATCCAATCTCTCAAACGCGAACAACCGAGCAACGGCTCACAAAGTATTAACCCCTCATCAGCGTCGCCCACCGAAGCGCTTCCACGCACTCGTGCGGTACCCCTCACGTCGGATCACGTTACTCCAGCACGTGTCGCGACTCCCCTTCGACAACCAACTCCAGTAAAATCCATAAATGAATCCGAAAAAATGCGTGATATTTTGCGGAATAACTTGTCTCAGCGCCGCGACCCTAACACCGATACGGAATTTTTGATTAAAGGCACCAATTCTTCCCGCCCTCCTTCTCGTCCTATTTCACGTCCCCTGAGCCGGACGAGCTCTTTGACCAATTCATTAGGGAAGCGCAACGAAGGACAACAGGCCCGGCGTCACAGCCGCATTGTGGTGGTTATTCGTAAACGGCCCCTTAATGTAAACGAGATTAATGATAATTTGTACGACATTCTGGCAACCGACCCTGAGAACAGTCGAATTATCACATTGCTGGAGCCCAAACAGAAGGTGGATTTGACGCCCTATATGGAGAGGCATCGTTTTACATATGATCTCGTCCTCGACGACCGCAAGACGAATAGCGATGTCTATGAGTTAGCTTGCAAACCGCTAGTCGAAACCGTTTTCGAGGGTGGATGTGCCACTTGCTTTGCCTATGGGCAGACTGGCAGTGGCAAGACCTTCACGATGCTTGGCAAGAACTCACAGGAGGGTATTTACTTGATGGCCGCACGAGACATTTACTCGCGTTTGGAGCCCGGGATGGCGATCCACGTCTCCTTTTTTGAAATCTACGGTGGAAAGCTTTATGACTTGCTGAATGAGCGCGAGCGGCTAGCCTGCCGAGAGGATAGTCGTGGGGTAATCAACGTTTGTGGCCTCACCGAGCATCGTGTCCAGGATACGGAGCACCTCATGCGGGTTATCGATTACGGCAATAACATTCGTGCGGCCGGCTCCACCGGCATGAATGCGGATTCTTCACGTTCACACGCCATTTTGCATATTACCATCGTGAACTCAAAGAATCGCTTTTTTGGTCGCTTCACTTTCATTGATTTAGCAGGGTCAGAGCGTGGTGCCGATACCCTCGATAGCGACCGGGCCACGCGTCTTGAAGGGGCTGAGATCAACAAGTCCCTTTTGGCTTTGAAGGAATGCATTCGCGCACTAGACCAAAACCATCGGCACATCCCGTTTCGTGGGTCGAAGCTGACGGCCGTGCTTCGGGATTGCTTCACGGGGAACAGCCGAACCGTGATGATTGGCAACATCAGCCCCGCCAGCGGCAGCTGCGAGCACACGCTCAACACGCTACGCTACGCGGACCGCGTTAAGGAGCTCAAGAAGGACCGCTCCAACCAGAGCGCGGCGGAGGAGATCATGATGGGGCAGATGCCAACCGAGCAAGTGGTGACGGTCGGGCTCTCCGGCTCCTTCGCGCATCGCCGGGCGCAGGAGAGCAAGGCGGCATCAACGAGTAGGATGGGCGCGGGGGGCGACTCGAGGTCGTCAAGCCAGACGCGCACGGCGGCAACCCCCCCTCCCCCTGTCAAGTCCTTCCTCTTCATGCGCGAGGCGAGCTCCAGCGACTTTTTGCGCCCGCAGGGGCCTATCACGCGCCAGGGCAGTTCGGGCCCCATCGGGGGGCGAGCAAAGCAGGAGACCCCGTACAAACCAGGCTCCAAGTTTAGCCGTCAGGGCAGCGACATGTCTTCCGTCGCGGCGAGCCCGTCCACGAACGACTTCCGCTACGACAGCGCCGATAGCCTTGAAGCCGAGGAGTGCAACCTCATCTTGGCGCATCGACAACACATCAACTCCATGATGGAGCTTCTTAAGCAAGAGATGACCCAGCTCAACGCGGCGGAAAACCCAGAAACGAGCATGGAGGTGTACTGCTGTAATGTGGATCGCATCCTGGGCAATCAGACAAAGCGGATCGAGGGGTTACGGAAACAGATTGCGCAATACAGTAGGCACTTAGGGGCCAGACACTAGCGCCGAGAGAGGGGTAGAACTTTGTTTATAATTGTATTCTCCCTTGTTTGGTGCCATTTGGTATTGATTTATTATTGTTATTGGTATTGTTATTATTACTCATGTAGTCGTGTGTATGCCGTTTTTTTTTTTTTGCCGTTCATTCGTATTTGTCCCTTTAGAACGACTGACATGATACTTTTTGCTAGAAGTGATGAAGTCTTTTCTTTTGTACTCGCTTTTTTTTTTCGTTGTCATTGTTGCTATTGTAGTAATAAATAATCTGTGTGGATATATACATATAATCTATCTTACTAAATGTAATTGTTTACTTTAGTCATTCACAGATTATGTTAAATTGTGCATCAAAGCTGTTTATAAACACTAAGAAAGAGAGGGGAGGGGGGTCTTTCTAATACATCATTCACTTATTTGTTATTTCCAGAATAGCTTGAAACAACCATAGGGGGGATGTCGCTATGTAGAGATGGAGTTCCTAGTAGAGTGTTTTCATGAACACACCGAAGGGAATTGGAAGTGGCGTCTTCATCAGCTAGTTAATGAGACAAAATGTTGCGTAATAATTAATAAAAATCTGGTTTAAGTAGGGGAAGCCGTTTAATCGGAAAACTTTTTCTTCTCACTCTTCAAACGACGTGCTGAAGCTTTTTGTTTTTTTCCCCATTTTTTTATATAGATATTATATGGTATTTGCTTTAGCCCGATCAAGCAGAAAGAAAAAAGAAAGAAAGTAGCTATTGCTACGGAATTCCACTTTCAGTATCTTTTCTTCCTCTTTCTTCTTTTTAGACCTCGATAAAGAACTACCAAATCATCTTTGCCGAAAATTTATGAGTATTTGTGTTACCCTTTTTTCTGTTCGCCTTTTTGTATGCTCTAAAAATGTATCCGCCTAGTGACAATGTCGAGAGCGCATTTTTTTGGCGGTTCTCTAAAAAATATAATAATGCCAATATATTCTGTTACTGTTTTATCGGGATTTCTCCTTGTTTACCCTCTTTTTATTTATTTTCTTTACAAGAGACAGTATAGCTTCTGTTTTCCCAAGTAGAGGCAAATTCTCATTTAAAGAAGGGAAATCTTTTCCTCAAAGGCACCATTTCTTGTTTTAATTCTAGAGTCAAATAATATAAAGTATAATCTCGTTTGATTGAGATAGATTATATCTAAGCTTCCCTCCCCCTTGGCGTTACAACTAGTTTTTTTTTTGTAGTGGCAATTGCCCCCCCCCCCCCCTTTTTTTTTCTCTTTCTAACGACTCCCTGGTAATCTCTCAGATGCAAAGGTTGAGGCCGCGCGTTGCGACTTTGACGGTCGTACCGGTATCTCACTCAGCAAAGTTGGTAACTACGCATAGACTGAATTCCTCGATTGCTCGTTTTGGGTCTGCCCCAGAAGGCATTGTTTCAGTCCGTTCCAAGGGTTATGGACCTTCGAAGGACCTGCTGAAGGGTATAGAGCCCAACAGCCGGATTATGGTAGAATCAAAGCTTCACCCCGAGGACCTCCCTTTTCAGCGTAGTGTCCTTGCCCTTGCTATGTCTAACATTCGAGAACTATCTGTGGTGGGGGCTCCCGAAAACCGTGATTACAGGAAAGCGCCTGCTGAGCTGTTGCTAGGTGAAACGACGTCAGAGCAGAGCTCGGATTCAAAGGCCACCACCGATGCGTTGGCGCGGAGAGAGCTTTTCGAAAGCACGCTCACCGATCAGTTGGCCACAGTAGCGAACCTCATCGTAGGACAAGTTTGTGCATCTAGGAAAGCGGATCTTAATGCCATGGAGGCATCCCAAAGCACTGAGATGCGCACATTAACTGACTTAGTGATGCAGTGCATACGCGATGAGCTACAAGACACCCTTCGCAGGATTCGTTCCGTGAATCCAACAGCATCTTCTCTCCCAAATCTCGAGGAGCTTTCAAAACGAATCAGCCAACAGGTTGCGCAGTCATTGGAGGGGCAATTGCAGTCACATCCAAACCAGGAAGGAGTTATTTCTACGGAGGCTATTGAAGGCAAAATTAGAAGCTACTTTGAGCGTCTAGAGACGTCGCTAAAGTCTACATTTTCGGAGTTCAGCAAGATCCAACTTGCAGCACAAAGCGGCAGTGCAGCTGCGGCTGTGCAAGCTGGACTTTCCGATGAAGTACGCGATTCTATTTTGAGCACTATTGAGCAATCCGCTCGGCTCCAGCATGAGAATCTCCTTAACGCGCTTGAGGATAGCATCAACACGCACTTTTCCAAGATAGAGCGTAGAGATGGTGAACAGAATGCTTCCGAGGGGATTGATGTGAGGGCACTCGAGGCCTTTATCGAGAGCTCGTTGCATACAGCCACGGATGACATTCGGCACTCTATAGTAGCGGAGATCAAGAAGGCGTTGGGAAAAAAATCACAACAGGCTGATACCACGAATGGGGTCAGCAGCAACGTTTGGCGTGAGGAGATGGAGACGTTTTCATTGGCTATAGACAAGGCGGTAAGAGCCGCGCAGAACGCGTTTACCCGCACCGAGGTTGTGGACGAAGGAGTTCAGGGTCTAGTGAAAGGCCAGGCGGAGATATTGCAGAGCATATTAAATGTGAAGGAGCTTCTCCAAAAAGAGTTAGATACACACCGTCAACCTGCTAGTGATGATGAATCTTCTACGGTGGATTATCTCACCGAGGCACGTCCTCTCATCGAGGGCCTCCAGAAGTCCCTTGCAGAGCTCGACGCATCGATGGAGGTTAGACAGGGACATACTGAAGAGCGACTGCTGAGCGTGGCTCAGGTGATCACGGAAAGTGTACAGACGGCGGTGGAGGTTCGCACAACCTCTGCCGTAAGCTCTGCCATTTCCACCCTGAATGAGCAGCTGCAGAGGATTTTCGACGTCGTTCAATCGATCGAAGCAAAGGAGCCGACGCCCCCCCTTCCTCCTCCGGATCCGGTGGATATTTCAGCTGCCGTCGAGGCGGTGCTCGTGCCGAGGATGGAGGCGCTTGTCGCGCAGTTGGAGGCCGCTCTCGCATCGAGAGAGGAGCCCGATAAAATGGCGCACTTGGCCAACAGCATTTCCGAAGCTGTGATCGCGGTAGTCAAGGAGGAGCACCGCCGCCGAGAAGAGCAGGCCGCGAACGCGCCGCCGCCGTCTAACCGTGATGACAACTTGACGGAAAGCTTGAATCTGCTCCGGGCCGATCTGGTTACGACCGTGGAGCGGGAGATGGGCAAAACACACGAGGTCAACCTCACTCCGATGTACCAATACATTGATAGTATACTCGTATTTCTTAAGGACTCCTTTGCTACACATGAGACCAGCCTAGATCGAAAAATCGAAGAGCTTTCGAAAAACTTGTCGACTATGGTGATGGATGCCATCGCGTCCCAGGCCCAGGAGCAGTGGGAAAAAACACGTCCACAGGGGCCGTCGACGGTATCCGTGTCTGAGTTCAGTCCGGAGGCTACCGAGGCTCTGCGCGCGGTTGCGCACGAGGGGGCCGCCCGTTCAGAGGCGACGGCAAAGGCGTTGGGTGAGCGCATGGGCGAGCTGGCGACCACCGACGACCTGAAGGGCTTTTTAAGCCAGGTTGAGGCTTCGCTAACCGAGACTGTGGCGCCTCTTTCCGCATTGCTGTCTTCTCAGAGCGCGAACGACGCGAATATCACCTCAACGATCACGGATACCGCCGCGACGCTCCGTAGCCAGCTCAGCTCCGTTGAGGATTCGATATCACGGCTCGGCGTGCAGCATCACGACGACGTCGCCTCCAGCCTAAAGAATTTGCTTCAGGCGGTTGATATGAAGTCCGTGAAGGAGGGCTTGGCGAACATTCAGAGCGCCCTTACCGAGCAGGCCGCCAGTTTAGAGTCTCTCCGGCAATCGGCGAGCCGCTCTGCTGATGGGGGGCATGGTGTCGAGAAACCCGATTCTGTTGAAATACCTCAGAGGTCTCTTGATTTCCAGGCGCATGTTGAGAGCCAGATTGAAGACATCAAGAAACTCCTGGAAAAGATTGATCAGTCAAACCAACATGAGGTACTCACAGTTGTGCAGCAGATACAGCAAAATGTCGAGGAACTACGTGCGATGAATCAGAAAGATGAAGAACAACCGGAGGATCCAAGTGCTTCGGTTGAGGTAGCACCCAGCAATGAAGCTACTGAGGATGCGGAAAGCTACGAAGATGTTCGCGCAATCGTCAAGGAGTCGGTGAGCGAAGTTCTGAAACGGGAGTTAGTGTCCTTTTCCCAGAATATTCAACAGGATTTGGCAAGTCTAACAGCTAGCAAAGAGTCGACTAAACGAGAGCTTCTTACCTCCATTGAAAGGGTTACAAACCTGTTGGACGAACAAAAAGCCATTCAGTTAAGTGCTTCACCTATGCTCAAGAAGGACGAGATAGAGTCGATGATTTATTTCCACACCGAAAATATCAAGCAAATGCTGGAGACGCACTCTACAAAATTGCTTCACGGCCTATCAGAGAACATCACTGTGGGAGGGGATTCCGTTTACACGCAGATCAGCGACACTATAAAGAACACTCAGGAGGCCTACGAAAGGAAGATGTATGAGGGTATAGAGAAGAGTATGGGTAAGCAGACAGAGGAGTTGCAGGGTCTTGTGGTTGATCAGCTCAATAGAGCTCTGAATTCAGTAAAATCAAGCACAACGCCCACAATTGATCCCCAAAGCGTTGCGAAACAAGTCGTCGAACTTTTAGAGGAGCAAGACAAATTGAAAAATGCGGTCCCTGACATAGCGCAAGACATTGTTGATCAAAAGGTGCGTGTAATGCTCGAGAGTCGTGAGACATCACCATCTTATGTACAACCCCCGCTGTGGTGGCTTCCACTCATGATCCTTTCATTGTGTCTAGCAATTGTTCTGTGCGCATACTACCTCTTTGCATGCTTTCTCTTGGCTTTTGTGCCCGTCCCCGATCAGTGCCCTCCAGGTCGTTTAGGGGCTTCTGACTCCTTTCGCCTTTATAATCTCAGAGCACAGGAGGCTAAGCGTGGTCGACGAGTAGTTGATCAAGTCCTATGATGAAAATGTCGCATTCAAAAAGTCGTCTTTTGCGTTTGAAGATAACACGCGACCAGGGAAAGTGGGAAGGTAAGTGATTACGGTTCGAGACGTTGTACCTTTTTTTTGAGGCCCATAAGACCTTTTTTTTGGCTACCTTTTTTTTTTTTTGAACCCTTCTATACGCATGCATAGTGGGTATTTTGCATTAGGGAAGAGCTTCTTTACCCCCTCTCCCCCCCCCCCTGATGTCGACACCCCTTTCTTGTACGTTTCATAGTTTCCAATCTAACATTTTGCCATATATCGAGCATTACAAGGGTATTAAAGCTTATATATCAACCTATATTTTAGGTGCAACGGCACGACACTTTCGTTTTGAATTTATTTTTATTTATTGGGGGGTAGGGTGGCGGCATCTGTACTATTTGATAGCATGTTATTTTTCTTTAGAAGTAGATTATACAGCTCTTTTTCCTTTTCTTCTTGGGTTTATTTACAACGATGAAGATATACATAGACAGGCTTTCTAGTCTGATTTTTAGACCTGGTATGATCAACTTCATTTCCCGTTTTTCGTAATGGACACACGGTTACCTATCATAGAGCTTTTTTTATTCAACTGTGGAACGTTTCGGCTTTGTTATCTTTTTAGTTTGTTGTGGTTGTCTAGGATAGACCTTTGCTTCCTTCCACAAAATTCCACTCCGTTTCCCGATATCCTTCTTTCTTATTTTACGTATCGTTTGCAAACTGGTAACTGATGTTACTTGCGTCATAGGTGCACTAATAAGTTTCCTTTAGATTAGAAACAACGGCACAAACACGCGTCGTTGGTGGAAAAGATAGGTGAAACACAAGGCAAACCATACATTTAGAAAAAAAAGGGCGTAAAGCGTTCAGCTATCTCTATAAGCCGTCTTCACTTATTAAGCTTTTTTTCCTTCCTTGAACGTTTCGGTTATTGTTTTCTGTTTTTTTTTTTAACACGTGTAGTTCATTACGGTCATCTTTATTTTTATAGCCAAAGGAAATGCCCAGGGTATCCGTTGCCTCTGTGAAGAAGCCAACCCCCGCCTTGGCGACCTTTAAATTCCTCCGGCGTGACGAAGGCCGGCTCTCTTACTCACAGAATGCCCCGGAGACCCTGTCTTCGAAGGGCGCCGAGGCGTCTCGTGCGGATCGCGAGCGGCGCGACTCGAAGTCGCTGCGGGAGGCCATCGCCTACGATATGCGCAACGCCAGGAGCCACGACCCCCTCGGCGAGATCGTCGTGGCCGTCCCGAAGAAGGCCGTCCCGCCGGGCCGGGGGGGCGAGTCCCCGGCGGCGAGGCCGCCGGACCCCCCGCGGCGCGTGCCCTCGCGGGGGGCGTCGAGCCGTCGCCCGGCGTGGGTCGACCCCGAGCTCCCGGCGCGCCGCGTGGAGTCCTTCGACGACGGCCCCGAGGACGTTCCCCCGCTGGGCCCCTCGGACGGCATCGACGCGCCCTCCCCGCCGCTCTTTTTTGCCGAGCGCGGGCCGTACAACGGGGCCCCCCTCCGCCGGACGTCCAGCGTCGCTCCGCACCACGTCGACCCCGCGTACGCCGAGTACGACCGCAATTACTTCCGCAGGTCCCCGCAGCTCGCGCGCGAGCACGACCTGCTGTGGCCGAGCCGCGGCCACGGCGACGAGGCCCTGGTGCTCGAGCTCGAGCAGGAGATTCGTGCGGTGAAGGAGGAGCGCGCGCGGTACCGCTACGCGAAGAGCCAGCTCGATCGCGAGAGGCAGCGATTCGAGACCTACAAGTTGGATGCCCAGCAGCAACTCGATGACGAGCGGGCAAACTTGGCCGCCCTCCGCGCGCAGGATCAGCGCGAGGCCCGCAAGGAGGTCCATTCCATTGATGAGCGGTACAAGAATGCCACCTCAGTCCTGTCGGTAGAGCGTGAGACCAATAAACGGCTTGTCCAGGAGAACGAGGTGTTGCATGCGCAGCTCGAGGAGCTTACCTCCACCATGCGAGAATCTCAGGCGGCTCACCGAGCTGAGGTTGCGCGCATGCGCAGGGACATCGATTCGCTTACACGTCGCAATTCTGAGTTGTTGGCAATGGCGAAGGAAAAGCAGATCCACAATTTAGTGATGCCCTCTGGCAAACCGAAACCGATCGCGGCCATCGGTGCTCGGAGCCCCACCACTCGGAAAGGTGACTCGGAAAGCAATACCATCGGCTTCGTTTCTGCGGAACCCCCCAAAAGATCCATCCACACACCAACCACCGCCAAAGGTGAAAGGGTGGGAAAGGAGAAGGAAGAAAAAGAACAAGAAGAAGACGAAGAGGAGGAGGAGGGAGAGGAGGGGGAGGAGGAGGAGGAGGAGGAGAAGGGGGGGGGCAACAGCTCCTCCCACAGCAACGGTGCTCCCGCGAAGCCAGCCTATAACGTAGTCTTTGATTTTACCCCACAAACCCCGAACACCGCCGCCCGGCAGCGGCGGGCTAAGGCCGTGGAGGAGCGCATGCAGCGCGAGGAGGAGGAGCGGCAGCAGCGTCGCCTGCTGCGTGAGCAGGAGGAGGCTGCCGCGGCGCGTACGGCGCAGGAGACGCGCGCAAGCTCCCTAAACAAGAGGCAAAGCGAACGCCCAGAGGACGCCCTAAGGGAGCGCAAAGCCACCCATCACCCCTTGCGCACCCCTCGTGTAGTGGGACGTGGCAAAAGCACCCCCGCGGCTAAACCAGTGGCCATCCCGCTGAAGCTGAAACCCCACATTCCTACCAGGAGGGAACTTCTTCAGGAGTTGGAGCCGGCGCCCGAGGAGAATTATCCGGATGACGAGATCCTCTCCGAGACGACGCAGGCCGGGAGTCCGAACAAGCGCGAGGTGAGCTACCGCAGCGGGAAGAAGGAAATCCATTACGCGAATGGCACGGTCAAGGTGGTATTGCCTTCCCAGCATGTCATACTGCACTTCACGAATGGTGACACAAAGTGTACCTACCCGTCTGGGAAAAGCACTTATTGGTACGATAGTGCGCAGACGACGCACACTCAACTTCCCACAGGCGTGCAGCTCTTTGAGTTCTGCGCCACTGGGCAAAGCGAGCGGCACATGCCAGATGGCACCAGGGAAATAGTCTACCCCGATGGCGTCTATAAGATCGTTCACGCGGATGGATCCGACGAGACATACCTTCCAGATGAATCCTAGTTGAGTAGCAAGACAATTATACTCACGCATTCGAATTGAGGGGCGATTGGTACACTTGGCTCCTCTTTCTTTCTCTTTTGTTATCTTCGTTCCTTCAGTTAACTGTTTATGAACAGACTTGTTGCTAAGACGGCACATTTACGTATGGGTGTATGAGAAGAAGGGGACGTCTTGAATATTATTATTTTCAAGACGTGTCATTGCTGATAATGTTTCCAAATTCCAAGCTTTTAAGTGCCACTCAGCCCTTTGCAAATACAATACTATCGCGTACCTCTCCTTCGGTATCCTTTATTTTATAGGTTCAACTTCCCAAGTGGTATGGGCTCTCTTTTTCGTGTAAATATGGGAGCAAAGCACTATTCAGTTTAGACCCTTTTCGCCCATGCACGCTTCTCTTTTGTTTGTACCTTAAACTTTTTTAGTTTGCTTTTTTTTTTTTTTGCGCTTTAAATACATCTCCTTTAGCAGATAGATATCTTCTTAGAGTGTAGATGAGTAATGAGAAGCTTCGTTTTGTGTTCAGAAAAGTGTCCTTGATATTCATCGCTTGCCATGAGGGTAATGGAGATTTTTAGATTCATCATAAGAATGGGTTTAAACTTTTTTTTCTTTTTTCATTGATTGCTACTACGAGGAGCATACAAGGGCAACTATAATTTATTTTAGTAATTTGTTCCAAATCTGTCTTATGTATGAGCCAACAGGAAGGTGTACGTATAATAAGGCGCGTTTAATAGAAGGACAAATAAAGAAAAGTAGCATCCAAGGACACAACATTTGTAAAATGGGATACGCAGGATGGAGTTTTTGTGGCATTTAAAGACTTTAGATGATTTAGTACTTTTTTTTTTTTTAGAGAGTGGGAGAGTGAGAGCGCGCGTCTTTCTTGTGGTCTGGTTGCTTTGTTTTTGTTTTTCACCTCATTTTCGTTTTCTATTTTTTTTTTTAGGAAACGTTTAGTGAGCGTAATAATGGGGGCACAGTTTCTATTATTTAGCTGGTTTCCGGTTATTATTTTGGATTGGACTCCTTTCGTTCATGATGACCTGCAATTATTCAGCTATAGATAAATGGTCTTCTTTTAAAAAAATTAATTGCACCCACATTTGAGATACAAGGCCAAAATCGCTTGGATTCCCCCCTCCTTGTTTTCATTTTTTCCCCGTGTTACTATGTGTCTCTCCCTTATAGCTTTGCATGTTCACTGCTTCCGCCAAAGACTTTTTCCCTTTTTATTTTACTTCCCTAATAAAATTTCAGAAATCAAGAATTCTAGCACTCTCCGTTAAGTTATTACAGTGAAAAGTACAAAGAAAGCTCTCCCCTTAAATACAGTAAACATCATGGTTGAGGTCCCACGCAACTTTCGACTTTTAGAGGAGCTGGAGGCGGGTGAAAAGGGCACTGGGCTAAACCAAAATGTTTCAGTCGGTTTGCGCGATACAGACGACATTTATTTCCATAACTGGAATGGAACGATAGTCGGACCTCCCGGCACGACCTTTGAGTACCGCATTCTCTTGCTAGAGATCTACTGCGACGAGATGTATCCCAAGGCTCCACCGCATATTCGTTTTGTGAGCAAAGTAAACCTGCCATGCGTCGATCCCAACGGTACTGTGAATCCGAGCAAGTTTCACCTCTTCCGCAACTGGGATCGACGCACAACGATGGAGATGTGCCTTGCGGAGCTACGTAAAGAGATGCAGCAACCTGCAAATCGAAAACTTCCACAACCAGAAGAGGGCTCTGTCTACTAGCTCTTACCCAACTAAGGTTTGGACTTTAGCGTTCGGGAAGAGTGAGGGTGAAGAGGTGAGGGGGACTTTAAGTCTTTAGTCTCGGGATTAGTTGGTATTGCGAGAACGATAGCTTTGGGAGCTAAAGGGGAGGGAGGATTCTGTTTAGCACCGCTGAGACTAATTATTTTACGCGTATACAGAATGTGTGGTGAATATGTAAGAATGGTAATGGCTCAAAACAGCATTGTGTTTGAGAGAGATAGACTATTTCTTCTCTATTTACTGCACATGTAGAAAACTTCAGCTAGTTTTCACGTATATACTTTTCTAATTATATTTTATTGTAGATGTCTTAAGAATGGAAACTTTGGCGTATATTCTTGAGCATTTTTTTTTGTGGTATTAATACTTTCTCAGCTAATTAGAAATTGGATGTGATTGATCTGTGTCGATGTGTTTTTTTATATAAAAGCGAAAGCTAACTGGCGTGTTTGTGGTGGTGGTGGTGGTGGTCGTAGATGTTTGTCTTGTGAAAGTTGTGTTGCTTGATTGCCATTTTTTTTTAGTCTCAGAAATAAGGATTCTCCGTTTTTCATTTTAAAAATGCCCTACTCTCCATTTTCCTTCCCTTTCCCCTTTTCTTAAGATTCAAAATAACTAACCATATTAAACAAAATCCTCATATTTCACATGACTTATAAAGTAGTATTTAGAAATATTTTTCGTATTTGTGAAGAATTGCTCTAATAGTTTTTACGAAAATTATGAAATAATTACATTAATTAAAAGGCTTTTTAGAATGCCCTCTGTCTTAAGAAAAGCTCTTGCAACCGTTCATTAAAAAAAAATTTCTATTTTGCAGAACATATTGCCTTTTCAAATATTTATAGCGATATTTTGTACAATTGCATCTCATTTCATCTATAAAGATTTAACCATTATTCTTAAGAACCCCTATTCTAGATTATATATATATATATATATATAATTTCACTGTAGAACATCTTTTTAAATATCACTTCTATCTTTTCAGAGGCGCACAAACCAAAATTTTTATTGCCGCACAATCTGTCCAGACATTCAGGGTATAACCCAAGACGTTTAAATCCCTTTTGCAGACACAATAAACACGTAATTAGTTTTATTGTATTGCTGATGAGAGCCTTTGCAAGGATGGAGTGGCGTGGCGTTAGAGTTTTCACACCAGTTATTTCCACTATTGGAGTGGCTGAGCCTCAGAAATGTGCTTTTGAAGGGCCCATTATGGGTCTTGCTCATTGAAATCTATATAGGATGGGGCATTTTTGTAGAATAGGATAACAAAGTGAAATGAATGCACATTTAATGAACCTGAATGCTGGCATTAAACACAGTGCATAGTCGTAGATTCCGTTTTTCTAATTATTCTTTTATTTTATTGTTTCTTGACGCTTCAGCGCGTGTGCACTGCAGGATGTTTTCGATATAATTATGTCTTTTACTAACGTTTGTATTGGGATATATGGTTGCTTCTTTGATACCAAAGGAGCGTTTTTGTCCAAAATAACCAATCTCTTTTTCTTCCTAAACTTTCCACTTTTCTAACTTGTAGTAGCGTTTTCTTCATTTGGCGAACAAATGAGGAGGAATCTGGACTTGAAACACATTATAATATCAAATATGTTTCTTTTATATTACACGGGATCAACAGAAAGGCCTTGTGTAGCATAAAGACATTCTTGATCAATTTAATTATGATGTCTAATTCATTTTTACTTATGTGCAGCATACATTCTTCATTATCCTTCGTCGCTTCTCTGTGCCTTGAGGGTCTATCAAATATCTCACTTTATATGATGGTATTGTATTTTTATTTTTCCTTGAAAATTCTTCAACCCGTATAATTTACCCATACTCTAATTTCTCACAAAAAATTCTACTTCTCACCTTTTTTTTTTTCTGGAGAGGCATTCAATCCTATAGCACAACGCGGCGGGAGATCTCCGTTTCCGTTTAAATTTCTGTTTTTCTTGTTTTCTTATATCAACCTTAAAAAAATGATGGATCAGAAACAAATGCATAAGCTTCTCCTTATGGGGCCAGGTGGTGCAGGAAAAACCTGTATGCGTAGTATTATTTTTGATAACTACCTTCCCCGTGACGCACTACGCCTGGGAATTACGATTTCGTTGGATCAGAGTCAAGTACACATTCTGCGTAATCTTTTCCTCAACTTGTGGGATTGTGGTGGGCAGCATCGCTACGTTTCGGAGTACCTCAATCGTCAGAAGGAGTACATCTTCCGCTCGGTTGCGGTTATGTTGTTTGTGTTTGACATCAATAGCATGAGCCGAGATAGCGATGGAGCAGCTGAGAGATTTGTGGCGAGTACAGCAAACGGCAGCAGCTCTAACATGGATTGGAGGCTTCCGGAAATGCTTGAATACTTTCAGATGTCTATGCGGTATATACGGCAGTACAGCCCCCAAGCCAAGGTTTTTGTGTTTTTACACAAGATGGATCTGATCAACAAGAACATGCGGGAGCACCTTTTCGAGTTACACAAGCAGAAGATATTAAATAGTATTGACTCAGACGGGTCAGATATACAGTTCTTTGCAACTAGTATCTGGTTGCCTTCGCTCTACTTGGCATACAGCTCAGTTGTACGCTCCTTAATCCCACATCGCGAAGTGTTGATCGAGGCAATGCGTTCCATAGCAACGGCGTGTAATGCCGTCGAAGTAGCACTCTACGAGCGCAGCACCTTTTTATGCCTGGCGCACATCAGTCGACATGGCTTAGATAAGACATCGCACACCCCTGACTCCGCTGAGCTTCGGACCACAGAGGTGAGCGATACTATAAAACACTTCAAACTTAGCTGCATGAACAACACAGCGAATCTGTGCGGGTTGCAGATCGCAACTGGAGAGCTGACGGCTTTGTTGGTTCCATTCACTGATTATACTCAAGTTCTTGTGGTTTCTGAGGACCCGAGCGTTAATGTCGAGCAACACCAGCTGAACGTCACTTCTGCGAGGCGCCAGTTCCACCAATTCTTAAACTCAGATGCTCCATCCGCGATGGCCATGCATGAAGTTCTGTAAATTGTAAACTAAAAAAATGCATAGCAGACGTGGGGCGCATGTCGAAACTAGAAGGCGACACATTTCTTGATTGCTTCATTTTTAATAACCTACATCGAGTCGTTACGTTTTTGTTGCCTCGTTCCCAAATGGTGTGCTGTACTGCTGTTTCATCCGGATAGGAATTTGACGGCTATAGAGAGGAGGAGGAGGGGGGTTTCTGTAGGTATTGGGTTTTTGAGCAAAATCGGACGTGCTTTTCTCGAGCTTCTTTCCCACCATTGGTTGCACCCCAAACACGCATCTAACACTGAGAGTTGTGCTTAATTCGACTCGATAGGTAAAATCTTCCTATTCCGTTGTATTTTATTTTTGTCTACCAAGAGCACTTTACATTTACAAGATCTTGCTCCCATTTAGTAGGAGAGTATCGTGTATTCGGAACTATATATCCGAGAGCACTTCTTCGTTATATCCATATCCATATCCATCATCATTTCTTTATTTTTTTTTTTTTGTCTCGTAATCGATATAGCTACTCCATTTTATCAGAAGAGTTTTAATGTCTACAAGAGACTCTTCTCATTCCGTATTAGTGCCGGTGCAAATGAAACAGACTGTATTGCCTTCTAAGGTGTCAGGGTATAGCGTCACGGGCCCTTCTTTAGTATCTTTGGGCCATCACGAGAAGCATTTAGCCTTCACCGTATCTCCAAGCCTGTTAGCAGTAACAGAATGCAGCGGTAAACTAGATTGTCTGATGTCTGACTCATCGACAGTCTTTTGCATGGTTGAGGATCCCGCTGCAGAGGTGATATCCGTGGTGCGTGTCCACGATGAAAAGGACCTGTTGTGCGTTGGCACAGAGGGGCACGGGGCCTACCTGACCTCCGCCACGTCGCCTCTACTATCCAGCGAGACCCGTTTGCCGCTCCCATTCATTGGTGAGCAGATATGGAGTGCCTGTTTCCTGTCCGTCGCCGCTTCACTGGTTTCCGACACCAAAGTCAGCACGCTCTACGGGAAATCGGAGGACCTTTTGGTGCTTTCTTCCGCCTTCAAGCGGCACCATGAGCCCTCGCCCCATCGACTTTCCCTATGGCAGGTCCGGGAGGGCTGCCTGCTTTGGCGTGGACCCATGGAGCCGATAAGTGCGATGTGCGCCTTTCCGAGGGTGCCCTCTTTTGCGGGCTGTTCTCGCGGCGCGCTGTCGCTCTTCACGGTGCGGCGCGCGGAGGGCGCGGGAGCGGACCCGGCCGTGGCGGGGTCAGCCCCTCTCCCCAAGGACGTCCAGCCCTGCCGAAAGAGCGCTGGCGGCGTGGCCCTGCTAATGCGCGTTTGCGATACTGTTGAGGTGCTCAAGGGGGTCGAGTACGTGCACTGCGCATCGTGCAATAACCCCAAGGAGGGCTCTTTCCTCGGGCTAACCGCTACAGGGTTTTTGGTGTCCTTCGATCGTTTTACCGGTGCAATCATCCGTTGGATGGATTGCAAAATCAGTCCCGCGTGTTCAGTGACCTTTGCCTCGAGGGGGAATTATATTCTGCTAGCCGGCACCTTTGCTCGCTTCTTCCTATCAAAGAATTGGGGGTTCTGTGGCAGGGTCAAGGTGGAGAGCACCGCTGTTTCAAGCCCTCAAAAGGGCCTGCATTTCACCGCAGGTGTGTCTATCGGCTCGTGTGCAGTCCTTTTTTCGAGCAACAATGGTTATTCTATTCAGCATTTTGTTCAGTCTTCAACAGCACCAACTACGCCCGCCTCTGGTGTGACGATCAGCGCGAACGCAGCCTCCCCTGCGACGGGGGAACTGGCCACCAGCGGCAACCAGTACCAAGGACATAAGCTGCGGTTCCACCAAAAGTCTTTCTTTTGCCCTGTCGAGGCAGACGAGTTCGAGGGGAAAGATAGTATGCAGTGGATCCGACCGACTCCCTCACCTTCACCTCATGGGACGTGGTGTCTGTGGACCCGAAAATGCCTTCGTTTGTACTCACCGAAGCTGTTTTTGCGCAAACAAGTTGTGGTGAATAGCTCTTGTGTTGTCTACCACACCCTAAGCCGTGTGGTCCTTATATATGAACTGGACAGCGCCGAGCTAGTGGCTTATGCTGGAGTCGATGAGTGGCGCCTCGCTACGAGTCTGCGGCAGACTGAACGTCTGGATAGTTTATGCGCAGGTATCTCCACCGATGTCTGTGCAGGGTATTGCCTCGACAACCATACTGTTTACGCCTTCAGTAGCCGTTGGAAGTCCTCACCGAATAATGGACTTAGTACGCTTAATTTGGTCCCGCTATGGATTAGACGTTTGGAAGTAGCAAGTGGCTCTCTTAACCGAATTTTCTTTCTGGGGAGCCGGCTTTACGGCAAAGCCGACAACACGTTGGTTGAGCTTGAGATAGGAAGACTTCATGCTTTCGATGCACCGATGCTTTCATTGTGCGTGGCGGGCACGGATGTTCTGTTTCTTCAAACTGACCGTTGCATGCACTACGCTCCCGACAGCGGATTTCTAAAGCCGCTCCATTGTTCTCTGTCGTCGCCCCCGACGTGCGTAACCTATGAGACAACCTTTGGCCTTGTGGCTGTAGCCGACACACATAGGGTGTACGTCATGTGCCTCGGTGACGCGTCACCTTTTTGGGAGGTTAGGCACTCATTAGGGAGCCGACACCCTGAGGCTGAAGTTATTCGTTCCGTCGCACTCCGTGCCGACCCCATGCACGTCGTGTTGAGCATATTGAATGCGCAGGGAAGCCTTTCCGAGTATGTCCTCAAAACGGACGAACTCCCGCACAGCGCACGTTGTCACACCTTCCAGACAGTACCTCGATCCTCGAGGTCTGATAATTTACCACCCATGAGAAACGGCAAAAAACACGCAGCAGTCAGCGCTCAGGGGGCTCGAAACAGGGCCCTTTCTGAGGGCACGCCCACAAATCTCGAGCTCCGGGATCGATTTGACGCCCTTTCTGGTTTCTTTGCGGAACATAAAAAGATGTCTGCTGCCTCAGGCCGGTCACGCAGCCAAATGTTACGTTGCGGGACTCTTTCATCTTTTCCTTTCCAGCCGCGAAACGCAGAGCCCCTCGCGCCCTCTGGTAAATCCAGAATAGCGCATGAGCCGGCTATCGAGACCCCGAAGCATAGCGTTGATGGGTTAGTCCCCGAGAGCAAGCTTCCAGGTAGTGATCAAGAGAAGACCATACTAAGCTTGGAAAGCGGGGCCATGCCTGATGTTGACTTGCCGTCGGCTCGATTCGGTGCCACACCCAACAATACTCCCACAAAAACTCCAACAAGGCTTTCTAATAATAATGTTGTGGAATCAGCAGCGTCGATGTCGGCAATGTTGGATGTTTCAGCGCTTACCTTTCCAGCAGGCTCTTGCGAAATGAAGGGGAATGACGTATTAAACACAGGCTTGGATGAGTCAGGCTTTGCCGATGATGGCCTGCGGCAGCGCAGCCTCTCCAACCCGTCTCGAAACACAGCTAACGCGCAAGCGAATTTTCATCTTGCACAACTCAATACCATTGCATCTCCCGAGTGTAAGATCAACAACAGCTTCACAGACTTTACCAACTCGTGTTCTCGTCCTGCAGCCCATGATGCCGCTGTGCAACCCCAGCCCAACCATCCGAGGACAACTTCGGGATCTCTTTCTTTCGCCTCTACAGGGAGACTTTCGGAGCATACACGTCAGTTACGTGAATCTCTTGAGCATCTCAAAGATCTCCTAGACCAGCCGGATCTACGCTTCGACGCAGAAGATGATGCCGAATTTAGTAAGCTTCCGTTTCTTCTCAGTAATATTGCGACTACAGTGCAGTCATGTCGAGATCGCCGATCCAATGATACGTCCTCGAGCAGTTTGTTGCACACTATCGACAATGCGCTACCCAAGGATTATTCCCAGGTGCTTCTAACTCAGATGCAGCTTATTCAGCAGCAGTATAAACATTTGGAGCAACAGAACCAAATCATACTCGAAAAGTTATCGGGAGGAAGTGGGAAATAACCCGCTTATTGTCTTTTGAAGATTTTGTTTTGCGTTTTCTTTAATATAGCTAATACGAATTTTTAGAATTTTTTCGAGTACAACACAAATCTTGGTTGCTTTACGAGATTTCCCTTTCGAGGCATGCGTATTTCCGGTTGTGTTGGTATTCCTTCAAATCCTTACTTACTATTTCCCCTTCCCTCAACATTATCCTTTATTATACTTATTATCTCTGTTCATATATTTTTTTCCTCTAGAAATCCTTCATGTGAATATAGCGCAGGCGCAGCAACGATGTCTTTTCTATTTGTATCTAGTCTGCCCAAAGAAGAGTCAATCGAATCCATTCAGGCGTTTCTTGAGGCTTCGTTTCCTTCAAGCATATCTATAAGAATACTGCGGAGCGGTCAGGGACACAAGGGGCACGCGTACGTCCACTTCGCCGATGAGAGGGCGGCACAGGTGGCCTCTGAACCTTACACCGTTGCACACAGCGATGGTTCTGGTAAGGAAGTTTTGACGCCATTGATGTACAGCGACAACCGCACGGAGCTGCGGCTCCGCGTTTGTGACGCCGGAGGACGATCGAAAATCGGAGACCTCACTGACGCAACGCGATTTCATGAGCCTTCTGCGACGCCCAACGCTCTCATTGCTGCTATCGAAGGGATGCCTTTGCCGCCCCATTGTGCAGATATGGCGCCATATAAGCGGTGCCGCTATGTTGTTTCTTCTGACGGAACAAAGTGCTCTGCCGAAGACGAGAACAAGAGGCCTTTTTTAGCGATGCGCCAAATTGGCACTGTGGAGGACGATTTAACCTCCACTAAAGTATGCGTTATTGTTGCGCCCGATACCGAAGAAAAGGAGGTCGGAGAGGGTACCCAACGCGATGTTTCGATTGTCCGCTGTGGTCCACCGTCTCTAAAAGCGCTGTTTGAACCAGCATGTGGGTTGAGAGAGCAGTTGCGGCTGAGGGAAGGATGGGACGTGGAGAAGGATCAACCACGAAAGTGGAGTCCTGAAGTTGATGGAGAGGAAGCAGAGACAATTGTCGATAGAGATGAGGGATACGTCCAGGGAAGCGATCAAGGACACCAGCAGAATCAGGAATTAGAGTCGAGGCTGAAGTGTATGCAGGGCTGTAGTTGGTTATCACCTTCAGAAACACTCGATGCACTACGATTGTTTTTTGATGGCAAAGGAGGTGTAGCGGTAAAGGATAAGTTTGGCTCTGTCGCGGTGATGAGCCTTCCAGCATATGTGGCGTCATTGGAGTAGGAGAGCCATAGGGTCTTTTTTGTGTGTTTGTATGTGTGTGTTTATGTGTGTGCAACACACCTAATGGAGAAAGTTTAGGGGGAAACTGGAAAGAGTGGAAATGAGGCTGTAGGAGGTGAAATTCTTACTTTTTCTATTTGGATTATATCGATCAATGATATTATTCTCTACTGTTTATTCTCTCATCTTATTTATTTTCTCGACTAATTTCAGAGGAAATACCAAGTATAGGGAGAGCATCATCTAAGCATTGTTAGCATTATTTAGTCGTTTGCTTAAAATATTTAACTAAAAAGGTAAAGATAGAATATATACACACACACATACATATATATATATATATATATATATATATATATATAATATTTAATCAAGCTTTAGTGCAAGGGGCATTATAATGGCACCAAAGTTTCAGTTTAATGCACCTAGGAGTTCAGAAAATTCTAAAATAAAGAACGATAATGGAATAAAAACACCACGTAAAGTTTCTAGCTTTCGTTCCTTTTTCGATAGGATTTTCTGCTTAAAATCCCACAGGGCCTTTAAATTCAATAGTCTTGAGGAACAATCCACCGAGGAGGTCATTATCTACATGAATGATCCAGAAAGAAACAAGCAATTCAAATTTCCTACCAATTTTATATATACTTCAAAGTATACATTATTGTCGTTTTTGCCGGTTGGCCTCTTCTATCAATTAAAGTATATTAGTAACTTTTATTTTCTCATTCACATGATACTTTCACTGATACCAGGGGTGTCCCCAATCAGCCCGATAACTTCTGTTCTACCATTAATGTTTGTGCTTTTTGTGGCACTCTGTAGAGAATGTGTAGAGGACATCGTTCGACATCAGTCCGATAAAAGAGTTAATTCCTTGCCGGTTGAAGTACTCCGAGACGGAAGGATGGTGACAATTCCTAGCTACAAGATTGTCCCAGGTGATATTGTTAGGATTAGCAATGGCGATGATATCGCTGCTGATGTGATTCTTCTTTCTTCTTCGATGGATGAGGGCCAGGCTTTCATTGACACATGCAACCTAGATGGTGAAGCAAACCTAAAAGGTCGCAAAGCTCTGGAGGCGACTTGGAATCTCACGAGTGAAGAGGATTTCAAAAATATTTCCGCTGTTCTCCACACAACCCCACCGGATTCCGGTCTTCTTTCATGGATGGGAATGATAAACATAGACGGGGTCGAGCTTTCCTTGTCATTAGACCAATTTCTCTACAGAGGTTGCTTACTAAAAAACACAGAATGGGTATGGGGAATGGTAGTCTACACTGGTGTGGACACCAAGCTCTTTAAAAATTTGAAGAAGAAGCCATTTAAGTCGTCTAGTCTCAAACGTAAGATGAACATAATCATCGTGTTCATTTTTGTTCTCCAGAATGTTTGTGTTCTCACATTTTGCGGATTGGCGTATTTGTGGTACATTAACGGGACCCAATTCTGGTACTTGTCCTTCTACTTGCCTGATACCAAAGTCTTTAAGTACTTCTTATTTCGCTATTTTACCTATTTTATTTTGCTGAGCTATCTTATCCCCATCTCACTTTTTGTGACCATTGATTTGTGCAAGGTGGTTCAGGCCTACTGGATGCGTGTGGATTGTGAGATGATGAAAGACGTAAATGGAAAAGTGAGAGGTTGCAGGGTTAACACTTCAGATCTTAATGAGCAGCTAGCCATGGTAAAGTTTATTTTCACCGACAAAACTGGAACACTGACAGAGAATGTAATGCAATACAAGTTTGGCGACGCTCTTGGCGTTAGTATTGACGGTGATAACCTAGATAGTGCATTCTCTAAACTAGACACCAATAGCCCTCAGTATGCGGCGCTTTTTGAGTACTTCCTAGCATTGGCATTATGCAACACTATTTATATTTTCAAGAGTGAAAACGAACCTTATAAAATCACATATGGGGGGCCCTCCACGGATGAGAAAGCCTTGGTTGAGGCTGCCGCCAGAGCAGGTTTCTGCATGACCCAACGTACTCTTCGGAGCATCACCTTGGAAATCGGGAGGAGCACACGTGTGTTCAATATTCTCTCCACATTAGAGTTTACACCTGAGCGTAAGATGATGAGCATCATCGTCGAGGATGCATCGACAGGCAGGATAACTTTATATAGCAAAGGGGCTGATAGTTTTATTAAATCGCAGCTTAGCCCTGCGGCTGATGTTCAAGCTAATTTTGTGAAGACAGAGGCTGCCCTAAGCAATGCGGCCTCAATGGGTCTTCGAACGCTGTTGATTTGTGCCAAGGATTTAAGCTTTAGCGAGTTCCAGAGATGGAATAATGATTTTGAAGAAGCTAACAAAATGCTACAAAATCGCAGCGCTAATGTTGACCGTGTTTGTTTGGAGATAGAACGGGACATGAGGCTAATCGGCATGACGGCCATCGAGGATCGTTTGCAGGATGAAGTACCAGAGACGCTATCTTTCTTCACCGAGGCGGGGGTGGTTATTTGGATGCTGACCGGAGACAGGCGTGAGACAGCTGTGGCGATTGGGGCAACCACCACTTTGCTTGACCCACGTAACGACTTTATAGACCACATTGACATTGGGTCCTTTGATCCTTCACAGTCTGAAGCAAGAAAAAAAGTGGGTAATGATCTAAAGCTTATTGAAATGCATCATGAAATGAAGAAAAGCTTGACGGGAAAGCGCTGTATCTTCGTGGTGGACGGCGCTGCCTTGACAATAGCTATGGAGCATTACTATAGGAAATTTTTGTCGATCTCTCAGAAGGCTGACGCAGCTATATGTTGTCGCCTTACTCCTTTGCAAAAGGCCAGTGTTGTGCGCATGTTTCAGAAAGAGACTGGCCTGACAGCTCTAGCCATTGGCGATGGTGTTAATGACGTGTCCATGCTCCAGGAAGGACGTGTGGGGGTTGGCATTATTGGATTGGAGGGCGTGCAGGCTGCTTTAGAGTCCGATTATGCGATTCCCCGCTTCAAGCATCTCCGTCGTCTCTGCGCAGTTCATGGGCGGTACGCGCTCGTGCGCAACGCCAGTTGCATCCTTACGAGCTACTATAAAAATTTTATCTTGTCCGTCATCCAGATTATATTCGCCTTCTACAATAGCTTCTCAGGGATGTCGCTCTTCGACGGATGGCTTTTAATCCTTTACAACATAGCACTTACTTCCTTGCCACCATTTCTTCTGGGCATTCTCGAAAAGGATATACCTGAGAATATTTTGCTAAAACAACCAATTCTTTTCTCCTTTTTGTCTCGTGGCCAGTATTTTAACCTTAAGATATTGCTAATCTGGATGTTGGAAGGACTTGTTTCCGCATTTATTATCTTTTACACGGCTTTTCCCGTTCTACAGACATTCATTGGGAGCTATACAATTTTCATAACCGGATCTCTTGGTAGCACCATGATTTATTCTGGGTTAATTTTCACCGTTTTACTGCGCTTCACACTTACTATTCGCTATTGGAACATAATTCAAATTTTAGGGATAGTATTTTCAATTTTGAACACTCTTTTGCTCATTCTTATTTACTCGGCGATTCCAATCTTGTTTGATTCTGCAACAGTGTACTGGGGTATATACAACCTAGGTAGTACCATGCTTTTTTGGTGTTTCCTTTTGCTATGGCTCAGCCTTTTGACAGGAGTGTCACTGACCATTTTCTACTTTAGGAAGCGTTTTTTTGCAACACGGACGGATACTATTCTTTTCGAATATATAAAAAAACATGGAAAATTATAAACTTTAAGTTGCCAGGCAAATGTAATAATGGAAAGCAGCGAATATCGATCCGTGATTTGAGGGATTAAAATCGCACACACAAAAAAGAATATAAACAACTATTTTTTGCTCTCCCATTTCTTAATGCTTGTTGTTACGCATTGAGGATACTTATTCTTTTACTTTAATGTGTTCATATGTATTTTATTCTATGCATATGAACCTGTTTAGATAAAAAAATATGTATATAAATATTGGACTTTTATCATAAAATTTATCTTCTTTTATTACATTAACTGCTACTTGTTGGTTTGTGTTCGTCATGTGCCATATTTTTGATGCTCGTAAACGCTACAATAGGTTTAGCTTTTTTTTCGCCTATTCGATTTTGGGTTCTACCAAGAGGTAACCATGTCTACTTTCATGCTAGTAGTAAATAAAGTCAAGCTTCGTTTAATAGCCTTTTACACATATACGTACATTCAAAATAACACAATGTGCAGGAGAATGGAATCCTCTTTCAGGTTTGATAATGTTAGTTTACAATTATAATATTTTAACTATTTAATATATTTACTTAAATTGGGTTTTAAGAAGGTATCGATACTAATCATAGCCCCAGATATTTATTCCCTAACTTCTTTTTTTTTTCTGCAATATTGCTCTTTTTTTTTTTCGAATTAATCCTAGTTATAAGCTCGTGTCGATGTTGTAACCGTAGATTTGAGTTTTCATTTTTTCTGATTGTACTAATTGCTACCCTTAAAGACTAAGCAGATTATGTATATACATGTAAAATGTTGGTTTTGCTATCAACAATGATCTAATTATCCTGCAACTAACCCCATGAAATGTGTATTTGCCTTTATTAAAAATTTCAAAAAAATTAAGAGTGGTTATATTAGCAGCGAAAAGCCTAATCGGCTACAGACAGCGGATCTATACTCATGAGCTTTTCCATTTACTCTATTATTTCAGCAGTAGTGCTTGTACTCAATGCACTGGCCATTCTATCTGAAAGGCGCTTCCTTGTCAAGTTTGGACTCTCTCCCAATCAAGCATTTTTTCAACAACCGCAGCCCCCCAAATCTGCCTTTCCTCCAGACTCCGCCTCCCAGATTACTACTGGGATTTCTTTCGATCCTAGGGAATCTGCTGAGTATCGTAATAATTTTATCAGCGATAGCAGCTCGATTACATCGCAGGGGGGAGCTAAGCTTCAAATTTCTACTATCTTGAGTTCCGTGCGAACCTTGCTTCGATGGCCATTAATCTTTGCAAATATTGTGCTCATTGGGTTTGCTCTTATAATGGGATAAACCATTTTTTTTTTTTAGTTCGCTTATATGGTTCTGGGGCATGTTCGGTTATTTGTGTGCTTTATTCTAAATATACACATTTGCATGGTGTGGGGGTTGGTTGGACGTTTGAACTAACGAAATTAGTTTCCTTTCCTGTATGGTTACTCAAAGGTTTTGAAGTTCTTGCAGCTTGACCGGGCGGTATACTTCACCATGTCACAAATTATCGCCTAGACTAATTCATTGCGGCCTTTAAACAAGGAGTGTCGAAGTTGGTCACGTTACTGAGAGCAATCGCATTAGAAATTCGTTGTTTAGCCCCTGGGGCTTCTTTATCTTTTTATTTGCCTATTCTTTTCCTTCTTTTATTTGTTGCACTCTTTTATTTAAATCGATTTCTTAAAACAACAACAACAACTATTATTACCCTATATAATAACTTGTATCTCAAGCATCAAAGATTTACTCGATCCCATTATGTCAGTGTGGTCTCATGAGCGCAACTATCAGCAGGTTCTGAGCGATCTCATTAACCTTCAAAACGAGGATGTTTATGTGGGCTCACTTGTACTTCCTGAGGAACCAAAGCCCTGCCATGAGCACGTCAAACGACATTGGCTGCCTTTATATGTTCGATATTTGTCGGTCGCGCGGCGCCTCGAGGCCTTCCACAACGCCGAGCTGCAGGTGCAAAAAATAGCCGATGTTCGAACGCTCCTGGACTGTAGCCTCGGCCGCCTGCTGGAGATCAAAGAGGTGATCGTGCGGCACTGCGGCGACTTTGTGCCCCTGGACGATGTCCTGCTGGAGCAGCGCATGACCCCGGCCGAGGTCGAGGCGCCCGTCTGCACCTACTTCCTCGAGGACCGCGACGACGCCCTGCGCGAGCGCCGCGGCTTCCTCGCGGGGCTGCAGGCCCACTTCATCGCGACCGACCGCGAGGCGCCCGTGTCGGCGGCGCAGCGGCACCCCCTCGCCCTCGCGGACCCCACGCGGGCCGTCGCGCCGCTCCTGCCGCG